>BMAU01013744.1:1875000-2247500 GCA_019973935.1 Trichonephila clavipes
TAGATGGCCCCATGATGTTTGATCCTCCAGCAGCCTATATCTTATTTTTTCCATTGAAAGATAGGAAATCCAAATAGAAGCATTGCCATGCACTTTAACATCGTTCTTCTGATTCATATATAAATTGCGATTTCAATTTAAACGAATAAATCTCTCATTAGCGACTACATAAAATCTATTGGTGACGAACTTCTTAATTTTGAGTCACAGCAATGAATCCAAGGTGTCGCTTGAAGTGATACCTTACTTTTTTCAATTTCACGTGAAATATTTAAGACCCCAATATTTCCACCGGTGAATCTTTGATGAAATCAGATAATTAGGTTTTACCGTAACTCTATTATATATTTGACCAGTAACGTGCAAATCTTAAGCAACGAATGCATTTTCCGACAAACAACCATGATATTGCCGAAAAGGTTTTTTGTGATCAGTACAGAGGAAAGGTAACTCAGTAGAAGGTGATACATATGCAAGTATCAGCACTTTGCCATCACAAGGGAGATCAAGGTACCCAAAAGCCTTGAATGTGCATGCTTGGTGCCAAGACAACTTAAAAAGAAGGGGAGGGGGTGCATGCTAGAGATTCACTGTAAGTTAAAGTGGCATCCTATGCTCATAATAGTTAAAAGAAACAATCAGGATACCTTTGCATATGATAGAATGATCGGCAAGCCTGAAGTCTGACAAGTGTTGCACAAAAGTAGGGAATTGAGAAATGTATTTCAAGAGCTTGGAAAGCCTTCCAAACGATAAGTACAGCTATAAGAAATGTTGGAGGTAGTAGGCAGAGGAGAAAGACAACTAAAAAAGATGAACGATGTATTATTCTGCTGGCGAAAAGAGATCTGAACCAAACATCGGGCAACCTTGTTCAGCAACTGCGTAAGGCAACCGGATGGCAATTATTACAGTTTACTGTGTGTGCAAGAAGGTAGACTATTTGCCCATGGTTCTGAATGTTGAACATCATTAATAGCAGCTTATCTGCGGCACTGTTTACAGAGGTGTCAAGAACTCTCTCTAAGATTGGATATCTCATCAATGGAGCCACGTTCTGCTTTCTGATGAAAATTGTTTCAGTCCGAGCAGTGATTCTCAGCAGCAGTTGTTATGGAGGAATGTATAGGGACGCTGTTTCATTCCACTAACGTTAGGGAAAGAAACTGCTGGGCTGAACCTGGAGTGCTTGTTTGTGAAGAAGTATTATGTTGAAAGGACAGAGATACTTATTTTCGACAGCGGCTCACTTACCACTACTTACTCACTGATATGAAATTATAGTCCCATACGTACGATTGTTCCAAAGCGCTATCGGTCCAAACTGTAGCTTTGTGGATAACAACAATGCACGCCCACTCAAAACTTCTGCTGTTGAGGAACTTCTAGAAAGTGAGGAAATTTGTGTAGAATGGATTGGACAGCGTGCTCTTCAGATTAAATCGAATCGAACATAAGAGGGATGTTTTGAAGAAATGTCTGGCACAGCAAGATAGTATCTTTAGGAGAACATCCGGCAGCTGAAACATATGCTGAGGAATGAAAACTCCTACCTCAAGAATTGCTAAATAATTTAGTATTCAGTATGAACAGACAATGTTAAACAACCATTGCAGTTAGGAAAAGTCACATCCCTTAATTTGTTTGGTGCTCTTCCACACACACACACACACAGTCAATGTTCAATATTTTACTAAAGTCATTCTGTGTTAATAAAACCTTTTTTGTCTTCTTCCATAATATATCCCTACAATTAATTTTTTTGTTACTATGTTCTCATCAACCTTTAAATGCTGTATCATGTCTCCGTATTGTGAATTTTATACCACCCAGTTGATTTTTTCAGAATTATGGCACACAATGGAAAAAGTTGCTTAGGTTTTCTAAAGCTAATGGAATTTCGTTGCAAATGCATATGGGGATAGGACACCTTTTCAGGCTAGAACTCTCCATTGAGTTTCATACATTATACACTATAACGTTGCATCTACTTATCGATATAAAAGTAATCATTGTTCTTTATAAATCTTATTAACGCATGCATTAATACTAAAATTCTACTTAATTTTAACCAACCGATAACAAAAAATCAGCCAGTTTTTTTAAAAATGATTCCAAAATTGAACAGAAGAGTTTTAAAAAAATCCTGTAATTAGACAATATCATAAACACAAATAACTACATTAATAATTGATTCTGTTTGACAATAATATAATATACTTCTGATAAATTAGGAACAAAAGTTACTAAAATTGAAAAATAACTTAAAAATAATATACCTCAATTCTCAAGAGGTCACGCGTTACCTTTTCATGGTAAGGACCATGTTATATTGTCTAAGTCAGTGCTCCGCAACCTTTTTATCGCCGCGGACCGGTCAACGTTTGTTAATTTTACCGCTGCCCTCTGAGGGGGTGGATGTTGACTTTTTATATTTTAGACAGTTTTGATTTTATAATTTTAATTTAATTGTATTTAATCGTGACTTTTGAATAAAATATAGCTACACCAAAAATGAATATAAAGTGATTTAACAAGGAATATTAAGTGATTTTCATAAAAAGTAGCCCAAACCTAAGAAAAATATACCACAGTAAATAAAAGAGAAGTAATTTAATGTTTCTTGTGCGGACCGGTAGTATTTGATCCACGGACCGGGGGTTGCGGAACACTGGTCTAAGTAACAAATTTACGTTATTTGTGCATTTAAGTCTAAATTTTTAACGTGTATCTATTTAAAACTAACTTTTATGCAAAGAAAATAATGCTGACCATTGTCCACACTTATTCTATAAATTCTGAGAGTGTGTGTCGAGATATCTTTCTAAATTAAACATACCAATACTGTTAATAAAAGCTTCAAATAATTCTATTTCTGTTTTGTTTTATAAACAATTCCTTTCTTCAAGTAAAACGAATTTACTGATGATCAGTAAATATAAAACGAATTCACTGATGTAATTCATTTACATAGAACTATGTATCGAATGAAGCTTTACGTGCTAATCTTAAATAATTGGCATTATATTTAAAACCAATAGCTTATTAGATGAACTTTTCTATCATGTTCCAATCAGGTTTTAGGTTAATTGACCAAAATAATCACTTATTTGAGTCCCTTCTTGATGAAGCATAATCCTTTCAGGAAGCAGACGACTGGATTAATCCTCAATCCTTTTAATCATCTCATGATATTCTCCTCGAAGGATTCTCTCGAAATTGATTCTTCATATAACAGTAATACCAGAAACGTAGATTAACGAATAATCCAGTGCTAGTCGAAGACAATTTATCTAATGTACAAATATAGAATTTTAATATCTTATAACTGAATTTTGCCTCGTAAGCTTATTTACCAACATTCTGCTTGGTATTTAGTGGTAAAATAAACCCCTTTTCAAAAATGGTAGAATTTTTAACTACATTAAATGTAGAAGTTCTTGAATTACTTAAAAGTTAATCATAATTCCGTCGGTTGCTTTTGTTTAGTGTTTACAGTTTAAACTTTCTTGTGGCCAGTGGCGTATGTCTTCTTTGGGCCCCTAAAAATCTGCTACCCCCGACGAGGCAGTTGCGGGGGTTTACGTTATGCTTCTGCTTGTGACTTAGTAGAGCATGCATGCTACTTCGTTTTTATAATGATAGATTTTAAGATATTTCATTTTATCTATCAATTATACATACAAATTAGTTATCAACACTTCAGTATAAAATAGTTTAGTGTATAATATTGTGTTGCATTGTTCAATCATTAAAGAAAGAGAAATCAGAGAGAAACAATTAGAGAAAGAGAGTATGTAGAGAAAAATAAATAAAAAATTTGATAATTAAATAGTAGTAGAAATTTGATATTAATTAAAAAATCGACTCTGTTAGTACTATGATTAAAGATAACTGTAATAAGCTTTGCTTTATCATGCATTAAGTTTAAGAATGATTCTTGAAAGGATTAGAATTCTATACGGGTACAAAAATATCCTATAATATAAAAATAGAAAATGTCACACATACACAACTTAAAATTCATACAAAAACCAAATAATTTTGCTTGTGGTATCCATTGAGTAAGTTTT
Organism: Trichonephila clavipes; assembly: GCA_019973935.1. Classification (NCBI taxonomy): domain Eukaryota; kingdom Metazoa; phylum Arthropoda; class Arachnida; order Araneae; family Nephilidae; genus Trichonephila; species Trichonephila clavipes. The sequence continues at coordinate 1,879,074 of BMAU01013744.1, forward strand.
TATTAGCGTCGCGCTATAAAACAACACGAGGGCTATTGGCGATGGGCATCGTAATTTTTAGTGATAGTCAAGTGATGAGGATGACACCTAAGCTGGCATCGCCTGTCCGAACTTCCAAATCACGATAACGGAAGGTCTTTGAGCCTTGACAGACTAAACGTGCGTCACGTTAATCTGTCACGTGTCTACGATTACATGATGGATCTTCAGTGCCACTGAAACTCAAACACATGACACGTTGGTCACGAGTTCATGACCATGACAACTAAGCTACCGCGACCATATGTTAACTACTGACTTTTTGATGAGAATGAAATAAGTTTTTGTTTGTTTGTTTTAGAAGAGAATTAATACAATTCTATGTTAATTCTTAGAAACACACACGTCTCTCTCCCTCAGTGTATGTGTAGTATGTATAGATAATTTCATTTCACGATTATGCGAAAGGGAAAAAAAATCACAGTTCAACTTGGTCGATTTCGTCTTCCCACAAGATCAAAAACATTTATGGGACCTTGTTTTCAATTAGTTTTGGTAGGGACAACTAATGCCCTGAGATGAAAATCGCAAGCTGTGCGGAGAGAAAAAAAAGGGGACACCATTCGAAGCGTATCAAATTTTATCGATGATTGCGTCACTTTACGAATAGACGAAAAAGACAGGTGTTTGACACGGGGGCGTTGTCACGTGAAAAATTATGAAAAATGAAAGAACGCAAAAGCCCCTAACAAAAGCTTTTCTGCTTCCAAGTAATTGCCTCCGTAGCAAGTGGAAGTAACCCTCGCGCCTTCGTGAAGGGGAGGGCCCTAAAAGCAAAAGTCGCGTGAACCGAAGCACGCGTTTTATTTGCGACCGTGGAAGCGGAAAATTTGAAAAATGGAAACACAGAAGTGGCATCTTACCCCTAGCACATACACAAATGATCGGCAATGGTGTGGAGGGAAAAAAAAAAGGGAATTCGTTGGATGCTGAGCGGATGCAATAATCCAATTCTGCGTAACCCGATTCCGTCCGCGGTGGAATCTAGAGATCGCCCTCAGTCTCCTAATTGGATTGTGAATCTCTCCAGGGAGAAGAGAAGTCGACAAGATCGATTCTGGGCTCGACTCGGAGTGAAAAAGTGCCGAGTTTTCAAGCGAGATGTCGATCAAGGGGACTTATGGGGGAAAAAACAATTTCTGTTTTTCATAAAAACAAGTAATATAAAAAAAATTCAGTCAATTCCTACTTAGGTCATCAAAGAAAATTTTTATTTTAGATACTTTTTATCAGATAGTTAGAATTAATATAAATATGTATATACATATGCAGTAGCGCACATAAAGATTTTTCAAGGGGGTTGGGTCCAGGGACGAAAGTCCACCATTTTGGTATCATGTTCCAATACGCAGCCCAACATATTCTTTTGATTTTGTCGATTTTCGGGAACAAAAACAATACAAAATTAATTTTTGAATAAATAACTAGCATTAATTAATAAAATTAATTATTAATAACAAATATGTAATTAAGTTTTACGTAATTTTTAGGTAGGATTATAATCAATAGTAAAAAAATCAAGGGCAATGGAAGGGAGTGTCCGGACCCCTAGGACCTCCCCCCCTCTTGTGTGTGCACCACTGTATATATGGCAAAGTTACAATATTGAGTGACAAAATAGAAAGCGATTTTCCTTACAATTTTCCATTTTCCTTTCTATATAGGGTGTAGACTGTTTTTGTCACTATTTATTCATTAATTAAATTTTATTATTCTAATAAAATAGTATAGTAAAAAATGAAATCACATTCACAGAAATTAGGCTGTCCCAGGTGGGATTCGAACGCATGACCTTTGGATTAGAAGTCCAACGCGCTATCCATTGCACTACAGGACACAACGAATGATTTCGCTTTCTATATATGCTTTCGGACTATTATTTTTGTATGTTACTATTTATTCATTTTTTAATTTAACTAATGAATTAATATTTGAAAAAACTGTATTAACATCAATTTTCATCCACTACAAGTTTAAAAAATGTATTTGAACATGAATGGATGAATAAAAAATATTTTATTAACGATTGAAAATTTGAACAAGATATGTAAATAAATATATGTATATACGGATAGTGTGAATAGTAAGAATTGAAAATAGCTTTAGGTGTGATATGTATGAACTCTCCTCAAATGGGTTACAATGAGAGGATTTCATCTTGGAATATAAATAATACATAAAAAAAGAACAAGAAACTGATAATGAATTTCTTATTAATATTGTTTGAGTCTTTTTCTCCTATAAACATGCCTATGAAGCTTTAAGATAGTTAAACAGAAGTAGGTGAAGATCACGAGGGAAAAAAAATGACATCATTACAATTGCATTTTAATGTTTTTCGTTATGATTCCATATTTGGTTAGTTTTTTTTCTTTCAACCATAAAAGAAATTGGTAAGTACGTCGATATTTCTTTAAAAAACAATTTTCTTTAATTGATTTATTTCAGTTCATCCGTACAGTAGTATTTAAAGTAAGTGACTACGTTCGGAAATGCGATTTTAAAAAAGCGTTGGAAGTGAACAATTTTTTTTTTTTTTATGTTTAGCGTTAGTTGAACTAGAAAATATATAAAACATTATCAAAGAATATTATTGCAAAATAAGTTATTTAAATACACTTTTTTGGCATAAAATGAAGAAAGAATATATTTTCAAAACATCCTCATTTTACGAATAATGCTTCTGTAGTAATAATATTTTGCCTATATAAAGGGTGTTTTTTTAGAGGTATAGAACTTTAAAATGCAATAAAACAACGATGTATTATTCGATTGAGATGAATTTTTTTTATTCGAAAGATAATCTTGTGGCATTACATTTTAAATATGATTTCTGGCATAGGACTGCCACGGCTGGCTCGGATGTAGTCCAATCTGAACGTCCAATTTTCAATGACTTTTTCCAACATTTGCGGCCGTATATCGACAATAACACGGCGAATGTTGTCTTCCAAATGGTCAAGCGTTTGTGGCTTATCCGCATAGACCAATGGCTTTACATAGCCCCACAGAAAATAGTCTAGCGGTGTTAAATCACATGATCTTGGAGGCCAATTCACAGGTCCAAAACGTGAAATTAAGCGGTCACCAAATATGTCTTTCAATAAATCGATTGTGGCACGAGCTGTGTGACATGCTGCGCCGTCTTGTTGGAACCACAGCTTCTGGACATCATGATTGTTCAATTCAGGAATGAAAAAGTTAGTAATCATGGCTCTATACCGATCACCATTGACTGTAACGTTGTGGCCTTCATCGTTTTTGAAGAAGTACGGACCAATGATTCCACCAGCCCATAAAGCGCACCAAACAGTCAGTTTTTCTGGATGTAACGGTGTTTCGACATACACTTATGGATTAGCTTCACTCCAAATGCGGAAGTTTTGTTTGTTGACGTAGCCATTCAACCAGAAGTGCGCTTCATCGCTAAACAAAATTCGCTTATGAAAATTCCGCACAGAACCATTATTTTCGAAGTAAATTGCACAATTTGAAAGCGTTGTTCAGGCGTGAATCTATTCATGATGAATTGCCAAACCAAACTGATAATAAATCACTTGCCAGCTGTTAAATCGGTCGCCATCTTGGAAAGAAATGCCAACTTAAACTTCTATACCTGAAAAAAACACTCTTTATATAGCTAGAATATCTATACAGACCCTGAACTAGGATTTTTGAAAAATTCGCATTCATTTCTGAGTTACTATCAATGGAAATAATAAGCATTTTTTTTGTTAACATTTCTCTATTTTGATATATTTAAGTATGAATAAATCCACTTTTAAATTACGTATTTCAAAAATCCTAGTTCAGACTCTGTACAGAAGTCTTAGCTAGAAAGGTAAAATATTACCATAGAACCATTTTTCATAAAAGGAGAATGTTTTGAAAATATAACTTTTTCTTCATTTTTTTGCATTAAAACTGTATTGAAATTACTATTACTAAAAATTTTACAGTAAATGATACTTTTTGCTACAAATATTTTTTTAAAATAATTTTCTATATACGTTCTATTTAAGTGATATTAAATATTAAAAAAAAATCATTTATACGTTTTTTGTAAAATCATCATTCCGAAAGAAGTCAATCCCTGTAAAAAAATAAACAAATGTAATTTTGTAGTCCACTAATTGTTACAGAATTTTTTTGTTGTTGATCTGGGTTGTAATATTTTTTACATTAAGTAAGATATACTTTTTTTTTTAATTTGAAGAGAAAATAGCAAGACGAAACTCGTGCGTGTCCGAACTTTCCAGAAATTCACGAAAACTACGGAGATTGCGGATATCTCGCTAATGCTCTACGAACAAGAGATGAGAATGACAGTAGGTTAACTGATACATCAATTTCTTAACTTCTGTGCTACAACAAAACTTTGAGGTTCAGTTCTATGTAACAATTTTAACCTTTAAACTTGAGTATTTTGAAGAATTCTCAAGTGAGTAATTAGATGCAAACAAAGTTGACAACTAAGACCTTAAAATTGTTTCTGCTCTGTATGAATTTAATGTAACAGACATTTTTAAGCATAAACAAATAAAAAATACGTTTCAAGAGTATGAAATTTAGGTCATTAAAAGTTCTAGATCCGAGGTGGGCAGACTTTTCCAGGGTACGGGCTACTTCTAATTTTTTCAAGGTGGTGCGGTTAGTAACGTAGGTGTGGTGAGGTAAGAAAAAAAAGACCTGCAATATTTTTATTATAACTTAATAATAAATATAACTTAATAATAAATACGGAATATGTACTTACCTACGTAACTAAAATTTAAAAAAAAAACTACCTTTAAAACCGTGTTTAAAGCAAAATGCAAGATACAAACATAATAATAATAGCCACAAATATAATATCAAATGATGCATTTATTATCAAACAATTCAAAATACATTAAAAAATAAAACATTTTCATCTGAAGTTAGTTCTCGTAGTAATAGCCAGAAAAAGACTTAGTCTGCATACTGTTTGCCTATCTTGAGTATTTCAGTACAAAATTATGAACTGCTAAACTTCAGGCGGTCACCCCCAAATGTCTTGGTGGTCCACCTGTTGATCGCGATCGACTTAATGCCCACCTCCGTTTTAGAATGAAAATATCAAGCTGTTATCGATTCTGTGTACACATTCTAAAACACAAAAAAAGTAAATGCTTTGAGAATCGCGTGACCAAAATAGTAATCTCAATATCATTCTGAAAATTTATTTCACTTAACCGTTTCCTTACCGTTCTTTCAGATTTTTACACATATTTGAATCAATATAATGTATCAATTGACACATTAAAAATGTTTAGCTTTCTGTATGAGATTTATTTCGATCCATTAAGAACTCTAAAAGAAATCAATATCTTTAAAATAGAGCATTTTATATGCAAGGATCAAACATCCGGAAATTGTTAAAAAAATGTTTGGTCGGTGCATGGACAAATAAAACGATGTTTTTACTTATAATGCTTTGTTTGGCTCATTATTTTAAGAAAAATCATTACTTTCCGTTTTTTTTCTCTATTAAAAACTATTTCCACACCATGACAAGCTACAAATAGCTTATTTACGTATCAATAATCTTTATGGTATGAAAAACAAGAATAATAAAATGTGTATAGAATTTTAGAAATGTAATATTTTTTTACCCTTCTCATAGTAGATTTTAAATCAGAGAGGGAGGCACATACAACCGTAAACTTACTCGAAAAGGAGCTGAAGAAATTGATGACAGTTAAAATCATTACATGATATTGTATCTTCTACAATGTACTTTTGCTCATGAATAATAAAATAACATGCACTCAAAATACGTGGACACAAAACAAATGAAATATTGAAAATAATTTTAAAAAAGTTTTCAAAGTAAGCTGTTAATATGACAGTATTTTTCATCCCCTTACCAAACAGCACTTGTTCGCACATGACATATTTAATTGATTGATTTTTAACTTCATACTTTGAAGCAATAAGAAGTACATTGGCAGCATACCATGTAATTTTGAACCATGATGAAGTGACGTTTTCTCCAAAGTGTTTGTGTTTGAAAAATAAATTTGTCCAACATTTATCCACTCTTTAAAGGAACTTTAATGAACTAATGAGAAAGTAACTTATTTTTAATTTTTATTCCCTGAAAAATTACAATACAATCTAGATAGAAAATCTTGAAGTTCAAAATAAAGATTATGTTATAAATGTAAGAAAATAAAATTTAGTTTTTAAATATCGAGGAAAATTTTTTTCACATAAAATTTATGAATTTATTCATTAGGAAAACCAAAGCTTTTAATAAAAAAGAATCATTGTCGGTTCATAATTATTTTCCTTTTTATAAACATATCATCTCAAGGTTGATTTCGTATTATGTTAAAAAAAAGGAGCAATACCCGAAAAAAAATTTCGTGCTGTAGTATATCGCTCGAAGTATTTTTTTTAAATTAATTTTTGAGAAGATACAAAACATTTTGGGTAGTAAAAGAATCTCGAGTATAATGAATCATAATGTATTTAAAAAAACAAAAGGAAATTATGTTAGAATATTAGTTTTAAAAATAACCAAATTTACTTTATTTATGAAGCTTTTAAGTTATGAAGCCACCCTTCACATTTCCTGAAAAAATATATTACATTCCAATCTGTTCAAAATCAATGCAATTGATTTCACAAATCAGAAATTTTGATTAATTTTTGCTGTTTCTTTTATATTTATGTTTTTTTTTAAATTTAAAAACTTCTTCAGTCCGAAATGTTGGAACTCTCTACAGTACTATAATTAAACAAGTAACTGAATGACTGGCCACTTTCTAAAATAAAGACACTGTGACGATTCAAAGGGTCCCGAGGGGCCAATGGAAATGGAGATACACGATCTAATTTAGGTTCTTAAGCAAGTGAGCTCTAACGGAGAAGAATGTTCCGGTAATCAAATATAAGCCCACTTAAATCGACTTCTATCTGATTCGTGATGTTCTTGACCAATCACTGCTCACATAATAGTTCTGATTGTGTCTATGCAAGCGATAGTGCAGGAAACAATTCTACCCTCTCATATTTCAATGATACAGTTTTTGAAATAAAATGTTATCATGATATAAGTTTCTTTAATCACAAATAATAATTTGTATTTATTTAATGTTTACTTTTCTATTGTTTGATTGCTAAGTTTCATTAATATATATAATGAATTTTAGAGGAGAAGTTAAGAATCATAATTTATAATATTTCAAACATTTAAGATAGTCTTGAAAAATATTTTTGTATTTTGGATAGTCCTTGAAGTGTTACCTGTGTGATTTAAGGTAATTATATTCATTATTATTCATACTCTATAAATTAGAGGATAAGCAATTGTTTGTTCTTATCAACAAGATATCAGTTTAAAAAAAACAGCAAATGAAAAGTCCAGGTTAAACTCAGATGTTTTCATGTAAACATCTAGCGCAATTCCAAGTGATAGTAATTCGAGGTATGCTAGGTGGCCGCGGTAGCCTAATAGGCAAAGTCAAAGACTCGTGGCTGGCGTGTCATGGGTTCGAACCTAGTACCGCTGAAAACTCGCAAGGTAGGGGGGGGCGATGCAGCTAGATCTGTCGAAGGGCTAAAACATCTTGCTGATGTAGTGTGGAAATTAGAAGAAAGGATGCTTGTTCATGTGTCGTCCTTCAGATGTCCATTGCCCTCATGCTGTCCAGGAACTACACATTTACAAAAATTCATGCCTTCTTCGGTATTCGAACTCACAGACTCTACAGCATATATAGCAATCGGCGTCACTAACCACTTTACTGGATGGGTGACAAATGGGAAATTTAATTGATTATTACTTAAAATAAAGACAATATGAGTTTGATGTTTACGAGGACTTGGTACCCCCAAAATCACAGACCTATCGTTTTTTTTATTTTCGTGTAATCTTATTCTTTGCATTATTATCTTTCGATTAATATATCACTTGTTCATGTCGGAAAGTTAGAAGTTGAATAAAACTTCATTTGAAAACAAATTAGGCAATTCAGCCACGCCCCCCTTTTTAGAAAAAAAAGCTAAAAAAAGCGTTTTGATAAAAAAAAATCTAATTTATAAAGAGAAATAATAACATTAAAAAAAGAATGTGCAATATATAAAGCAGAATATTTCCGAGGCAATACATACAATCATTTTTTTTTCTTTGTGAAATGTGTGCATGTAAAAATTTTAAATTAAGGTATTTTATATTAATAATTTTATAATTTCAGTTCTTATTCCTGATATATTTTTCATACAAAAGTAATACTTTAATATTATAAGAAGAAGAACAGCTAAAATTTCTGTCGTGACAGAAAAAAAAATTTGTAACGTTTTTCTTGAATTTTCTTGTGCAATTAGTACTCTCTAAAAGTTGATCATTTATAAAAATGTGTGGGTTGAAAAAATATGCAAATGCAATTATTTTAAAGAAAAACGTATAGCTAATATCTTAAACTGGTATTTTATTAAGTTTAATTAAGCTTATAATAATTATTTTTTCAGAATTATAAACTTTAAACTGGTTTTTCTCAGTTTGTGTTTTTCGAAACCTTAGTGCATTCAAAATGCTACTCCTTCGACAATTATTTACCAATCACTTCCATTTTTTTCGAGCGTATTAAAAATAAAGCATGTAATAAAATTAGGGATCCGTTTTCCTATAAACGGAATACTTTTTTTTAAAAAAAAATAAAATGTAAGACATGTTGGCTTTTTCGTTGATTTTTAGCCTGTATATCAACATTTTATTTTTTTTCTCGAAATCGAATGAAGTTATTCTTAAATCGATCCGTAAAGTTGTTCAGAACATCCATAAGAATATTATAAAAAAATTTCAGGTCAACAAATTAATTTTTACAAAAGGAGTAGGATTTTAAAATTTTCCCAATTTTCTTCAAAAAATTTAAATTTTTAAAATTATGTGAATAATATATGAACATTTTCATCTGGTATCATTTTCTTGAATATAAACATTGTATAAAATGCTAAAATATAATTTTTAAATACGTAAATAAAGAAATTTGCTCAAAGGGTACCAAGTCCTCTTAAGCTCATGAGCATGATTTGTCTTTACTGGCCTTCCAGAAAATTGGCAGGATTCATTTAATAACTTTTAATATCTAGCTTGGTGCTTCAATAATAATAATTTAAGAATTAAAATATGTTGTCTATACCAAACAGTGGATCCTTATTATAAGTGCCATTTTAACAGCTGATTCGGTAAACTGAATCAAAAACTTATTGATTTCGTGCGAGCTCACTGAATCCAACAATTGCCTCTAGGATTTACGGTTGAGAATCCTTGTCCTCGAGAGTCTACATTAATCTTACGTGTCATGACTTAAGAGTAGCATCGAGGATTATTTACGACAATCCCATTTTACAGAACCAAATTTTCAGAGAATCCTTCAATGCACAACAATATTAGTATAAATTTATATATCTGTTGCACATCGTTATAAGATTAATGATAGTATTCGGAACGTTGTCGAGTAGCCATATTTGCCAAACCTCCCATATTAGTTAATAAACCTCGCCATTCATCCTTCATGTCCATCAAGTATCGCATAACGGGAAGGAAAGTGCAAATGTGGGTTTAGTCAGTCCGTTGAAACACGGCTTAATCAATGTAAGTAATGATGCAAACCTTTAATATCCTTTCAGATGAATAACTAATCGTGAACGATAACGCTAGTAGCAAGGGATGCATTAGATTAGATGGTGATAGATAGGGAGTTAAATACCTAAGAGACGTTGACTTCTGAGACACGACGTCGTTTATAATGGATCACATTACTTATTTCGAGAAGGAACGGATCCCGAAATGCGTTTTCAAAATATTTAAATCAGTTTTAGTTAGAAGTGAGAAAAGTCTGATTTGGTTTCATGGTTGATGGTCTTTAAAAATATTGAAAAAAAAGAAGAAAAGAAAGAAAGAAAAAAAAACACTTATTTTTTTTGTATTTAATACATTAGACTAGTGACACTCAACCAGCAGCCCACCAGACATTTTGAGTGGCCTGGTCATAGCCCATTGCACTAAGAAATTTAATTATTAGAGAACAATGTACAAAATTTTTACAAGAAATTCTATCAATCAAGCAATCAAATGTATCAATTTTGCTATCAATTTGCTTTTTTAATAGTAGAAAGTAAGCACACAAATGTCTTGGTCTAGATGAAAGAAAACACATATTATCCCATAATTCAGTAAAAATTCATACAAATAAATATTTTGGTGGATGTGTTTGATAGAAAAGTCAATATAGTATTAAAATAAAAGCCAAAAATGAGTTTTAATATTTTGATCAATTTTGTTTGTCAATGTTGCTTTGGTCTTAAAATGTGCTTTTTTCCATTATCCGCATGTTGCGGCCCGCCTGAAATAACTGTCATATGTATGCGACCCGGCGGGAAAAAAGGTTGAGTACCCCTGCATTAGACAAACAGATAAGTGATACATTTCCTGTCTTTTCAATTGAAAATAATTTCATGAAATAAATGTTTTTTATAGAAATCCGTAACATCGGACTGCAATGACGTAATAATTTCCCACGATAAACCTGCGTTGGACAAAAAGCATTCTAAAAAAGTTTGAGCGCGACTACCGGAAGCGATTTTTTTTTGTATTAGGTATTATGTATAAGATAGGTGGAATAGAATCCAGGTTTTTGTAACACTTTTGTAGATAGAAAAATGCTTCGGTAAAAATACCATAATCTGACTTAACTAGTAAACAGAAAGTGTCAATACTTATTATAATATATATTAAATTCTCTTTGAATTAATTCATTCGTTTTTCATGCGTTGAACGTATTCGTCTAATAATCTGTATTTTGTTAAATTGATCTTTACAAAAATACACATGTAAAATGTAAAATAGCGTATCCTTAGAATATATATATATACAGACACCTGCTTGTTATTTTTACATTTTACTTCTTAAAAATGGCCCAAATTTCGGTTATATGTTCAGATATTAAGTGAAAGACAACTTTTCATTGTTACAAATCGTTCTAACAACTGCATCAAAAGCGCTACAATTCAAAGCAATCACGCCATTTAAAAGACTTTAAATTTTCAGAAAGATTTTGGTGTAAATCTTTAAGCTGGTTCCTTATCCAGAAACTATATTCTTTCCCCAAACATAACTTGAATTCGAATTTTATGTAATGTTGAGAAAAAATTCCTAATGTTCTCTATTTTGTTACACTTTTAAAAAAAAAGATATATAAAAATAGAAATAACATGATTTTTTTCAGTAACGTAATACTTTAGGGAAAGTAATTTTAAAATTATTTTGGACAATAGAATATTTTTCAATTTCTTTACAAACAGGTAAAATAAATATTTAAAATTGTGTTTAATATAAGCATATATAATGGAAACTTTTTTGAAGCTTACCTTCGAAGTTGAATCTGTCTGTATTTCTGTACCTCCTTCTTAAGAGCAGGAATTGTTCACGAGAGAGAGTCTTAAAGAATTTCGGATATATTTCTAAAATATAAAAACAAAGACAAAAAGGGATTATATTTATAAACATGTGTATACAAATGAGATTAAATAGAATTAATCATCAACCATAGTAAAAATATTATAAAAGAACTAAAAATATATTCAATATTTATCAGGTGTATAATTAAAAATCCTTAGCAATCATTCAAGAAGGGTTTACTATCTGTATGTTTGAAACAGTATTAACGTATTAATCAAAACGAATCGCTCTCTTACTCATTGCGAAATCTCCGGAATTATTTGACCAACGCACTTGAAATTTATCAGACAAGCTCCTTTTGTTGAGAAGAAATCCGCTTTGGACGGAGTTTAAGGAAATCATCTCTCAGTAGAGGTTACGGAAAATGGGTACAAAAAATTCAATTTTTTTAATCTATTAGACCAGCGGTCTTCAAACTGTGTTCCACCGGCACTTTGGGATTCCACGAGGCATACCCAGGGGTTCCACAAGTCACAATAAAAAAATCGAAAAGAAATATAAATATTATGCAAAATGGGTTCACGTTCTTTAAAATGTTTGTATACCCGCAAGAATTTAAAGCTCAACCCTGTCATGAAGAAACTGAAAATTTTATACATGCATAGTGATTTTAGTATGCAATGCGTTTTAAATTTTATTATAATATGATCAAAGAATATTAAAGCGATTTAACGATCTATCTGTCTATCTATGTATCTGTATATATTATTTACTAGATTGTGATTATTTTATTGTTTACTATACTAAGTTCCACGAAATAATTTTATACTCGTTAGTACGGAGTTTTAGTCTTGCCAAACTAAATAGTTTTCTAATTGAAAATGCACCTTTTTATATTTTTTTTGTGGAAAAATACTTGCAACACATCAACAGATTCGATGTTAAAAATATAAATTTAAGCAAGAACATATCCTAAATTTTATGTTGTAAATTCATGCAAAATACACAGTATTTCTCACACAGCTGTAAACATTTTAATGCCCTTCAGAACAATGTGTTTCAGTGAAAAATATTTCTCAACGTGAGTGGCTACAAAAACAAAGTATAGCAACAAATGAAACTCAAAATACGTAATGCGATTGCAGTTATTCTCAACAGACCTATACTTCGGCAGTTTGTGTAAAAAATTGCAAGCACATATACCAGTTACTAAACATAATGCATGGGTAGATGACACTTAAATCACAGATTAATATTATTAATGAGTAATAATATTAATTACTCATTAACAATTTTATTAATAATAAATGCAATACTTTTTAATAGCCTTTATATTGTGTGTGTGTGATCTATTGTTGATCCACTTAAAATATTTTTTAAGATATATTCTTCTAAGCGTGTGTATTTAATAGTGTTCCACGAAAATATTTTCTAGTTCTAGGGATTCCATGAGTTGAAAAAGTTTGAAGACCACTGTATTAAACTTACAGTCTAAAAATTTGGTTAACATGTTTCTTTTGTTGAGTAGAGATTCCCCAAGTATGGATTTTGCGGAAATCGGTTCAGAGGAGGAAGGTTACTGTGGGTGTTAACGATAAACATATTTGTCTCAGAAATTCAAACCTTTCCCTATTTAAATCAAAACACGAGATGAAATTCCATTGAAGCAGGCGGTTATAACGGCTAATATATATGTATAAAGAACTTTAATTTATATTTTGGGCCCTCACGGACGAACTAAGTATCGTTAAGAATTAGTCTCTAAACAAAGGGTAAAATCAGACAAAGATACCTAATATATATATATATATATATATATATATATATATATATATATATATATATATATATATATATTAATATATATAATATATCTATATATATATAATGTATATATTATATATAATTATATAATCAATAGGTTAAACTTGGCAAATATGGGCATCAAAACATTTAATTGAAAACATACCATTCTAAACACTTTCCTTTTTTTCCGAAATTAAGATATTTCAAGCTTTAGAATATGATCTTTCTAATGGTATATGAATAAACCTCCAACTCTTGTTGCTATGTGTATACAGAAGCTCTAAAGAAATGGTATGTTTTCACTTCTGTTTGAACAGTATAAAAAGAAATAATAATAATTTACACAGTCGTCATAACGCTTGAGTATTGCCAACGCTGCAGTACGGATGCACCCATTCAAAATCACTACGGGTAATATGGGTATTTGCTTTAATATACCCATATTACCTTAGTGTCTATATTTGAGAAGTTCACCCTAATAATAATATATGCTAAACAGCTATAATTCTGAATAAGCAAAGCATAAGTAGAAGAATAACACTAAGCTACAGTAGTAAACTCTTAGCCTTAGGAACTAAGATTGCAGGCTTTAGCATTATTCTGAAGCCAGCCTTCACTTGTAATTTGCCTAAACTAACGTATATATACATATGTAAACAATTTGAGTAAAATGAATGATGTATTGCAAAGGGATTGATAAAACATATAAAAATAATATTATTACTAATTCAAAATTTATGTATTTTAATAATTACCATAAATAGAGAAAACACAAAAGAAGTTAATTTTCTCATGAAAAGCGCCGCAAACAAATTTTATTACTTTTTAAGCGTATTGTACCTCTTCTCTAAAATAAATAAAAAAAATATATTAACACATCTGACTTTCAGATTATAAAGGAACAAACTAAAAGCAAAGGTGCATTATTTGCTCCACAAAAGAGCAATATCTCTCATTTTTCGCGAGAGATAAAAAGAAAAACAATACATAGTTGGTGTAGAACATTCTGAAAGCCCGAGAAAACTTTCCTCTGCGCCTTTTAGAATTCCTCTAACTTTGAGGATTTCACAGGGTCACACACTAGGCAGGAAGATTTTTCTTCCTTACTTAAAAACAGCGACAGGGGATTGTTCCGAGGTGTTGCATTTTAGCTCGAAAACTTAATATTCCTAGCCATTACCGGTTCCTGAGTATCTTCTGGAAAAAGTGTCCCCGTAAAAGTAAATTTTTGCCGTCATTCTTTCGACGTTCTCTATTATTCAGACGAAGGGTTACCTATTCATTTGAGTCATTATAAACTGTGTTAGCTTTTTCGTTGCTTCGATTTTAAAAGCCTCGAACTTCTCGTCCAGTAATTATTTTACGAAAAAAGGTTTCAGAGAGCTATTCTTTTGTAGCTTCGAGCGATTGCAGAGAGGATTTGGGGAGCTTTCATCTTCTTTAAAGTCTCTGCTTAGAAAGGAAGGTGAAAAAAATATGAATATTAATAGAACCCTGTTAAACTTGGAAAGGCTACTTAGTTACACTTTTCGAGAAAAGCTCCTGTTCGTCGGAATAGGGTGACATAAGTGCGCTTTCATTTGGTACATTCTTCGAATATTTTAAATTCTTCTTAAGCAGCTTCTTAAAATCTGTTCGTAATTTTAATAAGAAGGTTTTAAATCAGAAAAGGAACACTTTGAAACAATTAAAGGTACCAATTTTTAGCATAAAAATAATATTTTGATGAACTCCTACTCTTCGCACGGGTGAATTGAAAAATTAAACAATACAGATCGAAGGATAAATAAGTTTTTAATGAGTTAATTTTACGTGAATTGCACGTTAAACAAAAAAAAGCTTTTTGTATATTTCAGCTGAACAAAAAAAAACCCATGCTTGTTAAATTTTAAGTCTGTAGATCTAATAGCTGATAAAAAGCATTTTTTTTATTTATCACTCCCCGTAACTCTCTGGTGGGTCGATGTTTGAAAACACCGTCTTAAGCTGCTCTGCTCAGCAAAAGAAACACATTGTTATAAATTTTGTGTAACGAACGCTTAAAATAGTGAAATAATTTATATCTGGACATTAAAATATTACTTTCTGTTGTATTTATTTTACGTTAAAATTGTAATTGCCTCACGCTCCGCCTTTTCAAGCCTTCGCAGCTCCTGGCGCCTGGCGTAGGCAAAACAAAATGGGAAAATTTTTGCTTCCCGCATCCCCTATCGTGGATTTTTTGCAGATGGCAGAAATTTTCCCTACTTACTTGACAATTATCGTTATATTTTGGAGAGTTCATACAATATAGTTATAAATTACAGCATATGTGTTATTCTGAAGTATAAGCTATATCATTTAAAATTCATTCAGTTGTTTTTGCATGAAAGAGAGAGAGAAACAAACATCCAAACATGCTTTCGCATTTATAATATTAATAAGTATTATCTCTCATAAAAAAAAGTACCGAAAGTCATTCATTTGTATTTTCTAGAAGCATTTTAGTTGGGTATTCTTCGCGTTATAGTGTCTGTAGTCAATGAGTTGTTTTAGTAAAGCATTTACAAAGATAATATACGATGAAATATTTTGTATGCGCTTTAGCGGAAATGAATACACATTTGAATACTAAGCACTATCATTCAGGAAATAGCACAGTACTAATCTTACATATAAGTTTGAATGCTTGTATATTTATTTTGAGACTTAAACAAATCCATTCCATTTATCGTATTATTCCAAAATTTCGTGAGGAGCATCACTGGCGCTTTAAAGGAACCTTAAACATATTTCAGGGAAAAAATAGGAATTTATGTTTAGTGAATTTTTTAAAAAACCCACTAGCGCAACGAAAAGTTTCTGTGAGCATTGGAGAAGTTGCCAAAGGCTTTGGCGACATCTTTTGCTTTGATAATTTATGGACGTCGGCACGTAAGCGAGCGGAATGTTAAGGATTAAAAAAAAATCCCATTTTTGAATTATTAGACGTATAGATTTAAAGTTTGGCAAACGTATACATTTTGTTGAGTGCAGTGCTGCAATGAACGGACTTTTGAGGAAAACGACATGCAAGGGGGGTTGCGGAAGCGTTAAAGATAAAACTTTCGTTTTTCAAATTCAAGATCAACATACTTGAAATTTGGCAAACCTGTTTCCTTTGTTGAGTAGATATTCACTAAGAAAGAGTTTTGCGGCAATCGATTTCCAAGGGGTGAAGTTGTGGGAGTATAAAAGATAAATGTATTACGTTTTAGAAATTCAAGTCTTCAAGTCCTATTCTTTTGTAATCAGGAGGTGAGAGCTATAAAAATGTTTTTGAATACAATCGAAAATTTAATTCTAAGACTTAGATTTCAATTTAAAAAAAAAAACATAGTTATACTATATAAATACCAAGCGCAGAGGGTGGTTAAGGTATCCGACTACATTCGGAACTGTGATTTTACAAAAGCGTATAAATGGACAATATTTATGATATTTAGTGTCACTTAGATTAGAACACGTATATAAAATTGTTTTAAGAATATTATAACAATAAAAATTATTTAAGTACAATATTTTGACAAAAAATGAACATAGAATGACCAATTTTCAAAACATTCTGCTTTTATGAAAATTGCTTCTATTATAATAATATTTTGCGTGTATATAGCTCAGACCTCTGTACAGATGCTCAACTAGAATTTTTGAAATATATAACTTAGAAGAGGATTTATTCATATTTTACTACAACAGAGGATAGAAATTTTAAGAAAAAAACGCCGATAAAATTATTTAAATTGGTAGTTACTCTAAAAATAATGGGAAATTTTCAAAAATCTGAGTTCAGACTCTCTGAAGAGATGTCTTTCCTTTATATAAACAAAAAATATTAATATAGAAGCATTTTTTATGAAAGGAGAACGTTTTGAAAAAAGGTTATTCTAAGTAAATTTTTTGCCAAAATATTGTAGTTTAATAATTGTTTTTTTGGCATAATGTTCTTGAAACAATTTTATCCATGTATTTTAATCTAAGTGACACAAAATATCATGAAAATTATCTATTTATGCGCTTTTTTAAAATCCCGGTTCCGAACGAAGTCGGATATATATATATATATATATATATATATGCCTTAAGGATTAGTGTTAAATAAAAACAATTTGTAGTGATTTCCAAAATGAAAAATAAATCATCTCTCTTAAAACTGTTGTTAATATGAAAACTAAAGTCTATTATATAAAAAAAAGAAATAAAAAGAGAGAATGTAATGTAACTTAGATTAAATTTGACTTTTAGGAGGCATTGGATATATAGTTTAGAAATAATCTTTAATATAAAGGCATAAAGTTCATACACATTATTTATTTACTTTCCTTTTTTATATAATTTTTAAGGACTACAAAATAAAATGCTTAATCCTACTTTTTTAGTATATCTTATATATGCCTAGTCTTGAAAATTTTTGCGTTTATAGTTTAAGGAACTGTTATTAAATGCGCCCAATTACTTTGGCATTGCTGAGGAAAAGACATAAAATACGTAAGAGCAACAAATAAAAGTTTTTTTCCTTTCCTAACAAGTAAAAAAAATATTTAAAGAATGTTTTATAATAAAATCTTTTATACACACACACATTAGCATTCTAGAGCAAAAACTCCCACTTGGGATTTGTTTATGTAATTTAAACACAGTTGGCAAACTCGGAAAAATTTCTGAAAAGAAGTAATTTCATTAAAAAAAAGAATAATTAAAATTGTGAAACATGCTTGTTACTTTTAATGAAATTGAGGAAGCAACTAAGTATATATTTGATAATGAGTAAATGCTTTTTCACTATATACGTATCATGTAAACACGCTAGATTTATGTGTATTTAGTTCGATTTTGATTGGAATTAAAATAAATGCTTAAAAACTGATGACTTTAAAGGGAAAAAAGTAATAAAAATAATTAGTTATCTTTATTTTACTATTCTATTTCTGTGTATTTTATTTCTTACAGATCAAAGAATTATACACAAATTTCAAAATAATACTCCAATAAATATTTAAGCTTATGTTAAAGATCAAGGGAGAAGAATACTTTATATATTTTTAGCTTGAAAAGATACTTGCTGTCTTTTGTATGAAATTTGATTATGTGGTAGAAATTCTGTGTATAACAAAACCTAAAATTTTATAATAAACTGTAAGAAATATTTGAAGCAGTTTTATCGAAAAATCATCCAACCATCATTTCCTCAAAAAATTGATGATTCATAAACCTATATTAAATACATATATTATATTTAAAGTCAACTTTTTAAAATCTTTCTTACAGTGGTTACCTCTCGTAAAATGACTACGAAAATTAGTTCATTTCGTATCCAAATGTAAATATTATCATATAAAAACTGACCAAATTAAGGAAAACGAAAATAAATTCATTTTTTGAAAAACAATTTTATTATCACAATTATATTTTTCCAATATGCTTAACTTGTAAACTGTATGATTGAAATTCATGTGTTAAACTTATATATTTTTAAGTATTACTATTTATTGTATTTCCTATTACGGATAGATTTCCTACATTAAGACTACGACGAAAAAATGAGTGTTTATTAACATTACACTAAAGTCAACATTTGTACTACTGAAATCAAAAAGAGAATAACTATGGCTAATAGGTGCCTTAATGGAATACGAATATATATATAATCAAATTTAATCAAAAGAAACACACACACACACAAAAAAAAAAAGGTTCTATTGTATAAAAGTCTCTTAAGATCAGTATTAACTTATGCATGTGAAACTTGGTCCATGTCTCGAACAGATGAGAACATGATAAGTGTCTAAAAACGAAAAGAAGATTTTAAAATTCATTTTTTGGAGGAATTCAGGAAAATGAAACATGGCGAAGAAGATCAAATTTAGAGCTTAATCAATCATATAAAGAATCTGACATTGTTAGCTTCATCAATATACAACGAATTAAATGGGCAGGTCACGTTATCAGAATGAACGAAGACCGCACCACTAAAAAAGTCTTCAATGCTCAACCAATAGGCATACGAAGAAAGGGTAGCCCAAATCTTGGTTGGATTGATGGCCTAGAAAAAGATTTCCTAGTTTTGAGAACTAGGAACTGGAAAACATTAGCAGGAAGAAGGCTGGTCTGGAAAAAACTTTCTTGAGAAGGCCAAGGCCCACCCTGGGCTGCCGTGCCACTGAAGAAGGAAGGAAAGTCAACATAACTTCTATTGATGAAAGGGTTCGAAATTTTTTAATGATGGTTCTGGGGGGCGAGTAACGGCACTTCAGCCTGTATTTTACTTTCCTAACTTTCCCTCACACCAACGTGATGACTTAGAGCCACAGCAGATTTAACGTGCCTTCAGTCCCTCTACATAGCGAGTTTCAGTGGCATCAGGACTCTAACCCACGACTCGACAGTCATTTCTCGACTTCGTGACCATGACTATTAGGTTACTGCGGCCAATTAGACTCCGATTTTTTTTGCTGATAATCATAGATAAATTTTCTCCCGAAAATACTTTCTCTTTATACATTTCAGTCGCCAGGACAGCAGCTCAAACTTTGAACTGAAGATATAAGAGAGAGAAATTAAATTTTAAGTCGAGATGACCACAAGTCCCTTCACTATTAAACTTTTTCTGTAGTCATTGTCACCTAAGCCAGCATTCCACATACACAAAATGCCAATGTGGGAATTTTTTTTTTTCATTTTTGGCTGAAAATATTTTAAAACAATTTCAAATAAATGTTCTATGTAACTGCATGTTAGAAGTGGAACTATTTTTCGGATTAAAACAAAATTTTGTTATTCAAATACTATTAATCTAATTATAAGTGAATAAGAACTAAAAAAACAGTTCTGATTCTCTTTTGTGTGGAGTCATTTTAAGACACTGAAGAATTTTGATTAGATTAAAACCTTAATTTTTTCAATTTAATTGCATATTTCAATCGTGGAAAAAAGTTTTACTAAAACAGTAATTAATTCCCCCCCAAAAAAACGATGTGTACTTACATAAATATAAATGAAGTTTATTTTAATAACAACAAACGATTGTACAACGATGAATTAAGCAAGTAGACGGATAAATTCAAATACATTATAAACTATTGAGTCAAAGCAAACGATAATAGTATGTATGTATACGATAAAAATGTGCATGTAATTCACATACCCTTTTTCACAAGAACGTCACAATATATAGCCAATTTTATTGCAGATTTGCATGCATTTACAAATATGCAACTTCAATACATTTCCTGTTTTATTTATTCCATAACAAATAGAATTATCGATATATTTTACAACAAGATATATATCTGGAAACGAAAAACATTTTTCGTTCCTTTTGCATGATGTTCTATTATTCGATTTCTAGCTTTCTAAACGTCCAATTTAAAACGATATAAATACCAGAACTTGAGGAGAGGTTTTTCAAAAACAAAACAAAGGGGTAATACCTTTTAACCGATGACAAAAATTGTGAATAAATGCTTCGTTATATTGTTCTAGTGGAGCAAGAAAATAACAAGGACCTCTCACTACCCCCTCCCATCTCGTTTACCTGAATCGAATTCTTATTCCAAGCGGTTCTCGGATCGGATATCCAATTTCGAAAGTCTTTACCTCGGAACAGAGACAAAAACATTGTTTTCTAGTGTCATTCTTAGTGGGAAGAATGGCAGACAGGCAGTTTCTGTGCTGTTCCATGTGATCTCTTGTTGTGTATGTATGTGAGGGGGTTCGATTCGATGTGTTCGATCGATGTGTAGGCGAATAAGCTCAAATGGAACGTGAAAAGAAACCCTGACGTAACGCATTGGAGGGGGGATTCTAGCGACAGATGGTGTCGCATGAGATCGTAACGACATTTTTTGCCTTTTTGACTCTCGTATTCACCAGTTCGTGAAAAGCCATCAACGAAATTTAGGAAAAGGTGCAGGTGAGATGTATCATTCCACGTTTCTATAGGCTGTGTTCCAATGCATAAGAAATAACAGGAGCGCTGTATGTTCATAGCACTAGACTGAAGTGCCCTTCTCTTCGGAGACTTAAGCTTTTATGTGATTTTTAGCCTTAAACATTATCTCTGACGATAAAATTTTCGAAATAAGATTGTGGGTATTTAAATTTTAAACAACGGGTTCCGAAAGTCATTATTTGACTGAAATAAATATTTTTTTAAAAATATTAAGGAACAATATTTCCAGAAAATATTTGCTAGCAAAAATATTTTTTAAACTACTTAACATCAGCACTGTGTGTGTGTGTGATTATTAAATCCTAAGAAAATATTGTAAATATTTCTAAAATAGAATCATACTTAAGCCGAAAGTAAAAAAAAATACATAAAATTTGTTAGTTCAAAGGCATACGTTTGCGAGAGCAGTGATCTTAAAGTCAACTTCCTTCTTTGATTAACTGTAGAGTAATGATATCGGAGAGTAATATTTATAAACTTGCAACAAATTTTTGTCTTATTTTCAATTCACCACATATTATTTTACTTTAAATACTTAAATACCATTAAATTGATTAATAAACATTATGTTTGGGTAGCTATAATAATTTGTAGTAACTCGAAAAATTTTATTTTTGATCTACGTCAAAAAACCTAATTGAACTTATAAGCTGGTTTTACATAACTTTTCAAAGATTTACATGAATCTCATGATAATTCAAAAGCTCAGATAGTGTTTCATAAATAGATTGACCGACACGAAAAGAAATTTCATTCTGCTCATAGTCCGTCCTTTGGGCTTTCTTTCTGTCTCATTTTTCATGATCATGAAATTACACATAGTTTTCTATAATGTACTCTTAAACACATTCTCCCGCTCTCTTTCCTTAAAATGCTGCCAACCATTCTTTTCAACAAGTAAAGAAAAAAAAAAAACCACCAATTAACAGGAATTGCAAGTTTCGCAGCTGGCAAACCTAAGGCTTCTTTAAATGCGACCAAACTTTTAGCGAATCTAATGGTAGATTACTGCATTCAATATCACATTTGAGAATAAGTGGCATGAAAGCAATCGTAAAAATCAGAAGACATTTTATACTAGAAAGGAAAATTAAAGCTAATCTATACTATTATGACTTCGACGTACAATATGTGATCGTGATAGCAAAATAGTTATGGTCGAGAACACGTGGCTGCCTTTATCGAGAAGAAGGCTGGGTTATTACTGCCGCTGAAGACCCAACTCGTAGTGAGGCTGATGTATGTTAAATCTGCCCAGCAGTTATAAAGAGCCTGACATCGTGGACCCCAAAATTTTTAACACCCCTTCCTAACTCCCAACACATGTCTGAGAGATTTAAAGGTTCCTCAATAGTCCTAAGACAGCCTCTGTCATTTATACTTTTTTAAGACTTTTTTTTTTCATTAAGGAAAACAGCAAATGTCTAATTATATATTTATATAAAAATATTACAAAATACTAGCTTCAAATAAATAATGCAAACGCACACAAATAAATAATACAGACACCCTTCGATTAGGAAATCGAGATGGATGCAATCGTTATGGTACTGGGGCGCACTATGCAAATTAATTTCCAAATCTTTGCACACGAATTTCCACTATGTATTTTTTTAAAATATTATATTTTAGCAACGGTTATGTAGTTTCAAACAATAAAAATAAAAATACAGAATTAATATTCTTGATCGAAATAAATGTTCTAGTACATATTTTTATTGGTCACAATTTAGTGATCTAGTCTAAGATGACACATTTTTCAATTATTTCACGAGGTCTTTCAGGGTCTGTAAGGGAGTGAAATCTCAACATTAGATAAGAAAGCTTCGCGGACCCCCTAGAAAAGCGCTACGGACCTCAAGGGTCCACGGACCACAGTTTATGAACCACTGGTCTAAAGTGTTAATATGCACATATTTAAATTAATCTATATCATTCTATTAAGTATTCTGTATTGCACAGGCTGTTTTTTAGAGGTATAGAACTTTAAATTGCAATAAAACAACGATGTATTATTCGATTGACATGAATTTTTTTTATTTGAAAGATAATCTTGTGGCATTACATTTTAAATATGATTTCTGGCATATGACTGCCACGGCTGGCTCGGATGTAGTCCAATCTGGACGTCCAATTTTCGATAATTTTTTCCAACATTTGTGGCCGTATATCGGCAATTACACGGCGGATGTTGTCTTCCAAATGGTCAAGCGTTTGTGGCTTATCCGCATAGACCAATGACTTTACATAGCCCTACAGAAAATAGTCTAGCGGTGTTAAATCACAAGATCTTGGAGGCCAATTCACAGGTCCAAAACGTGAAATTAGGCAGTCACCAAACGTGTCTTTCAATAAATCGATTGTGGCACGAGCTGTGTGACATGTTGCGCCGTCTTGTTGGAACCACAGCTCCTGGACATCAGGATTGTTCAATTCAGGAATGAAAAAGTTAGTAATCATGGCTCTACCGATCACCATTGACTGTAACGTTGTGGCCTTCATCGTTTTTGAAGAAGTACGGACCAATGATTCCACCAGCCCATAAAGCGCACCAAACAGTCAGTTTTTCTGGATGTAACGGTGTTTCGACATACACTTATGGATTAGCTTCACTCCAAATGCAGCAGTTTTGTTTGTTGACGTAGCCATTCAACCAGAAGTGCGCTTCATCGCTAAACAAAATTCGCTTATGAAAATCGGGAACAACGGCAATCTCGTTTTGGGCCCATTCGATGAATCTACGCCTTGCTTGATGATCGTTTGGATGAATTGCCAAACCAAACTGAGAATAAATCACTTGACAGCTGTTAAATCGGTCGCCATCTTGGAAAGTAATGCCAAATTAAACTTCTATACCTGGAAAAAAACACTCTTTATAAGTATCTAAGTTCTATATAAACGTCACCATCGAAATTAAGGCGTAAAAAGGGAAACACGAATTTATTTTAAAAGCATTTAAAACAAAAGGAAATGTTTGTTGGAAATGATGAATTTAAAAGGCTAAGCTAGCGAGTTATTTAAAAAAATCACATCGATTTTCTCTAATCATGATAATTTGCGTGTTTCGAATTGAAAATGTCTAGCTTAAATAAACTGCGTGACGCAAAGATAAAAAGATATAGCGGTACAACAGTTATAAGCAGATGCATATTTTCTACTCTTTTTTAACCATGAAAATGACATTTTGAGCCTGCATTATAATCGCTTAACTGTGTAACGAACATATAATCCCCCAGAATAATTTGACATCTGCGTGACAAGCAATCATAGTTAAAAGTCTCAAGTATGGTAATAGAACAGTTTTCTTTTGTTATGTAAATTTTATTTCGTTTTTTCACCTTAAATGACATTTAGGAAACAATAGCGTGTTTTTCTTTCGTACAAACAGAGAGAAAAATTTAATTTTCTTACTCCGAACCGGCGTAATTGTCTATGGATTTTTGAAATAAATTGAATTTTTATTGTTTGAAAGCTGAATTTTTTTTGTCACGCGACATAATATTGTACTAAAAATATTTGATTTTTTACAAGGACGGAATTTAACTTAATTGTCGTCAATTTATTCCAAAAGTAATTAAAACTTTTCTGTCATTTTTAGGCTTTATATTAAAATGTGATCCCCGTAAAAGAGATATGTTCTGTGACTAAACGATAAATCTCTGATAAGAAATGTTATAAAAACAGAAAATTTATAGAATTTCATACTATATAAACGCACGCAGAGAAACAGTAAAAATGACATATATATTTATACGTGTGTTATACTTCTAAATGTAATTGAGTGCATGAAAGATTTTTATTTATAAAAAGAGTAAATTACCAAAGATATACAATTTAAAGCTGATAGAATAAAAGTTAAATGGGGGAATGTTTAATTACATAGGAAGAAAAAAATAGGAAATACAACACTTCCAAAATTTTATAATAACGAAGTGTGTGTGTGCACACAAAAATTTTTCAAAGGGGGTGGAGTTAGGGTCGAAAGTCCGCCATTTTGGTATCATGCTCCAATACCCCGCCTAACATATTCTTTTAATTTTGTCAATTTTCGGGAACAAAAACAATACAAAATTAATTATTGAATATATAATTAGTATTTATTAATAAAATTAATTGTTATTAACAAATACATAATTAAATTTACGTAATATATACATAGGATTATTACTAATCTAAGAAAATCAAGTGCTATTGGGGGTGTCCGGACCCCTAGAACACCCCCTTGTGTGCGCCACTGTGTGTGAGAGTGTGTTTATTGTATTTTATATAAAAATTCTGTTTTCTTTGTAACTATGTTTCATTGTCTAACCAGCTGTCCAGTCACGCAATAGTTTATGAAAATGATCTATACTAAAAATAAACTTAGAGTAACATGTAAGAAAAAAAATTGGTACTCTCTTAGGTATTATATCGTCGACCAATTTCGTCATATCAAAAGACGTCGCCAAATGTTGGACATTCAAGATTATTATGTTTGTACATGCATGGAAACAATTTTCTCGTGTTGACTGCACATCGTTGTATTTGGCGACGTCTTTTCATTCGACAAAATATTTGAATGTATAATACACAAGTACCAAAAAGTTATATGCTGTGTGAATACCTTAAATTCAGTATAAAGCAGTATTAATCTATGTTTCCAATAAGTGAATTTTAAGAGAATTTGTTAACTTTTTTATACGAGGAGAAACATATTTTTAACTTTGGCACGCTATTCATCAGAATAACCATTATATATTACAAAATCGTTTTTTAACAAGATAAATATAATTTAAATGCTAAAAACAAATATAACGTTCTTATAATTAATTTAGAAGACATATAAAAAGCATAAATAGAAAAAAAAGTGAGACATATAACGAGAATTTAATGATGATTAATTGAGTAAATTATCTCTAAAGAACAATAAATTATAGTAAACTGCACAGAATATACCTAGTTTTTGCATGAAATACTTTAAACCCTTATAAGTAGAGAATAAAAGAGTCCTGTACATAGATTTTCCTGTTACCTGTACATAGATTTTCACTAAAATTATTTCTGTTTATCACTAAATCAACTCCCCCCCCTAAGAATCAGGGGGGGTTCTGTAATTATGTACGAGATAGAACTGAATACAAATTTGTCACGAAGCTAGGTATGTGGCAGCAGGAGCCGAGTGATCATGGCTGTGAACTCATGGTCGGCCGCTGGTTCGAAACCTAATGCCACTGAAGACCTGTGGAGCAGAGAGACTGATACACGTCAAACCGGTTGCGTTTCCTCCCATTTTGCATGGTATGGAAGTATGGAAAGGACATTGGCACAAAAAAAAATCTCAGATGTCATCCTCGTCACTGAATCGTAATTCAAACTTATAAAGTTCGTTGCCAATAGCCCTTAGAATGTGATGTAAATTAAAATCAAATCAATTTACAAAGTTTTACATTGACTAATCCATTTCTTTATACTGACAATACAACAAAAAATTTTGTCCACCAAAGAACGATTTTAATTTACTGGTTATAATATCAGTCACCTGCTACAATATATTTCTAGATGCGAATGTATTAACTAATTCTTATGACTTTTAATTTATTACCTAGAAATTAGTAATTGTCGTTATATTACGAAATTATTTAAATTTTTTTTTCTGATTTTAACTCCTTTCTTTGTGACTTAATTTCTGACTATCTTACTATCTACTTACTTACTACTTTATATACTTACTGACTTATCTACTTTATAATTCCAAAGAAATTAAAAAAGCAATTTCCTAAAGCTAAAGCACTTTTTGACTCATTAATTTAGATAATTGTTCTCAAGACCTAGTAGTGCTTTTTTTAATTCGAATTGGCGAAGTCATAAAATGACCCTGGCACTTTTGTCCATTAAGATATTTCTCATTTTCATTCAATCAGTTTTCTATCTCAGTCACAGATTACTTTATAATTGATATTTAATTCCTTCTTCTAAAGGCAGCAAATTTTCTTCACCTCGAATCAATTTAACTTTGCACACGGATGTAACAGAGATAATTGGAAAAGTAACATGATGGGTGATCCTTCTAAAATTTAGACTTCTTAGAAAAATTTGTAAAAATGTATTGGTTTGTTATAATTAAAATGAAGTTCCTTAATTAAATATATGTAATACAATTTTTATTCCATTAAAAAATGTACAACAAAATCTTTCTAACAAAATTTAAGAAACAAGTCAATTTTTTAAAACATACCATGTATGTCATTTTCCCTGCAGTAACACTCACTTTGTAGGAAAATTGAGTTTCACAAGTAAAGTTTACATCTTACGCTCGTATTCACCGCTAACCTGACCCAGCGATGAAACCTGGAGTTAAGTAACCGGCAGTCAACCCCAGGTTAGAACTCCAATTCACAGCTCTTTTTCGACCTCCAGTTACTTGACTCAGTTTCTTAACTTGTATTTACTGGTCGATTCCCATTGGTCGAAATAAACCCCGTGACTTCCGGCTGGAGCTACAATTTCTATCTTTGCCTCGTGCCAGCTTGTTTTTAACCTTGTGTATCGCTATCTGTTTAAAATGAATGCCAACCGAATTTATTTTACGCAGTACGAAAAAGAGTTGGTGTTGGCTTTGATGAAGCCGCACGTACATATAATAGAATTTTCTGACTTTTCTGGTTTCCAGTTTTTCTAAAAAATCTAATTGAGTAACAGTGGAAACTCTCTGAATGGTATTCATCGTAAACTAAAAATCTATCCAAACTCAAACTACTTCAAAACTTGCACAAAAACGTAAACACTCGAAAAATCGCTTACTGCGCATGTGCGGTTAAAACTAACCCGGCTGTGACCCTGGGTAAGGATTTTTTAACTTAAACTGGAGTTAAGCTATTAACTTGCGATGGTGAATAACGTTTTCGGTGAAACCCCGGTTTCCTTCCTCTAACCGGCGATCAGGTTAGCGGTGAATATGGGCGTTAGTGTGAACTTGAAAAATAAGATTATGACAACCCTAAAAAATGTGACCAGATTCGCCAGATGTGTGACTTTATCTTGTCAAATTGGGAGAGATATACGATATTACCAAGGAATATTCGGAAATGCTCTGGGATCAACTCTTCCGGACAGCTGCGTAACGGAGAATATTAGGACCCCCTGCAAAATCAGGTTTTGGGCCCCAAACCGAATCTTATCTACTTGGCATCACTCAGGCTTTGGGCCCCCTAGAGCCCTGCCTCCCCCGCGGTGTGGGGGTATTCGTTACGCCACTGCTTTGAGAAATTTCCATTCGGCTTTTTTATGAACTTTGAAACAAGTCTGTTCAGAAGAGAGCTCAGTCAAGATCAGAATCTGCTTGTGCTGTGACTGTGACAAGAAAGAGAGACTATCAATCTGAGTTCCTGTTGGTTGAAATGTTCTAGAAAGTCCTTTCTGGAACGTCGTAAGGTGTTTATAAAGATTGCATTTTGCAATATTGTAAAAATAATCCAGTATAATATTTCTTTGAGTATATACATCCATTTGTCTTCGAGTAGTTGTCGTCCTTGTCCATCGGTTGCTTTTCCCTCACTCAAATTTGTAACAATATTAATAAGTCCACAAATGTATTAAAATTTTTTGTAACAAGCAAAAGTAAAATGTATGAAAATGACAAAAATACAGAAAAGTTAAATACATAGGACAAAAAAAAATGGAAGTTTCCGTATGGTAAAATTTAATCCGCTTTAGAAAAAAAAAATATCATTCACTTTCTCTGCTCTCACATTAATTTTTTGATTTTCTCTCTTACACTCTATTATTATCGCTTCAATCTGGGTTAAGCCATTTCGCAAATCTCACCGTTCTTCGAGCCATTTAATTTTTTTTATTACATCATGTCTACCATCAGAGGTACATTGACGTCATCTGGAGTGCAAAATAGCGATCTTTAAAGCTAAAAAGAGCGATTAAAAAAATAATAAAAGACAGAAAAACTGTAAAAAAAAATCCCGTTGGGAGAAAGTGAACGATAGAAAAACATCGAAAAAAGAACGAATAAAAAAAAAAGAAGCAACAGCCCTCCAATATATACCCTTCGATCTTTTTGATGTCCTGTGATTTCCGATCGACTTAGGGGATTACACAGGCGAACGGTTGGCGGATTAACTTCACCCGTAATCGCAGGTTGTCAGTGACACGCTTCAATGACGTTATAACTTCTCCGTTAAGTCGATTTTTGAATCAGAGATCAACAAGGTCCCGTGAGAAACTCAGTCTCAGTCTTGATTTAAGCTGATCGATTCTCCCATTCATTGATTAATCCTGAAAAGCTTCACTGATTTCTTCAGATAACGTAAAGTAGCTTTATGGCATTTTGTTACTAAATATAGATACTATGATACAGATGCTACTAGGATTTAATGAAATTTCTGATGTAATATATTGCTGAAATAAGTCTTCTTAATCAAATATCTAAAGAAATGTTAAGATGATTCCTCTAATAAATTATTTAAGAGTATTTTGTTAAACATAGCCATTCTCTAAGGACATTCGAGCAAAGGACGATTAAATTCGTATTTGAAGTTTCTTTTAAAAACTTTATTGCCATCTCTATAAGTTTGAGACTTACACTATATTATATTTAAACTAGTAATATAAAAAAAATTAAGTCAATTCCTACTTAGATCAACAAAGAAAAATTTTATTTTAGCAACTTTTTATTAAATAGTTACAATTAATATAAATATGTATATACATATGACAGAATCACATTAAGTGGAAATTAATTTTTATTAATTATCATTAAAGTATCTTATTGTCATCCAAAACAATTGTGTATATAAAATTTCAGTTCAACTTAATGCTTTAAAACGTGAGAAAAAAACCTTTTCAAGTTTTGACACAAGTCGCCAAAATGGTCGCTAAGTCGCCAACGTGGTCGCTAAGTCGCCAACATGGCTGTATTTGTAATTCTTTAAATAATTAGTTTTAATCAATTATTTTTTATTAATTATAACTAAATTATTGTATTGTCATCCAAAATAATCATGTATATTAAATTTCAGCTCAATTGGGCGCTTTAAAATGTATTTTATTAACGATTGAAAATTCCACCAAGATAAATAAATAAATATAAGTGAGAGTGAGCTAATTGTAGGAATTGAAAAATATTAAAGCCACAAAATGAAATGGTTTAAAGTTGAAAAATAGTATACATTTTTCATACGCTTTGCGATACATTTATGCTGTTTATTTATTTTTCATAGCTGTTCTGTTGCATTAACCGATCTGAACAATGAATAATTCTGATTAGACCTTACTTTGTGTAGTATAATATGACAATAGTCATATCATCTTTTGTATAACGACATGATTTTTGGAGCACGATATAAAAGCACCTTATATTACGGAAGTTAATTCCTAAAAATATTTATTTATTCTATCTTAGCATATAATAGTTATTTATGCGTATAATTTGTGTGTTGTATTGAAATAAAACATGAAAATTCTCTCAATTTTGGATTACTCAAGTATTTTTTAATCACAATGTGAAACCTGAATCTTAAATGAATTATTCCCATAATGCATAATAGTTTGAGAATGCATGCTTATTAAAAAACATTGATTCAACTTCAACATCGTTTAGTGATTTTTTTTTCAGAAAATATGTTAGATTTTAATTTTAAGAGTGCTTTATACATATCAAGTCATATTGCTTCTAAGAATTTCAGCGTATTTTTAAAATTTTGTTTGTTTGTTAACCTTTGTGAAATGTGGGGATGTTTGAATGAAAATGTTCGATAAAACTAACGAACACTTGAAATATAATGAAACAAAAAAATATTACTAAAGTTCTCCAATGACACATTCGTATCGAATACCATTAATATCTGTTCTTTATCGATTAGTTGCTTGATGCCTCCCCATGAGGGCTATTGGCAGAGTACCCAAAGAAAACTGAACTCACCCGGAAGGGTTTCAAGATACCAACCAGTATATCTTCCACGGGAAACAACCACCCCCGCGCTCAGTCTATGGGCCAACTGGGTTACTCCCTCGGGGGGGGCTTGTTTCGTTCTCTACACGGTTTTAATGAGATCATTATCTGGATAATTTTAAGGGTTAAATATTATATTCCCGTACATGTTCTCTAAAAAATAGGGAATTTCAAACTTCATGTCAATTGGCAAAAGTGATGATTGCAATATTATGTGATGATCGTTGTCCATGTCTAGGCCTAGGCCTAATACCATAAGCAATCATTCAAATCATTTAGTCGAAATGCGGTTATCGGTCGATCCGGTTTGTGCCTAAAATTTTGAGATTGTGAGTCATGCACAAATTATCCACAAATTATTACAAATTCCAAATTATCGTTTGAACGAGTATTTGACAATGCATGCAAACAATTTCTACTTTTAAAGATCTCAGGTAGAGCCTTCTTTTACATAGGGGCCCAGGGCCTCAAAGAGTCTTAAGACGTCCCTGAATACAAATTGAGACATCTCGTAATTTTGAATCATAGTCAGGTGAGGACAACAATGCCTGAGCTGGACCTCCACTCTCTACGTTTCTCCAAAATACATCAACGCGAGAAAATTATTCCTTGAAACACATTTAATTTACACCAAACTCTGTACATGATGGGTATTCAGTGTTCCTACGGTTTGACAAAAACAAAGATGGCATCGATGGCCCGACCACTATGCTACGGGAAGCCAGTTATATTTATTGAATAATAATATTAAATCATCCTAAATTTATTACTCTCCATTTATTCTAGATATAATCTTAATAGTATACATTTAAGAATGGGCGGAGGTCAGCCCTATCAATGTAACAAATGTTTCGATTTACCGATTTTTCTCAAAAGATTTTACAGAAGTATAAATAATATTTATATGTAAGAACTTAATGGCTCTTGGATATTTTGTTTTTGTTAATAAAATACGCAATTATTTTTGGAACATATTTTTTTCGTCTATTTTCAATGTCTTCATGCGGAGAAATTTTAAGGGTGATGTATTATCTGAGGATAGGATCTTGCTATCTGCGCATGATTTAAAATTATTAGACCATTAATAATTAGCTGCGTATGTTTGCAAGCATACAGTTCCTTAAAACAACCAAAATTGTTTCGGATAATTCAACAAGAAATTAATTTTAAGGGGGTCACAAAAATCAGCGAAAACATTTTTAAAATTTTTATTGTAAAATAAATTATTTCTGCTTCTAATGCAGCGCAAATTCTTATTCAAAACTAGTTTAAAAGTACTTAAGCAAGCCAAACTATGGTGCTAGCATGCATTACTTAAAGGTCAAAATGTTTAGTTTAAATCGCATTTTCCAAAGGTGTAAAGGAAACACATTTAACACAAAAGGAACACATTTTTGAAAATTCTACTCATCTCATAACTTTGAAACTTTGCAAACAGGTTAAAATTACTTAAATAAATATTTTGAAGAGAGATTTTCTCAAAAAAGTTATTCGGAAGCAATGTTCACGAACTTTATCGTTTGGCACTTTTTCCAACATTACTCCAGATATGAATTAAATAAAAATACCCAAATTTTCAAAAATGCTCTGTTTAAAACAATAATAATGCTATAAATGCACTTAGAAAATTGGTGATTTTACCACCAGATAATTTTTAAAAATGATGTTTTAACTCAGACTTTTTTAACATTACTGAGATAGTGAAAATGTTGCGTGGCTCCTTAAGGTATACGACTAAGTTCGGAACCGTGATTTTAAAAAAGCATGTAAATGAATAATATGCATGATATTTGCTGCTACTTAGTTTAAAATACATGTACGAAATTGTTCTAAGGACGTTTTGACCAAAAATATTATTTAAATACAATATTTTGGCCTTTTTCAAAATGTTCTCCTTTTATAACAAATGCTTCTAAAATAATAATATTTTGCTTATATAAAGTAAAGACTTCTCTCTCCAGAGAATCTGAACTATGAGTTTTGAAAAATTCACATTATTTTTAGTTACGACCAATTGAAATAATCGGCGTTTTTTTCTTGAAATTTCTCCCCTCTGTTGTCGTAAAACATGGATATAAACCCACTTCTAAGTTATATATTTCAAAAATTCTAGTTGAGCCTCTGCACAGAGGTCTGAGCTATAAACAGGCAAAATATTTTTATAAAAGCAGCATTTTTCACAAAAAGAGAATATTTTGAAAATTGATCATTCTATGTTCATTTTTTGTCAAAATATTGTACTTAAATAATTTTTATATTGTGGTACTATTTTTAAACAATTTTATATACAATTTCTAATATAAGTGAAACTAAATATTATAAATATTATCCATTTATACGCTTTTTCAAAATCACGTTTCCGAACGTAGTCGAATACCTTAAGGTATGCGACTACGTTCGGAACCGTGATTTTAAAAAAGCGCATAAATGCATCATTTTCATGATATTTAGTGTCACTCATGCATGAAATTGTTGAATACATGCGTAAAATTGTTTTAAGGACGTTCTGACAAAAACAATTTATTTAAATATAATATTTTGGCAAAAAATTAACTTAGAATAATCTTTTTTGCAAATGTTCTCCTTTTGCATAAAATGGTTCTATTATAATAATATTTTGCCTGTATGTAGCTCAGACCTCTCTACAAAGGCTCAACTACAATTTTTGAAAAATTCACATTATTTTCAGAGTTACCACCAATTGAAATAATTATTCGTGCTTTTTTCTTAAAATTGCTCCCCTCTGTTGTCGTGAAATATGAATAATAAGTTATATATTTCAAAAATTCTAGTTGAGCCTCTGAGCAGAGGTCTGAGCTATATACAGGCAAAATATAATTCTAATAGAAGCATTTTTCCCAAAAGGAGAACATTTGCAAAAAAGATTATTCTAAGTTAGTTTTTTGCCAAAATATTGTGTTTAAATAAAAAAAAATTGTGAAAATGTCCTTAAAACAATTTTATACATATATTCTAATCTAAGTGACACTAAATATCATGAAAAGTATCCATTTATGCGCTTTAGAAAATCATGGTTTCGAACGTAGTCGGATACCTTAAGCAACTTTGATATAGTATATATATATATAAAGGCAAGAATTACATTATTTAAAATATATTACAAAATACTATGGTCCCATTTTATCAACGCTATAGATATACACAATATATACTATTATGCGTACCTTTGTGTGAAAAGGCAGCTTATATTTCCTCTTTAATTATATCTTGGCACAAAAAGTTGCAAATACAACCTTTGAACTATTCCTATATTGCTAGACACTCTACACGATGTCCTCTACAGAATCAGTTTCCCTATCATCCCAGGTCTCCCATACATCTGCAATCACATACGCCTAACATGTACAAGGGTCATTTGAAGGATATAGCACCGTCTTCCAATCTGGAGTATTGAATCGCTAAGTTAGTGGCATTACCACTGCACACTGAAGTAGGGCTTTCAAATGAAGCACTGGGTTACACATTAAGTATTCACCGCAGTCACAAAGTGGGTGCCGCCACTGATGGAAGCAATTAGTTACACTTAATGGAACTAACTACATTGCTCCAAATTCACAAAAGCGCATGCCACGTCCATATATAGATCTGTATATAACCATTAAAATTAATTGAATATATCGTGGCTGTCAGAGTCTCAATGCTGAGTCAGGAATGGAGTTATGGAAGCTAATTTTAACTAGTGCGGTACGTAATGTGTAATTATTCCGCGACATTTTACTTGCTGTTGAATGCAATAGGTGGATTAAATACAGAAAAAATAGAACGGTAAGACAGTTACAAGTATTTGTTAATCAAAAGTAATATGGACTTTAAATTTCATTACCTTTATTTTTATATGCCCTAACCTTATTTACTATTTACTTTTAAATCACTCTTGTCTGTTTTTTCTTGTGAAATATTTGATTAACTTCGACGCTTAGCTTACTTCTACTTTTTTCAAACTTCTATGTTTATTTACATATTTTGAGTTGCATGGCGAGTTTTAAAATAGTTTCTAAAAAAAGAACACGATGAGTATTTAATTATAAGTTATTCTTGGAATATTAATAATTATATTAGTTGTTACATTGTTACATTAGTTACTCAAAATCGAGACTTCTTTTTATTGCAGTTTCTTTCTGTTTCCAAATTTACTTACGCAGGATTCCGTTTTAATATAGTCTTTCTGAAGATGATCAAGTAGACTACTGTCGAATAACTGATACTATTTTACAGTGAGTGTTTATTTACGTCGTACTGTCTAGCTACAAGATAGCCATTGGATGACGGACACCGTAATTTTAAACCTCGTTGAAATGACAAGGACGAATCTAAGCTGGCACCTCTTTCCAAACTACCACACCCTGCCAATGGGAGGATTTTGAGCGTCGACAAATTTAACCTGTATCAACCACGCTACTAGGTGGGTCTTTCTTGGCAATAGGGTTCGAACTCAGGACACACCGGCCATGAATTCATGACAATAACAGCAAGGCTACCGCAACCATGAGACCAGTTTATAAACCCCAGATAAAACTATATAAGTCGCCCATCCGGTATAGCGGTTAGAGACGCTGACTCATGTGCCGTTGGGCCTGGGTTCGAATCCCGGAGAAGACATGGATGTTTCTAAATGCATAGTGCCTTTGCGGCATGGGGGTACTCTAAATATTCGTCAAACAGCAAGTAGTTCTCTCGTGAGGTTGGTGGAAGGGGACTACCCCCAGGGTGTTCTTTCTCAAAATCGGGGTGAAACCGAGCTAAATCGTTGTGTTACCTGTATGTTGCTCAAAGCTATGGCGAACGACAGGCGTCACTTAGCCCTCTGCCATGCTGAATTTCGTGGGCCTTGATCTGGCCTTTGCCGATCAGGTGGCATTCACAACAACAACAAAACTATGTAAGGCAGGGAAAATGTAGCCTAAAGATTTAGAATTAGCTACACGAGAATAATTACATAACGTAATTACAAAAAGCCCCCATTTAAACTTTAAATAAAAAATACTTCATTTTTTTAATTAATCCGAAAAGCGTTGTCGTTTAAACCGAGAGAGAGATATATGCAATAAACTTTGTCGCGATATAACAACATTCATTACACTTCAATTTTTTAAATCTCTCTTTTAGTTTCATGTTCGATCTCAAGAACTTAAATATAAGCTAACCAGATTGTGTTGACTAAGAATAAATAACAAAAGCCAGCCTTTTTTTGTTTAGTGGGTTAAAACATGCAAGCTGTTAAAGTCATGGATACGATAACCATATGCTCTATAATTTATAATACTTCTCTTTGTATTTATTTTATCCAATACAGCTGTTTTGTCTCGTATTTACCACAATACTTAATTAAATATGAGCGCTCATAACATGGCCTGTAGAAATATACCACTATCACGCAACCGCTTATCATCCGGTATTGCCTGTATTAGATTGGTGAGTAACGGTAGAACTTCTTACCATTATTCATCGGTACATAATTGGTAGTTTTGTTACATATTAAAATGTGTTACAACTTTCTGGAGATAAATTGATCGAATATTTAATGTATAATGCCTGGTACAGTTGTGAAAATCAATTTATTTATTTATCAATACATTTTGGTCGTTACGTTTGAGTTATTTGCTATTCAACTTCATTTTGCTGTACAAAAACATAAAAATGACATAATAAAATATAATTTTTTTTAACGAAAGAATAACCGAAGAGGAGGATTTATAGAATAAAAGCGATGTTGGTATAAACGTACTTATATTCTTCTTTAACTGCTTTAAAGTATTTTCAAAAATTTTTTATTAAGGTTTCACTTATAATTGTGATTTTTGTGAATTTTAGGTAATTTATTTTAAATATTTCTGTGTGTGAGAGTGGTGAAGAATTAATACTTAATGATATTGATCCTTAAAAATAGTATTTACAGTATTTTAGTTATGCTGCTTAAAAGAAAAAGTACTCTTAACATTTTTTTTTTGGATACCTTAATGATTTGTTTATCAGCAGTAGTCGCAATCAGTTCTCTAATTTATTTGTTTAATGCAATGTTTTAAAATGTTTTATTTATTTTTAACAAGACTGAAGATAAGCAGACATGTCTCAAAATTTGTTCCATCAGAAAACTACAAAAAATTAATTTTAACCAAACTTTTGCTTTAAATCCACAAAGAATTCCAAACTAGGAAAAAGGCAAGGGGGGGGGGGACTTGCAGTCAGTTTTCTTTTCTTAAACAAAACAGAACGAGATTTAATTTAAAATATAAAATGGGAAAAGAACTTTGTAGAAAAAGGGAATTGAAGTTTTTGTCAGCTTGTCGGCTTTTTCATTATGTGGGATGGATATTCTGACACATGTTCGTTAGACGTCATTCTTAGCCAAGAGTGGATCGAAGAAAGGATATAAGGCAAAGGCATAACCGATTATCGGTTAAGGATCACGCAAGTTATTTCGAAAACAAAATCAATTATCTCAACTTCCTTTATTTTAGACAGAAACTTCAATTCACTGCGAGAGCCAGAATGAAGATTTCATGAATTTCTTCTGTGAAAAAGGAGACTATAATTTTAAAGAAAGCAACTCCTAATCATTTAATAAATAAAATGGAAACTGATCCAATAAATGATTAGAGTAATCATTATAGTTTCGTGAAGGAAGAAACGCAACGAAGGTTCTTAATATCTTATTAGTTATTTCCAGCATATCAGCAAAATTAATAATAACTTAAGAAAAGGTTCCATGTGTGCGATATCTGCACCTAAAACACTGCTAGCAAATATATTGTTAATAATATTTATACATTGAAGATATACAGTCGGACCTCTATATAACGAAGTAGCTAAATCCCGGAAAAAAGTTCGTTACATGGAAAATTTGTTACCTAGTTGTTCCTCTTTTAATATACTATATAAATCACATAAAGCAAATTTTAAATTTATAAACACTATATATTAAAAGAGTAATTATTCACACCTTTTTTGAAATTAATATATGTTTATTTTATATATCTTACCCATAAAAAAAAAAGAAAAACTGCAAAGAAAAAAAAAAAAAAATGTCGAGGAATACTCTGCATTTTCAATATTAAGAAAATTTTATATTAAAATTAATGAGTTTGAAGAGGAATTTTCTAGTTTAAAACATACAAGTAATACTAAACATACATTATTTTGTAACTAGAACACGAGAACACGGAACAACTACACTGAGTATGAAAAGGGATATCGAAGATGTTTCTTGTGAACTGGACAATGGAGGTCAAAGGTTGCATTTCTAGGATAAAACCTCCAGAACTCTATTGCTATCGGTGAGTTAGGACCTAATAAAACCAGTTCAAGATTTATGACCTCCATAAAATGTGTTAAAGAAAGAATCACTTGAAATGTTCAAAAATACTTTAAAAATAGGGAGAAAAAAATTGAATCACAAAAGAAAAAGTTCATTATATAGAAAATGTACTTCGCTATAGAGAGGTTATTTTACGAAGAAAATCGTGAAATGTTCAAGGTTCCAGGAAAAACTTCGCTTTATGGAAAAATTCGCAATATAGAGGTTCGACTGTACTTGTATTCCATCTTTTTTCACTAGCTTAAACAAGAAAGTTTTTAATGTGATTCATTTTTAAAAAAATCGAGTTAAATTGTTATGCTGAAATGAACTAATGTATTCTAGAAGCTATAGGAAGGGCTCCACAATTTTGAATCATGTGGCCACGATTAAGAAAGGTTAACATTTGAGAGAACTAGTGCTAATCTTAAATTTCTAAGTTTTACATCTAAGTTTTACATGGGCCGTGGGTAGCCTAGTGGTTAGAGCATCGGACTCCAGACCGGAAGGCCTGGGTTCGATGCCCGATGCCACCAAACACCCTCCGAGTACACACGGAGTACGTGCTCGTTAAATCAGTGGGTTCGTAGTCTTGTGGGCTTAATCACGAGCGCAGGGACTGGAGAATATTTCCCTCCCCTTCAGTCTAGATGCAGAAATTGTGGAGGTGGAGATAGAGGTCGTGTCGCCATCTATCGTCCCTTCGGGGAACTTCGCCGAGCTAAAATCGTACTGTCACCTGTAAGGTGCTCAAGGCCAACGACAGGCGTACCTCTTGCCCATGCCACGATGAATTTCGTGGGCCTCGATCTGACTGCGTCAGACAGGTGGCATCAGACAACAACAACAACAACAACATCTAACCCCATGAAGATTTTGAGGGTGAGGTGCATTAACTTGTAGTTGCTTCTAGTGTTCCCTTTAAATTTTTAGTGGTGCAAGAAATCACACAGGAAACATCAGTGGCGTAACGTACACCCCCGCAAACCCCGCATTGCCGGTGGCCCCAGGATTCCAAGGGGGCCCAAGGCCTATGGTTTTGCAATCCTTTGTAAGATTCTCAGGGCCCAAAACCCGATGATGGAGGGGGGCCTTAATGTTCTCCGTTGTGCATCTGGGACACATAGGGAGTGTTGGTTAACGTGTAACGGGTCTATCGATGAGCCTTTACTAAATCCTCTTGGGGAAAACTATTCTTTTGAATGTTGTTATATTGAAAACTGTTGCGGGTTCGACACCGGCCCAAGTCGATAGATTTTCATGATGCAGAAAATCGACAGTGGCCATATCGTATGATTATACGGCATGCAAAATATCCCTAGGGGGAGCTCTAGGCAAAATTATCCTAGTAAAGGTTCGCATCGTCAGAGCTTAAGTGCCTCCCTCTAGGGAGGAAACTGGGCGTCAAAATTACCTGAGGCGATTGGTATCCACCTATATGGTGCCGCGCTAAAAAGAGATATCAGCTTCGGTGAATGTACTAGGTAGATTGATGAAGGAAGATTTATAATCTGCCATTAGAAATATACGAATATATATATATTAACGAAAACTTTCTCCCGAAGAAGACACGGTTTATGTAAATGAAGAGTTATATTTAAGCATCAACTGTTAGGTACGCGGAATGAGAAGTTATTGGTAAGATGTTAGCGGAAAGTAACTGAGAGTTAGGCTAGAATGGCTCGACGATTAAATATTACTGATTCACGATTTAGTAAATAAGTTATAATTGAATAATAATGACCAGAGGTCGAATAACTGAAAACGGAATTATGGTGATTCAAACCGTAGATAACCAAAAAGTTCTAAGCGTAAGTTAACTGAATGATTATTAATTATTAAGTATCCCTTCTACCGCGTGTAGTTGCTCCTATACTTAATAGAGTGTGCATTTCCTAATAAGTTAAAGAGTAATAAATTAGATTTGTTCTGATTATGGCTGACCTTTCTTATTGATTGGCCAGAATCATGTGGCTTTCACTATCATGTGACTATGACGTCACATGAATTGAGTCCATTAGAATACTAATTAAAAGAGTAAAATCTTTTAAAATTCTGTGAATGTTTTAAACGAATTTTCAAGGGAAAATTAATTGAATAAGAAACATTATTATACTTTAGTCATTTTTAAAGTTTACAAAAAAAATGGTTGAAAAAAACGAATAGTAAATTTAGCAATTAGTCTATATTCAAATGTAAAGCAAATTCGAAGTTACTGATTACGGAAGAAACGTATAAATATAATGACTTCTTTTAAAACTACGGGAAAAAAATTGAAAACATTACAAAACGATAAAACTGTAATCTCTTAAGGTATCCGACTACGTTCGGAACCGTGATTTTCAAAAGCGCGTAA
Source organism: Trichonephila clavipes (assembly GCA_019973935.1). Taxonomy (NCBI): domain Eukaryota; kingdom Metazoa; phylum Arthropoda; class Arachnida; order Araneae; family Nephilidae; genus Trichonephila; species Trichonephila clavipes. Next base: position 1,919,927 of record BMAU01013744.1, read on the forward strand.
ATGCATAATTTTCATGATATTTAGTGTCACTTAGATTAGATTATATGTATAAAATTGTTTCAAGGACATTTTGACAAAAAAATTTACTTAAATATAATATTTTGGCAAAAAATTAACTTAGAATAATCTTTTTTCCAAATGTTCTCCTTTAGTGAAAAATGCTTCTATTAGAATAATATTTTGCCTCAATATAGCTCAAACCTCTGTTCAGAGGCTCAACTATGATTTTTGAAAATTTCCCATTATTTTCAGAGTTACAACCAATTCAAATAATTATCGGCATTTTTTTCTTAAAATTTCTCCCTTCAGTTGTCGCAAAAAATGGATAAACCCACTTCTTCTTCAGAAGTTCTAGTTGAGCCTCTGCACAGAGGTCTGAGCTATATACAGGCAAAATATTATTCTAATAGAAGCATTTTTCACAAAAAGAGAATATTTTGAAAATTGGTCATTCTATGTTAATTTTTTATCAAAATATTCTACTTAAATACTTTTTTATTCTAATACTATTCTTAAAACAATTTTGCATACATTTTCCAATGTAAGGGACACTAAGTATCATAAATATTATCCATTTATACGCTTTTGCAAAATCACGGTACCGAACGTAGTCGGATACCTTAAGATATCCGACTACGTTCGGAACCGCGATTTTAAAAAAGCGTATAAATGGATAATTCCCATGATATTTTGGGTCATTTAGATTAGAATATATCTATAAAATTGTTTTAAGGACATTTTGACAATTAAGAAAAAATTTAAATGCTATATTTTGGCAAAAAATTAACTTAGAATAACCTTTTTTCAAAATGTTCTCCTTTTGTAAAAAATGCTTCTAAAAAAATAACAATTTCCTTTTTTAAAGTAAAGACTTCTCCAGAGAGACTGAACTATTTTTTTTTGAAAAATTCGCATTATTTTCAGAGTTACAACCAATTGAAATAATTATTGGCGTTTTTTTCTTAAAATTTCCCCCTCTGCTGTCGTTAAACATGGATAAACTCACTTCTAGGTTATGCATAGATGATCCATATATGGATCTAGGTTATCCATATAATAAAAATTCTAGTTGAGCCTCTGTACAGAAGTCTGAGCTATATACAGGTAAAATATTATTATAATAGAAGAATTTTCACAAAGGAGAATATTTTGAAAATTTGTCATTCTATGTTCATTTTTTGTCAAAATATTACGCTGAAATAATTTCTTACTGTAATAATTTTCTTAAAACAATTTTATAAATATTTTCTAATCTAAGTGACCCTTAACATCATTAATATTATCCATTAATACTCCTTTGCAAAATCATTGTTCCGAACGTAGTCGGATACCTTAAACAAATCTTTTATCCATTTATTTTGATGAATTTTAAACAAAAATATATACTAAAATCTTATAATAATGTCTTAAACATATACTGAATATCTTAAGTCTTTGTGATAAATATATGAAGACAATGTATAAACCTAAGCATTCTAAAATTTTCCTTGCGAACACAAGTAATATAATTTACTAAATTTTAACTAAACCTTAATTCAGTTTCAACTGATCTTTAAGGAGATTATTATAAGTTTGTTCTCTTACAACTAACATGGGAAGTTAAGACACACACACATTCCACACACAACAAACACATTCACTAAATATATTGAAGGAATTGAATTCTACCTAATGATTAGAACATTATTTTAAATCGTCAGCTTTATTGAAACTTCATATTAATTCGGGATGAGATGAAGTCAGGGCAGAGGTGCTGAGAAACATCATTAGAGAAAATGAAGTGATAATAGCTGGAGAATCTTCAATTCAAAGAAAATTTGTTCCTGGGAAAAAAGCTATTTCAATGATTACCGAACACCGATTTTAGAAGCATTTAGCATTGGTAAACTTTCGAACACTCAGGTCAGTAGGAGGAAAAGTCACCCGTGAGAAATACTGAGTAGATAATTCTAAGGTCAGATAAAGGTTATGCGAAAATCGAGAGAGAGAATATGAACTAAAGATAGAATACTTATACTCTTTTTGGGACAAAAAAAAAGAAAGAATTAACTTTAAAATGACATGTGGACGATACTTGCTCTTAAAAAAAATGTGCAGTTTTTTCACTTTGTTTTTCATATAAAGAGTGTTTTTTTTTCCAGGTATAGAAGTTTAAGTTGGCATTACTTTCCAATATGGCGACCGATTTAACAGCTGTCAAGTGATTTATTCTCAGTTTGGTTTGGCAATTCATCATGAATAGACTCACGCCTGAACAACGCTTTCAAATTGTGCAATTTTATTTCGAAAATAATGGTCGATTTTCATAAGCGAATTTTGTTTAGCGATGAAGCGCACTTCTGGTTGAATGGCTACGTCAACAAACAAAACTGCCGCCTTTGGAGTGAAGCTAATCCACAAGTGCATGTCGAAACACCGTTACATCCAGAAAAACTGACTGTTTGGTGCGCTTTATGGGCTGGTGGAATCATTGGTCCGTACTTCTTCAAAAACGACGAAGGCCACAACGTTACAGTCAATGGTGATCGGTATAGAGCCATGATTACTAACTTTTTCATTCCTGAATTGAACAACCATGATGTCCAGGAGCTGTGGTTCCAACAAGACGGCGCAACATGTCACACAGCTCGTGCCACAATCGATTTATTGAAAGACACGTTTGGTGACTGCCTAATTTCACGTTTTGGACCTGTGAATTGGCCTCCAAGATCTTGTGATTTAACACCGCTAGACTATTTTCTGTTGGGCTATGTAAAGTCATTGGTCTATGCGGATAAGCCACAAACGCTCGACCATTTGGAAGACAACATTCGCCGTGTTATTGCCGATATACGGCCACAAATGTTGGAAAAAGTCATCGAAAATTGGACGTTCAGATTGGACTACATCCGAGCCAGCCGTGGCAGTCCTATGCCAGAAATAATATTTAAAATGTAATGCCACAAGCTTATCTTTCGAATAAAAAAAATCATGTCAATCGAATAATACATCCTTGTTTTATTGCAATTTAAAGTTCTATACCTCTAAAAAAACACCCTTTATATAAAAGTAATATATATATAAAAGCCTTATTTAAATTATGAGAGTATTAACTTTGATATTTAATTTGTAAAAGCTACTTCTTTTACAAATTCTTTCAAGATTAAAAACAAAAGTAAATTAAATTGAAAAAAAATTTTAATTACTGGAATTTAATGCGTTAATTAACAACGAAAGACTCAAAAGACGTATTTCTTGCTTTTAAAACAAACTGAATTCAATTCAATTCAATTGAACAAATTCAGTTGAAGTCTAAGTGAATAATACAAAATATAAATAAATTACGTTGTTTTTACTATGCCAGATCGAGGTTCACGAAATTCATCATAGCAAAGGGCTAGATTGTACGCCTGTCGTTATCCGCAGCACCATGTAGGTGACAGTACATTTTGGCTCGTTTCACCCCAATTTTAATGGAAAACACCCTGGGGCTGGTCAGGGGTCTCCCACTTTTCTTCCTCTTCCTCAAACCTCCACGAGATGAATTGCGGCTCAACGGCTATTAAAGTACCCAGATGTCGCGAAGGCACTATATCCGTGTCTTCACCAGAATTCGAACCCAGGTCCTACGACATAGCAGTCAGCATCGCTAATCATTATACCCGATGGACGGCTACATAAATTATTAATTGAGCAAGTGGAATTAAATAAAAATCTGAGTATTTGTGTGATATAATTTGACAAAGACAATTAATTCAGCACTAAATTAAAATTATGTGTAATAATTGAAGTACTACGGGAGAGTCACAGAAATTTGAACTTTTAAAATAATGCGCATATAAAGAGGTTAAAAGCTTCAATTAATATAAATGGAATACAAACTATGTATTAAATGACCCGGAGTTGATAAACATAACTATTTTACAATAAATAAAGAAAAAGTTTTAAAATTGAAAACAGAAAAAGAAAAAAATCAAAAAGGAAATTTGAAAATTGAAAATAAAACCCCAAATAATTATTAAAAAACATTTATAAATTATAATTAACCTTTTCTATCCATGAGTTTACCAATAAGCTTAGATATCTCTATGGGCTCTCAAATCGAAGAAATATATCTGAACAAATTATCTTATAGTATTCTTAAGAGTTCAAAAAGGGAATTCTGAAAGGAGAATTACAAGTTTCTCTTTAACTTTATTTAACATTTGAGATGTTACTTTTATGTGTCCATAGCTCTTTCGATATACCGTGAAAATCATTTAACACGAAATTGAAGGGACTGAAATATTTTTTCTGTTAAAAGATATTGCAAAAAAACCATATATTTAAGAAAATTAAATTTATTAGAGAAAATTTTATTTTTATAGCTATGTCCAAACATTTCCGTAATTAATTTTCTTTTTTTAATTATTGTTGATAATGTGATTTTTTGAATAATAAAATTTTTTCGTTTTCTGTGTTTGATCAACAACGTTAAGAAGCTCCATCTTCATTGTAAGCGAAATGACGGTTTCCTTTCCGCCTGAGCTCTTTGCCATTATGCTCGTAAAAAAAAAATCTTTTAAAATAGAAAAAAAATATAGTACGAACCAAACTCACTGAATTTTACTCACTTTGCTATGTAATCGTCACTGAAATCAAACGCCAACTGATGAAAGATGAGTTGTTTTTTGTCGTGTTTGTAGAAGTGAAGGGTGAAAGTAGCGTGGATAAGCAAAATTGTCTGGGATCACTGCCTAATCTGAGGGTATTTTAGAGTCAAGTTAGCCACCTTTATATGAAACAAGTGAAACTACTTCTCTTTCATTTCACACCCCTCTTAAATCTTGCTTGCGGGGTTGGTGTTTTTCGTATTTCAGAAGGGACATCTTTTCGTGTAAAGCTAATTTCGTTTCGTGTTAAGATAAAATAAATACATGAAAATACATAGTAGAAGTAGTAGTTTGAAGAGACCGATGTATTATTTCGTGTGTGTGGTGTGTGGTGTTAACCGCTATTTCCTCTTAAGATATCCGACTAAGTTCCAAACCGTGATTTTGAAAAAGCGTATAAATGGATAATATTTATGATATTTAGTGTCACTTAGATTAGAAAATGTATATAAAGTTGTTTAAAAATAGTACCACAATATAAAAAATTATTTAAGTACAATATATTGACAAAAAATGAAGATAGAATGACCAATATTTAAAATATTCTCCTTTTGTGAAAAATGCTTCTATTATAATAATATTTTGCCTGTATATAGCTCAGACCTCTGTACAGAGACTCATCTAGAATTTGTAAAATATATAACTTAGAAGTGGGTTTATCCATGTTTTACGACAACAGAGGGGATAAATTTTAAGAAAAAAACGACGATAATTATTTCAATATGTTGTAACTCTGAAAATGATGTGAATTTTTCAAAATCCATAGTTGAGCCTCTGTACAGAGGTCTGAGCTTTATACAGGCAAAATATTATTATAATAGAAGCATTTTTCACAAAAAGAGAAGAATTTGAAAAAAGGTTATTCAAAGTTAATTTTTTGCCGAAATATTGTATTTAAATAATTTTTTTGTCAAAATGTCCTTAAAACAATTTTATACATCTAATCTAAGTGACACTAAATATCATGAAAATTATCCATTTATGCGCTTTTTTAAAATCACGGTTCCGAACGTAGTCGGATACCTTAAGCGTTTTCGTTTTAAACGTATTTCACTGTAATAATATACTATATAATTTAACTCAGGTTTTTGCAATTTCATACTAAAATAACTTTTAAACGTTTTAACTTCAAACTCAAAAAGTAAGTTAATAATAATAAAAAATAAAGGCATTTTAAAACTCAGAAATTGACCTTGAATTTTCAAAATGATTCTTCTGATGCTAATATCCAAAACAGTGGAAAAAAGTTAACCACAGCAATAACGCCTGGGTGGAGCATGCCATTTCTAAGAAAATGTGGCGTGACTTGTAATAGTTCTGTTGCTCTCAACAGCAAAACATATTCACATACATTCAGTTTTCGACGACCGTTTATGCAACTGTCACTGATGCGTAGTCAAAAGAAGCAAACATTCTTGGACGAAAATTTACTATAAATAATGACTACTTTTTCTTGGGTTGTATGCAATAAGAGTGACTGTCTTGAAATTTCACTGTGCACCACAAAAATATTAGAATTCTTCTCGTCACCCATTCCAGACTCGTCGCGTTTCTTTCTTTTTTTTTTTTTACTTTTTCAGATCATTCGGTTCTCAAACTATCGCCAGTGACGCGTTGGCAGGAATTTCAAATTCTAAAATGGTGTCGTTCCGAAACGGAAAGACTTTTCTAAGTGCCTCATTTCAAGAGTACTTGAAGTCGGACAAATGGTCGCAAGTAAGCATTTTATTCCGCCCCTGAAAGTCGTTCCGACTCTCCTAAATGACACGACAAATATTCCGCGGAAACTCTTGGGGTGAAATTTATCTTCATTTCCCATTCATCGATTAATTTTTGAGAAGTTTTGTCACTGAAAATGCTACGAGTTGAAATATTACCGTCTCCGTTTCGAATAGAGGATGCAACATGCGGTAGCAAAAAACATGGGGACGTTTAGTGCTTTTCTGCTTGTTGAGTTTAAATAGGAAAGTTAAAAATCAGGGATTTTCCACCCAATTTCTTGTTCTTTGGAATAAAATTATTCAAAGTTATTATTCAGATAGAACCTAACTTATATTTTTTCCCTTAATGTAAAATTTACTAATTTAATTTAAACTGGACAGTTTAATTTGAGAATTGTAACTTTTTTTTTCGAAAAAAAAAATAATAAATCCCTTTTCTTAGTTTTAAAAATTACACATTTTAAAACTATAAATACTGTTTGGTGTTGTTATTTATTTTTTTAGTACAAAATTATCTCATTTAGTTATGTTTTGTTCTAAGGAAGACTTCAATGTATAGAAAAATAAGTGTATAATATTAAACTATTATGTAAAAGAATAATTATATTTGTTTGAATTCATAAGCATGATAATAAGTAAATGTCTGAATGTACAATTATATATACATCTGACTGAATTTTCAGTATCTCCAATAGTGTACATATCAAATGGTCATAATAAAAAACAAATGATCTTTTTTAGGAATATACAGTTCCTTTTTGCTTACGTTTTAAGTATGAACACTATACTATTCGAAAGATGAGCAACCACCTTGTGTATATATACACACACTGGCCAATGAATTAGAAACTTTTGAGATTTGTAATTGAATGCGTACTATAGATGAAGTATACAATTTTCTTTATGAAACGGGTAATACGTGGTTATAATGTTAGTATAGATAAGATTAAGAGCGCTTTTCATGATAAATGAAGTAAAATGGTAAGAACGACAGATCTATCACTGTTTGAAAAAATACTTATTGTGTTGGTGTTCATTTAGCAAGGGCCTAGATTTCGAAGACAGCAAAGTTCACTGGGTTCTAAAAAACAGCCATATCAAAGGTTTTCCAAAGTTGGAATCAGAACCCACAGTCCTTTTCTAAAAGACGTGAATATATATGTGGCTCGAGCACAATTCTCCAAGAACGGGATCGGCATCTCCGACGAACTGCATGGTAGAACAGAGACTCTACTGTGCTTTAACTGACACAAATCATCAACCAATGCTCTTTCCAACAGATTTCGGCTCGACCCATGCGCAGAGAATTACAGAGGATAGGAATGCATATTCTGATGCCTGTGAGAAAATCATTCATTTTTGCCCGAAATTCAAACGTTTGTTTGCAGTGGAGAAAGAAGACACAAGACATCTGAGGATTGCAAGCGAGTAATATAGTTGGATAAATCCCGTTGCGCCTTTTTTCCCCTGACGATGTTTGGAAGACGTTGAATTTGGCGAGAACCCCACGAAGCCATGAATTGATCTTGCCTTACACGCACTGTGTAAGGGTCTGGTAAAAGTATCGTGATATGAGGCATATTTTGTTGTCATGGAAGTGGTGCCTTGGTGATCTTCGAGGGTAAGCAAACAGCCTTGAGATACCCAGATACACTGGAAGATCAAGAGCACCCTGCAATTTTGCCTTTTTACACTGATGGCGACAGATACTTCAAGGACGATAATGCAACTACTATACATCATGCTAGAAGTGCTCAAAAATGGTTCGCTGAGCATCAGTCTGACTTCCAATACCTGCCTTGGCCACCGCATAACCCGGATTTTAACCCCATAGAAAATGTGCGGGATATGGTGGAAAGACACTTTCGACAGCATTCTACACTTCAATCTAATTTACAAAATCTAAAAAGTAGCAAAGCCAATACATGGTACTTTCTGGTTGTAAATGCACTCCAGAAGCATGTAGACTCGATGCCCAAACAACTAAAGCAGTTATTCGAACAAAAGGTCATCAAACAAAACATTGATCTTGGGTTTCTAATTCGTTACTCTTACTTGTGAGTGTTTTATCCTGATTCGAGAGTGCCAAATTATATCATCAGTCGATGTGTCAGGTTTCACTAACGTTTGGGAAGCGCGTGCTTTAAAGCGCATACACACGAAGACATGGGTGAGTGGGTGTAAATTAAAGTCGCGCTGTAAAGCGCCCCGAAGGGTATTGGAGAGATAACTCGTAATTTTGAACCGTGGTCAAGGGATGAGGACGACACTTGAGCTGGAATCTCCTCTCCCAACTTCCAAACCACACCAAAGGAAGGATGTTTGAGCCTCGACAGATTTAATGTGCATTAGCCCCTCTGCACGGCTGGTTTTCAGCGCTACTAAGCTTAAGTTCATGACACGCTGGTCACGAGTCTGTGACCTTGACCATTAGGCTACCATGACCACTACTTTTGATGAAACGATATCTCCAAAAGGCTTAAGAAAAACTGCAATACATTGCTAAATTTAACAATAAAAATGTAATTTATAATAAATTTTATTTTTTTAATAAATGAGTAATTTTATTTTTGGATACACTCGCTCTCACGCACATATACAATTATATGGAGCACACATTCTAATTATTTTTGTTTTAGGAACACGCGATCAAAAAAAGTTTAGAGATCCATATATGTATATAATCGAAATTCCCAAAATACTCCAAATTTCATTCATAAATATTCAGGATCCCTTTTTTAGTATATCTAATTCAGTATGTTAACAATGTACGTATAATTAGGACATCATAGATCCCTCATTTGTAATTCAATCATTTCTACTTAAGAAACCATGTCATTTTTACCTTTCTTTTTTTGCCTGTAACAAAGTCGTAATTGTAGAAGAACCGGAACAAAACGTGACGAAAGTTTGAAACTCCCGTAGAAAAAGTGGGATAGAAAAGAAAAGCAAAGTGTATTTAAAAAGCAGTTTGTTTCAAGAGTTACAAGAATATCTCCTCTGCATCTGTTTTAAATTCTCAGAATAGTAGCGCGAAATATGAGTGTTTAAAATTTATGATACAGCCTAAACTGCCAGAAAAACTTTAACTGTGCTCTTGTGTCAAATATATAACGTACTAAAATTACATTTTCGAAATAATTTTTACATGGTAATTTGTCAAATCTTTTGTTAAGAGGACACAGTACGATTTATTTGAAAAGAATCGGTCAAAAAATCAAAATTAATTTTTTTAGCCTAAATTATTTTTTATATACTTTTCTATAACCTAACAAAATTTGAAAGCTCTACACTTAAAAAAACGCAGAATTATGACAGCTTTTACGTACGTTTTTATTCTGATTCCTATGGCAAATCAAAACTTTAAACTTATCTCAAAAACATAAAATAGCTAGTTTGTCTTCATATAAAATGCTAAGCCTTTTTTTTTTTTTTTTTGTTGTGCCTATCGATATGGGTTTTTTTTACCTATTGCTGATAGTATATGTAACAAAAGTTGGTATGCATTCGTGAATCAAAGCATTACTTATTTTTTAAAAAATAATTGAACGCAGAATTTTTACATTTTTTATAAGGAATTTTCAATAAGCGTTCATAAAAAGAAGTATTGTACAAATACCAATCATGTTATCGCAAAACCCATACCAAATTTTGTTATAAATAGCTTGATGTACTTTTAAATCAAATTTCATGCGTGTACGTAAATTTTCGTAGGGGAGGAGTAGCATTTTAAAATCACTTCACAAATTTTAACTTTTTTCCTTAAAAAATTAAATGGCTAGCCTTATATGAAATTTTGAGCACAAATTCTGCTTTATATAGTATACACACATAGGGGATAACCAAAAAATTTTGAAAAACATTAAAATAAAAAAAAATTGTGTGACTCGTTCCATGTCCTCTTAATGAAACAACAATTTCAACACTAATATACTTTTTTATTTTAAACTAAATACCGTATTTATTCGAATCTATGCCGCCATCGATTCTAAGCCGCTTCCGGAATTATCAACACGGTTTTTTGGGGGAGTGTAAGAGGTTTATCGATATCCGACATTTACGAAATTAAAAAATTTTTTTAATGATAACAAAAAAGAAGTGAATAATTTATTTATTTTACCAGTATTAAAAACTTAAAACATACATGAGCAGGTAAATGCACTAACAATTAGTATCATCTTCGATTTCCCCAATCCAACGAATTTTTCCGCCTTTTATTATAAACCGAGCCCAATTTTCAGCAACATTGTCATAGAAAAAATAAAGTGCAGCTTAGATTTGAATAAATACGGTATATTATTCGCATTTATAAAGGGAAAATATACAAGAGCTAGAGATAAAATAACTTAAAAATTAGTTTTTTAAAGCACAAACTATAAAATTTTAATATGTAAATACATACATACACAATATATATGCTTAAGCGATGAAAATCTACTTTAAGTTCTTAAGGTTGTTTTCGGCAAATGTACTAGATCTTGAACTAAACGCGGAGCACATTTTCAGACAGAAAAATGTCTATTTTGTCGAAAATTTTGTATCATTGTAACATATACATTTGTTTATAATATAGTGTTTTTAAAATTTCAAAATATTCCATAAGTAATTAATATTTCTTTTTAAGACGTGAAGGGATAGCTCATTTAGCATTACGGTATGAGAGAGAAAATGCGAAACACATTTTATAAGAGAAAAATGTATCAACTCGGATAAAAATGAGTAGTATCATAAAATAAGTAATTCTCTACATTATAGTGAAGCTAAAACTTTATATTAATGTTGCAGTACTTTTATATCTCAAAAACATTCCTAATTCGGTTAGTATTCTTTAACATTAGCCGAAAATAGCCTTACCATGGAAAAGATAAGGAGGAACACTAAATTTTCTGTTTGAATTTCCTGTTTTATAAGTTTTTCTGTAATTCAAAAGGTAAAAGTTAATTGGATTTCAAAAGTTTTTTTTTCAACAGCAATAGTTACATTAAAAGATAATCAGCACATCACAAATATTTTTTTTATTAATTTACCAAGGATTGATTGAAAAATAATAAAATATTCTGATAAATGAGAATTAGAGAATTGGTAATGTCCTTTCAAGGATACAAAATGTTGAGTGCAATGTCCTTAAGGAAACATTTTTTAACGCGTCTTTAAAATAGATGGAGTTCATTGAAATCCATTACCGAAACTATAATAACAAGCTCCTGTAGTAGCCTTTCTTACTTTTTCTAAAATCCTGCAATGCATTAATGTCTTTATAATAAAGGCCAAGTAAAATCTTTTTCCTGAAGGGTGAACCAAATTTCTGGGGAGAATACCTTAGCGTGATACCCAAAATGCTGTCGTGTAGCCTCCAGATCGTCGGTTTGGCTGCGGTTAATCGCTGCTTCGTGTTTCACTACTCGAAATCTTGTCTTTTGGGACCCAACAAGCCATCGACCGATTAGGCGCGGATTCTCTTTGTCAGACCCTGGGTTCGTGAGGTCCGGTTTGGCACCTTCCTTTTCTGTTCTTTTTTAATATTTTTTTCATTTCTCACTGTTGCATTAACCGTACTTGTCCTTCATTTTCGTCTCGGTGATTTTTTTTCCGGCCCGTTCTGTTTGGACAGCCAAAAAACATTCTATTGAATGAGGCCCGGTGAAAGGTGCTGTTCCCTTTCAATTCTTTTTTTCTTGGAAGGGAAAAAAAATTCAGAAAATGTAGCTTGGAGAGGTGAACTAAATTAGACACGCACGTAACTTTTCTTTTCTTTTTTTTAATGTTAGAAATTTTGAAAAAAACCTTAGGGATTTATTTGACGCTTTCAAAGGAAGTGTCTTTTAAAATATCCAAGAAGCTTGGATCTACCTTATAACTGAATGTATGAAGAAGCTTTGTCTCTTTATGAGTTGCTGAACTCATTTTAAAGAAATATTTAAAGTTCTAGCAAAATAGATTTAATTAATATAAAATTGCAAATGTTAAGCTTCCTATTCATAAAAGGTTAAAAAAGAAGACGGAGGAACATATAAGAATATTTATGTCAATATTTTTACCGATTGAATCATAGATAAAAATAGTGCTTTTAATGAATAATAGATGAAAATAGTAGCTTAGCTGGACTTGAGTGGGCTCCGTATCGAAATTTCTTGCACACCCTTTTTGGGGCCCCGAAATATATTAACAACTTTTTTCCTCCCCTGTAGCTTCAGGGCCCCGTATCATTCATATGGCTGATACGGTGGTAGCTACGCCCCTGCTTTCAATAATACTTAAGAAGTCCAAGTAAACACAAATTTGTGTGTTTAGGGTATCCCACTTTTTCCTTGGTTAATAAATGGATTACTAACTGCTTATTAACTTTACATTACAAAAAAAGTGCTTTCGCCAACGGATCTCGTAGTTTTGAGTTTCTGCCAAGTTACGAGGATGACATCTAACCTGGCAACTCACTCTCCAAACTTCCACACCAAGCGAAACATGAGGACAGTAAATCTCAATTTAACATACATTAACCTCTCTACACGGCAGGTGTTCAGAGGAACCGAGGAACCAAAGGTCGAACCTACAATTTGACGAAAACAGCATCGGCCTCGTTGCTCCATTTGCAAATGCTATTGAATAAGCAATGGTTTTTAATTGGTTACCTAACTAAAATTATTAACAGATTTTCCTGATGTATCCTGGTTCAAGGATCATATTTGGGGAAGCTGCGGTAAAAACTTTTATTAGTTTAATAGTACCGAAACATATCATATGTAAATAATTGTTAAATAAGTACATTTGTGATTAAGAAGTAAGAAAGAAGGAAAGGTTTTGAATTTTACGTCTAAACACACACGTTAGTCTATGAAACATTTCCCCATTTTTTTATCAATATTAAGAGGCCTTGTCAACTTGTGGATATATACTCAAACCTTATGGCAAGCATTCATGTGCTCAAGTTGTTTAAATTAAACATCATATTTTGTAGAAGTGAGGATTTATCTATTTTAATGTAATTGGACTTTAAAATCTTTTTATTATGTTAATTGAAAAGTTCAGAGTCATCCCCCATAAGTCTTCCTTGTCATGTGATAATAGCTTGAAATTAGAAAATCTATCACTAATAACTCAGTGTGTAGTTGTAAATTGGAGTTTATTCTATAAAATCAAACCCAATTATAAAAGTTACCAATTCTCTTATTTTCGTCTTCGATGTCAATGAACTGTTATAATCAAGCATACGAAATGTCAAAGATTTAAACTTAGCAACAGCACGATTTACATTAGATGGAAAATTCTCGGTATATATTAATACGATTCAAACATATGCATATCGATGTAAATATTGGTTGCAAATCCTTCTCAAACATAGTAAAGCCTTTGATGATAAAATCGAACTCATGCAAATCCTATATCTTCAAGTATTACCCGAATGAGTTAAATATTTGAGTTTGAGCTAATGCTTCCCAAAGCGTCTGAAGTATAATATCAGCCTGTATCAGAGATGGAAGATGTAAAATTGCAGAACTTAATTGCAAACTACACCTGCGTCATAGAGGGTCGGCGGTGGTTTGTGGCTTTGATGTACGCTTTACTCAAATATTTGAAGAGCATGTGTCAGTCAACACAAGATTTCCACGAAACGCGTTTGAAAGAAAACTCATAAAATGTTTTATGACTCAACAGTTCTCTTTTAAGATGAAAAAGAGAAATTTATACGAAGTGAATGCTAATAAGTGCAAATATTACCTTCAGCACTTTTTTTGCGCTGAGGTGTTTGTTTTCCACTTTGGCGCATTCATGTGTTTTGAAGCAGTTTCTCCGAAAATAAATAATATTTGAAGTGGTAAGTCCCTATGATAAGCTGCATTTAATATTTAATCAGAGATAGAAAAATTTAAGTGATTTCCTTTCAATTCCTGTTTTGGGATTTGTTATCGTGCCGGAGAGAAAAAAATTTTCAGCTGTAGTTCACATGAAAGTAATGAGTAAAAAACTCTTTCAAAATGAAGAAAACTTCGACTGAGTGACGAAGTTTAGTTTCCATAAATTGTTTCTTATGTTTCTTCATTGTCCTACAAAAATATACATAAAAAAAAGATAAAAGTACAATTTTGGCAAATAGTTTCTCTAACATGAGTTCTTTCCCATTGTAAAAAGTTCCTGGACATCACAAAAGAAAGGAATATTTTATATTTAATACATACTTCCAATCAAATATTTTTCACGATCGTTATTTGTATACGGTTCCTTACAAACATTTTTTTATAGATGACATGTGAAACGAAGAATTTTGTAATTTTTTTATTATTAAAGGAATAATTACTTTTAAGTTTCAATTACCCTGCTTGGAATTAATCCTTGGCATATTTTAATTAATCTCTCATAATAAAAACCATTGAATTACTTTTTAATTTATTATATCATTCACATTTAGTAATGCTACTTGGAATTAGTTTCTTTACTGTTTGAGATTATATTCATTATTAAACATTCGTTTTTAAATCGATGCATCAGATGCAGTTATGGTATTATAAGCAACAATATAAAATATATAAAAATATTTATCCACATTCAAGACTTGTTTCCTTATATACATGAAAAACAATGAACCACACTTACATAATACTCTGTAAATAATAATTGCTAATTTTAAAAAAATAGTACTATAAAAACTTGACTTACAAAATTTAATTCGTGTTTTAAGTATATGTAATGCCTCTCACACAATTACTACATCACATCATAAACTGCGCACAAGTTATCAATAATTATCTTGTTTGTTACAGATATCGTGATATAAGCGAGTTTAAAAATAAATTCAACTCTGACTCCCTTTTTTTTAAATATTTAAAAATAATTTCATTTTAGCCATTTCAATTTATCTTTTGAGCGGTAGAGCCCGAAAAACCTTAGTAGTAAAGTTCTTTTAATTTATTTAATAAACTTATTTTGTGTTGGACTAATTAAGTTAACATGAAAAAGTATCACAGGTATTAAGAATTGTACAATACACATTAAAGCATTAAAAAATCAAAAACATTTAACAAAAAAAAATTTTTTTCTCAATATTTCCACTACACACTAATAAATAACAAGAAAGGAAACAATTATCAATACTTAAAAAAGAAATTTCTATGTGTGTATTGATACTCTACAAGATTTTTATTAAAAAAGTATTGCGAATTAAAATTATTTATGTTCCTAAATTCAAAAATAAGAGCATTCGTGCTTTCTATTGCCTTTGGGACCTACATCTTCAAACAAAATGTTCTAATAAAACTGGAGAAATTTATTGAAAAGATATTCTTTTTAAGAACAACAATAAAACACTGATTACTAAAAACACTAAAACAAATTTCTCTAAAAAATAAGTCACTTGGGTTTTCATTAACTCAATAGAATATTTCATTATTTTAAATAGAGTGTAAATATTTTATTTTTCATATTTTACACATAGTTATCGCAATCCTTGAGAACTTTCATTGAACGTATTTAACATAATATCATTAATTCTAAAGCATCCTTCAAGTAAAAATTAATTCTTTATGCATAGTTTACAAATTCTTCATAGTTAAATTGAATTTCAATAATGTTTCATTGATATTTATTATTAATCTCTACTGACAAAATTGTTATTTCCTTTTAATTTTAATGAAAGAAAAACTGCTTATATCATTCTATGTGTCAAATAAATTTGTTTCCCGCTTTGAAATTACATAAGGGATAGTTTTAAATATAGATCGTAATTAAAAAAAATAAGGTTAAATATTTTAAAGCATTTGTGATATTAATTTTAAAAAATATCTTAGAGAGTCTGAAACTGTTCACTTCTTTTTCAAAAAATATTACATTAATTTAGCCACCTAAGAATGCAAAATTATTAGTTTTTAGATATCTGCACTAATGAAGATAAAAGACTGATTCGAGAGAAAATAAATTTATGTTACATTTCTCAAATGCCAAAATTTTAATTAAGTAAGGAAACAAAGAAAAATTAGATTCTGCTTTAAATTATTAAAAGTTCTTGTTTAAAACCAAAATAAAAAAGATAATGTTGTTGGTAAGTTGATTTTACATAGATGAAAGAGCCCTGTATTTTTCATATTGTGCCAAATATTCATCAACTTACGATGAAAATGTAGGAAAGGTTTAGGTAAGATTCTGTACATAAATGCACAAAAAAAAGGGAGAAGAAGAAAAGATATTCATAATGACAAACAGAAGGTCATAAAGAATGTGTCCAGTGAATGTGTCACCTAGTTTAGCAAAGATTATAATTCCCATGAGAAAAAGAAAACTCACTCGGTCAAGTCAAAATCGCAAAAATTAAATAAATAAAAATAGATCTGTAAAATTTGAATTCATTCGTAAGAGATAGCCTTAAGAGCCTACATAGTCTTTAGAGAGATAGAAATTATATCATTCCTCCAAAAGAATGATTACCGTAAAATCCAGCGTATAACACACACCTACACTTTGAAGCTGCGCTTTTTAATTTTAAGGTATATACACCGTATAACGCGCACTCCCTGAAATGTACGTATGCAGCGCTCTTATATTCTGAACTCATTTATTTGAGGTATTATACCAAGCTTTAGACACACACACAAACACACACAACACACAAAGAGAGTAATTCTAATACTACAACCCTTTAAGTTCATAAGAAATGCCATTTATTTTAAATGAACAGTGTTTCAGTATATGTAGAAGCTTAATTTTTTATTTTATGCATGTAACTTTTTTATTTTTTAAAGCTGTTATTTTTATATCCGGCATATAACACGCACCCGTAAATTTAGATCATATTTTTTGTGTTAAAGGAGCACGTTATACGCCGGATTTTATGGTAAGCTATTTCTTGAAACATTTTTTATACACAGTTGGTCATTCAAATTGCAACACCAAAAAGGAAGGTTGATATAAAGGTCAATTTCGCATGAATGGAAGAAAATGATGGAATATGCAAATGATTAGTATTTAAACAGAACTGCATAACGGAGGACGGAAAGACGGCATCACAAACATCACAAAAGAACAGTAGTAGCTTTTGAATGTTGGTTGTTTCCGAGAAGATCGTGTTATGTTTCGTATAAAAAGAAGAAAGTACTACTAGCATGAGTCAGAATTCGATTGCGGCAGGATCATGGGGTCTTCAGAGCCCAGTTAAGCATTCCGCGATATTTGCTTATTGCATTGTTTGGAAATTAACAAATGTCGTGCGAATATGGAATAGACGGGGAAGATTATTGAAAGAACACACACACACAACAGCTCTTTACCACTAACACCCAAGAGGACAGACATGTTGCCAGGTCGGCCTTGTTGGATCTTACAGACACGTCGTGGACCTTGGGTAAAGAAGTGAGGATTTTTGCACTACGTCAAATATCCGCACGGACTGTGTGAGGATGATTGAGCAGCAAGGATCATCTGCAAGCCGATCATTATTGCAGTTTTCCTTGACACTGCAACACAGAGACGTGAGATGACAGTAGTGCACCCAATGACAACTGACTAAACATGGGTGTGCGTTCAACAAGCTAAATAAAAAATTGTCTCTAGATGTTTTCCTTCAGACGAATCTTGGTTCTGCGAGCAGCAACATAATAGACGTATCCGTGCCCGGAGGTAGAGACCTGTGATACCCCCCGGCCCGGGGGTATCATCGCTTCATCTACGCGACCTACATTTGTAGGAGGGAATGATTGACCACTCAAATTCGCCATTATAAATATAATTTATTATTATTCCAATATATTGATCCAAACAACACAAGTCTTACTATAGGGATGTAATCAGGAGTGACGTAACGTAATTCTAAATTCTAAGTAAATAGCGCTTGAAATCCTGACCACTTATCCTTATTAAAAGTTATAGTAAGAATCTTTATCTGCCTTAAATTCCTTAACACGCTAAAGCCCGTTCTATAGTTATACTTCTATATTTATACCTTACCAACAGCTCACGGTGTTCAGCATCTCAGCTGTCTGTCTCCTTCTCCTATTCAACCATTCTCCCACGCGAATTCTAAAGCTCCACTATATATCTATTAACTAATCTGCATATCGCGGTTTCTTCTTTAGAGGATTGGATATGAAATAACGCCATTCGGGTACCAAAGATTCCCGAAGAGGATTAGTGTGAAAATCCGATAAAGCCCCGTCACAGACCTGCTTGTATTTTATATCTTCATATGGGCCTTGTCCCTGTTGTGATGTCATGGATAATAATTGATTACACAACACGAAAATTTCTTTCTCACGTCGTTAGCAATTAAAACAACCAGCGTTACACCTCTTAGATTGCCAATGGCTATGCCTTATCTTCGAAAACTCGGAGATGTCATCCTTCAACAAGATAACACAAAACTGCATGTCAAAACAGTCAATAATATCCATTCACTGATGAAACAAATTTTAAAATGTTTCCTTAAAACTCTAATATATAAGGTATCAAACGTTTCATTCATATAGATGATTTGATTAAAAGCAGATGTTTGCCTAAGTTGACATTTACCAGACATTGCCATTAAATTTAAACTAATTAAATTTTGTTTAAATTTTTTATGGAATCAACTAACATTTTGGCAAACCTTATATATTTAAAATTTAAAAAACCATGAATTTTATCATACATGGCACACCTATTCGAGACTGAAAGCACAAGTACCACAAAACGAATTATTTCTGTAAATTTTAATACTTAAGAAAAAAATTTCCAGTGCAATTTCAAATAATTTACTTCTTATAACAGACAAATTAAACGATAAGTTTAACTCATAAATTTCCATAACAAATAAAATATATTTCTCGAAACTTAATACAATTAACAAAATGTTGGAGTGTAATATCTAAAATACGGTTTTTCTGTTATTCATTTGTTTATATTCTCACATACACTTTTAAGTTAAATGCATCTTAGATAAGAGACCATTTTCCTCAAAGATATTACTCTACTCTTACTTGAAGCCTTTTAACTACACTAGACCTTTTATCTATAGAGCTTATATCTAAAGGAACTAGAGAGAACAAGTAATTCCATTTCAAATGAAATCTTTAGAGTACATAAAAGGAGTAAAGAGTATCAACAAACTGCTCTTTGAACTGAGCGGCTTAGCAAAATGTAATAAGGTTGAACAATTCTCCGATTTTCCAAACATTTTCAAATGTAGAATGTTAAAGCTTTATATTATACCAGAATAATAATTATTATCGTGAAAAAGTGCATATTTAGATTGAATCATTTAAATAATGAAGTCACGTCTCCTGCTCCTCTTATGTGATCTATATTTTATGCATTTGAAGATTCTGAAGTATATTATTATCAATTATTCACGTTAGCATTCTATTAACCCTATTTTGAATCGTGCCGAAGACATTCGATGACAACATATCAGAAAAGAATATGGTTTTATAAATTCAGAATTATTAATAAATTCTAAAATATACTCACAAGAATTTACAGAAATGTAATTGAAAATTAATACTTTTATATAAGAATATATCGTGCACTGATATTAATCAATATATAATTAATTACAACTATATATAGTTATGTTTAATGTATTCAATTTAAATTAAAAATTAGGACAAGAGAATGTCATATATATATATATATATATATATATATATATATATATATATATATATATATATATATATATATATATATATATAATATTAATGATTTTTTACTACTATAATTTTTTAGATGAAGCAGTAACTACAATATGCGTTAAATAGCTTGATAATATATCTCCAAGATTAAGAATGCTAACTATTCATATATTAATTTGATTTTTTAACTTTTTATGTAAACTGTGCACAGACATGAGATAGAATTATTTAAGGCTGTCTTCGGTAAAAGTACGAGAGCTCTAACTAAACGTGAAGCACATTTTTAGACAGAGAAATGACCCAAATTCCATGGAAATTTGCAATATTATAACTCGTACCTCTGTTAACAATATAGTGTTTTTAAAAATTTCAAAATATTCCGTGAATACCTCCTTTTTTTGTTTTAATATGTGAAGGCAAAGCCTATTTAACATTACGATATAGAATAAAAAACGCGAAACACATTTTATACCAGAAAAAATGAATGAACTCGTTTAAAAATAAGAAGTGTGATAAAAAATGCTGCTCTCTAAAGGATAGTGAAGACAGAATATCATATTAATTTTTGATTACTTTATATCTGAAAAAATGTTCCAAATTCGGGTCCTATTCTTTAACATTAACCGAAAACAGCCTTAATAATAATGAAAACTCTTTCTGAAAAACTCTTTTAATTAAAACTTGAAAATATATAAAAATCCTATAAGTTGGCATCCTTTGTTATTATTTTTTAACTTCTAAATGTTTCGATTTGGAAACCAAATTATAAATGAAGTTATGTTTTTAAAATAAAATATTTATCTAAGAAATAACATATCTATATAATCTGTACTATTTGTTAAGATATACATTTAACTAAAAGAAAAACCTGATAAAACTACAAATTTAGTATATAAAACTAAATTAACACAAAATATATTGCATGTTTTTAAAAAGGGTGACTTTTCGAATGAAAGTTATTCAGTAAAGAAACCACTAGTTCCCTTTCATTTACTAATTCTTCTTATATGGCAAATGTTTAAAATTTTATCCACAAAACTCCTAAAATGTTTTCTTGTAATTATTAAATTTAAATGTTTAATGGTTTCAGCCATCTTCGTTACTGTGATAACACAGCTCTCAAAATTTAAAGTGTTTTAAGGGCTGAATTTATTGTTAATTCATTAATGTCGCATTCCAAAGCAAATAGGCATCGGATCTTGTTTTGAGCTTCAGTCAAATG
The DNA here is from genome assembly GCA_019973935.1 of Trichonephila clavipes. Classification (NCBI taxonomy): domain Eukaryota; kingdom Metazoa; phylum Arthropoda; class Arachnida; order Araneae; family Nephilidae; genus Trichonephila; species Trichonephila clavipes. The sequence goes on from BMAU01013744.1 coordinate 1,941,090, forward strand.
ACGAGGGAGACATCTGAGCTGGCATCCCACTCTCCAAACAGACTGGACAAAGTGCATTAATCCCTCTACACGATAGATCTTTAGTGGCACCCAGACTCGAACTCATGACTCTATGGAAATGACGCGGGTCACGTGTTCGCTACCATGACCCCTGGGATTCAGTGACCCCCTATACGCAGCTGTAATTATTCTAGAACACAAGATGTGGCGCTGTACAGTGGCGTACACTAGAGGGGGTCAACCCTTACTCACATATAGACAAACATATTGTTAATTTTTACCATAACCCTTAGGCGATTTCTTCTTCGTAATTTTTAGAATGTACTCCCCCTTCATAAGAGAGGTCTATGTACGCCACTGGCATTGTAATCCTATTCGGGTTGCATTTTTGAACATTAGTTCAGCTTATTTTTTACTCTTTTTTTTTTTGAGAGAGAATCATTTATTTAACATTTTTATATATATAACAATTTTTTTAATATCATTTTTAACTTATATTTTGGAAAAAAATATTTTGTAACAATGTAGCATAAATCTTCAGGAATAACAATAATAAAATCATTAAGCTTAAAAATTTCATTAATCAAAGTTTTAAAACGCCACTAACTAAAATACATGGAAATATTCCAGAAGTATAATTAGATTTCCTACAGAATTAACCAGACAAATCTATTGTTGATATTACCAGAAACTCAAGCTTGCCAAAAACTAGCGTGAGACTTAACAATAAGTTTGAGGGGCACGCGCTCAGTTCTGTTCGCTTTCCACCTGCTAGGTGCGAAAGCGTTGCGTGCCCTACAGCTTTCCTTATTGGCTTTCTAGGAAGAAAGACCATTTTGTAGACACCAACACTTCTACAGTAAATAAAGGAAAGCTTGTAAGAGATGCGTGCTATGATGCCAATTCAGTATGTCTGAGATAAAACTGTTTTTAAGCGAAACGTAAAAAATAAGAAAAAAAAAAAGGAAGTAAATGACTTTTCAACGTGATAGAATATAATACCTAACACATAGGAAGCAAAAGTAGATATGAAGTATGAATGTTACGTGTGTTTGGACGGCTTGAGAGGTAAATTTATCTAGTATTCAAGACTCAGCAGTGGTTGCGTCAAATCTCATGTGGGAAAATAGGCATTTGTTGAATAAGAAATAGTTTCTCTTAACACAAAATCTTTGTAGAATATTTTTATATCGGATGTTAGTTAAATATGCAGAACTAAAAAATTCTTATGCACATGCATAATACAGATATTTGCATGTGCTTTTTAAAATTCAAAGCAAATTAAATCAAATAGGTATTCTTATGTAGAAAATGTACTGGGTCTTTTTTTCTTATAACTATAATAAATTACCATAAAATCTGGCGTATAACTCTCACCCCCTTTTTTTGCGATTCAACCTGAAATGTATGTGAACAATGATCTTATGTTTTAAAGTCATTTATTCGAAGTACTGTCCCAGACTTTTGACTGCCGCGGTAGCCGAGTGGCCAAGGTATCGGATAGTGGCTGGTCTTGTCCCGAGTTAGAGACCAGTACCACTAAAGACCCTCCCGCCATGTAGGGCAGCGATGCACGTTAAATCTGTCGAGAGCTGAAATGTCCTCCCGTTGGTGTGGTGTGGTAGTTAGGAGAGGGGTGCCAGCTCAGGTGTTGTCCACGTCACTTGACCTTGGTTCAAAATTACGTGGTCCGTCGCCAAAAGCCCTCGTGTAGCTAAACAGTGCGACGTTAATATTCACTCACTCACCCAGACTTTTGAAAAAATATAGTATACTTCTAGAACACAATCCTTGAAGTTCATCAGGTATGTCCCATCTTTTTTAAATTATCAGTATTCCAATCTATAGAAGTCTAATTTTTTTGTGCTCATCTTTTTTTTAAATTTTATTATTATTGTTATTATTATTATTGAAACGATCATTTTTATACCTGGCGTATAACACGCACTGGTAAATTTAAATTATATTTTTTTATCTCAAAAGTGCGCGTAATACACCGGATATTATGGGACATGATCCACATCCAACATCCAACGCGAGTTTATCCATCATTATTATGAAAACTGCGAAAAAATGAAGAAAAAATTATAATGTAACTAGTTAAGGGACGAAGAAAATCTCTAATGCATACTTTTTAATTTTATATGCTTAAAAAATCAGTAACATTTTACCGAGTACTGAAAAAGGATTTGTTGAAAAAGCACAGGCAATTCAAACATCACATAATCCGGCATATAACGTGCACTTATAACCCCCCAAAATAATGTCGAAATTTTAGGGAGCGCGTTAGACACCGTATATAAAAATGATAGCTTTAAAATAAGAGATGAGCATAAAACAAAATTATATATCTCTATATACATCGAAATGCTGTTTATTTAAAAGAAATGGCATTTCACATGAATTTAAAGAAAGAGGGTTGTAGTCCTAGAAACATACTATTTTTTTCGAAAGTCTGAGATAATATCTCGAATATAAATGGCATCAAAACATAAGAGTATTTACACACGTACATTTCAGGTTTTTTTCGTAAGATAGGGGGGATGCACGTCATACGGCGAATATACCTAAAAAATAAATTTAAAAAAATACTGCTAGAAAGTGAAGTTGCATGTTTTATATTTTTCCCCTTATTATCCATCTTGATTTAATTCTAAAATTTTTAATTAGTATTTTTTTTTATTGAAAACATCTATAAATCCCTGTGCACCACAAGGTACTTACCACTCGAGAGCTTACAGAAGCATGATGCATACATCACAAAGGAAAGAAGGAAGTTAAAAGTCATGAAGGATTACAATACAAACATCCATGCAGGGCCGCCTCTAGCAGATTTGCCGCCCTGGACAAAAATGAAAAATACCACCCCTCTCTCCAAAGCAAAAAATTTTAATTGAAAAAGATAAATTGTTCACATATATTAACACCTATAAAACTTGAATAATTCTTCCGAACAAACAGGCAGCATATTTATATATAATTTTAAGTCTTAAAAATACAAAACAATTCGAAATTAAGGACATAATAATCACTTGTTATTATTTAAACCGAGTAAAATGCAAGCGAAGGAATCGCCGTTTTCAGCAAGCCAACTTTTTCAAGATAGGCTCTGGTGGTAAGAATCACAAGCGCTTATTTGAACTTATAGTAACTACACAAAACTAAAATAAAATATCTCCTATGGCCCCCTATCTACCAAACACTCTTATTACCCTGTCATCTTATGGATAACTGACACCAGACATCGTATGGGTGAAAAGAATGTCCATTGTGATCCCACACCTTGATGGGAGAAGTTACTCGTGAAATATATAAATATATGCTAATATATCAATTTCATCATTTAACATATACTCCCGCCTTGAAAACTTCAAGTTTCAACATAAAAGAAAACATATTAAACATACAGAGTACAATATAAGGAAATAAAATACGTTTAATGAAATACCAAATTCGCACACAATAATATTTAGAAAATATATAAAAAAGTTTGTAAAAAAAATTTTTTTTTTTGAAATTCGATCCAAATGCCGCCCCGGGCAGGGGTTTGGTTTGTTTGACCCTACAGCCGCCCCTGATCCATGCCTTGTCCGGGATCCTAACCCAGATCTTACGGCACCACACTATGCCAAATGGGCGGCTTTCAATTAGTATTTGACCCAGATTTCTTCTAATAGTTAAAAAAGAAAGCGGTTGAATAAAAAAAATCGAAATAAAAAAGTTATAAAACTACTTCTAAGAATGTTGTTTTTTAGTTCAGAATGATTTAACAAAATATAGTTCTGAAGAAAGCCAACTTAATTTATTTTTCCACTGCAGCATTTCTCATTTCTTGACTTTTCATTCCATGTGTAATGGCAGTAATTAATATACACATACACACACCTATATATGCCTACAACTTAATATAAATATTTAATTAAAAAAATAAAGATGGAAAACATTACAGTTATACTAAACAAGAGGAAATGTTAATTTGTCATAATTTTTTAAATAAGAGGTAAACATAAAACTTATTTGCAGCTTTTTTCAACGAAACTTTTATTTTATAATGAAATATCACAAAATAAGAAACAATATTAAATCAAACAGATAGTTAAGTTAGAAAAAGTTATCTAATAAAAATTTTAAGACATTATGCGCAGAAGGTAACAACAATTACAAAGAGCGCCCGCATATAATGGGTTAAACCCAGAATTATGGTTAGCAAGATTGTACTTATTTGTAATTGATGTAAAAAAACAAATAAATAAAATCTATTACTTCGCCGTTTGAACAAGTTGAAGTACTTAAAACTGGCCCTTTTCCCATGCCCCAGTTCCTTGCATAATTCTTAGGACGCGCCATGGGTATTTCATCTAACCCCTATCATGAAATGAGTAGAAAGTTCAGGCAATACAAAAGGCGATTGGAAAAAGAAGCATTTATATGAAGCTTTTAATCGATTTTGTAGAAAAATAAGTTGGACGCATGAATCCATGTGATAGATAAATAAAATTTCAGTAAATATTCAATTCTTACGAAAATAATACAATCGATTGACAGAAAATGACGGGGAAGAAAGAGGCATCCTGGCCTTTTACAGTCGTGACAATTCAATGTATTTCTTGTCAAGAGGGTGAGAAGAGGGGTGGAAAACGTGCCTCCCTATCGAAAGGTTGAAAATCGATTTTTCTACACTAACAATGCCTGTATGTAGCATACAATATAACGAGAAAAACAAAATGACCAGTCCTTCTTCACTCAGCAGAGCTTCAGATATTCATTTTGTTTTTAAAGATGAGGCTACAGAGAAACCGTCCCTTTGACCATAAGGAAGTAGATAGAAAAAGAGGGAGAGAGGGGGGTGGGGGAATTTGACCACACATGCAATTTCCAAAAAACAGATACCTCACTCGTAATTTTAACAGATATTAACTTGAAAATTATTTAATGATGCAAGTATTTTTTTTTCTTAACTTCAATGTTTGATGACCAAAGGTTATAATTTTTCTGACAAAAATATGCATACGATTAAAATACAATACGAGTCCTTAAGGTATCCGACTACGTTCGGAACCGTGATTTTAAAAAAATGCATAAATGGATAATTTTCATGATATTTATTGTCACTTAGATTAGAATATATGCATAAAATTGCAGTAAGGGCATTTTGACAAAAGAAATTTATTTAAATACAATATTTTGGCAAAAAAGTAACTTAGAATAACATTTTTTTCAAAATGTTCTCCTTTTAAAAAAAATGCTTCTATAATAATAAAATATTTTGCTTATATAAAGTAAAGACATCTCTCTCTCTCTTCAAAGAGTCTGAACTAAGATTTTTGAAAAATTCACATCATTTTCAGAATAACTACCAATTTAAATAATCATCGGCGTTTTTTTTTTCTTAAAATTTCTCCCTTCTGATGTCGTAATACATGGATAAACCCACTTCTAAGCTATATATTTCAAAAGTTCTAGTTGCACCTCTGTACAGAGGTCTGAGCTATATACAGGCAAAATATTATTATAATAGAAGCATTTTTCACAAAAAGAGAATATTTTGAAAATTGGTCATTCTATGTTCCTTTTTTGTCAAAATATTGTACTTAAATAATTGTTTATTGTAATGATATTCTTAAAACAATTTTATATACATTTTCTAATATAAGTGACACTAAATATCATACATATTATCCATTAATACGCTTTTGCAAAATCATAGTTCCGAACGTAGTCGGATACCTTAACCAACCCTCCCTGTTAGTTAAGCTATGAGTATTGACGAAAAATTAATATTTAGCCAAGATGTACCAAGTACTCGTTAAGTTTCGGAAATGCTCTCAGCTATGAGGACAAATTTCTAAATGCAAGGAAAAAATAAAGACATGTAATGACAAGAAAGACGGTCGTAAATTGGGAGGTGATGCTAGAGCATCCCGAGGACGTATCACACCTGTGTTTATCAAGGACGAGAAACCTCAATGTAGAAGGGAAAGGACACACGGAAACGCACACTTTGAAGTCTCGTCAATCTCATATTTACCTAAAGAAGATAAGTCCTTGTGGAAGGGCTGGTAAATAGAATGCCCAGTCAAACAAAATTTTATGAGATACATCAAACTTTACTCTAAGAAAAAAGAAATAAAACTGTCTCTCTTGCCACAATTAGTTTAAGCTTGCAATTGGTTTGTCTCCATCAATAAATTCTAATAGCTAAATGTTTATCTTGTTACGCATTGCGCTTTTATATTTCACTCACTACGTTGACTGCAAGGAGTATTGTTGTGCTAAAATTATATAGTCATGTACATTATTCGCACTAAATTAATAACATTCCCCAAATAACATAGTAACTGTTCAAACAAATAATATAGTGATAGTGAATTTTACAAACGTAAAATTTAAAAAAAATCAAGAATTTGAGATAAAGATATCTCGAACTCTGAGATGAAAGATTTATCGAATTGATATTGGTTAAGAGGACCTCTGTTTTACAAAAAATATTCATCAATTGTCATTTATTTAAAAATAAAATAAATCAATTGATTATTATCGACAGTCATAATTTAAAAAGTTATAAATGAGGTAATTTAAAAAAAAGTAAAATGTGTCTAGACTCTCAATATCCTTGTGTAAAGATTAAAACCCAAAAGTAGGACAGTAAAAAATCTCAGAAATATATTCAGTTATATTTATTCTGTGTTTAGGAAGATGTACAAAGAATAAATATAGAATTGCTGCAAATTTTTTAAAGGATAAAAGTAAGATGCCTTGGGCATGTAACTATTTCAAAGTCATCCCGGCAATCTTTTTAAGGCAGTCAACGACTTAAATTTTATTTAATTTAGCGTTAAATACGATTCTTAAAATAAAATATGAAATTGTGTGTGAAAATGTTTTACATTAAGGGGAATAAAAGATTCAATAAAGTATAAGTAACTTTGGGTATAGGTAACTTTAACAGTAAAGTATAAGTAACTTTATGTCCTAATCGATTCCTGGAAAATGTATCAAAATTGAAATAACAAAAGTAGAAACATATTTAAAATAAAATGTGTGTGTTTATAAGAGATGCAGTTTTTCTATGGAACTGAAATATCATCCGGGAATTTCTTTGTCGTGAAGGCGGGAATTTTTCATTGAAAGCAGGAATTAAGATACTTGAAAATATTTGATAAAAAACAGGGATTAGTAGGACAATGTTGATTGAGAAGAAATGAAAATGGAAAGATAATCTAAAAATGACGATATTACCTCTGTCTCCATTGTAATGCAAGATTTAGTATTACACCATGCTTCAAATTGTATGTGCATATGCACAAAATCCTCGACCATTTGAAAAGAGGTACGAACAAGAGATTTTTTTATAAGTATAAGAGAAATTCCTTGAAGATGTATGGAACATTCTTTAAAGCATGCAGAGTGTATTTATAAAACAAACATTTTGAGTTTTTTTGTGTTATCCAATTATATAATAAAACTATAAAATGGAACATTAAATTGAAATTCTTTCTTTTTGGCATTGTGTTAAGTATTATGCTTAGTTATGCAATTAAAAAATGTTCCTTTTTTTGTTGAACATTTTGGGCCAAAAAAATAGACCACTTAAGGGGTTAAGAGATAGGTGTGATTAAAAGAATAAATTTGTTGAGGAGCATATAATTAAATTTCATTTAGTTTTTAAGAAGGAACTTCATAAATTTTCTCTAAAGTAGTGATATTGGTATTAAGCACGCAGTTTTCCCATTTGGTCGATTTTATTAATAACTAAAGAAAGATAATATGCGCATTAACAGAAAATCAATATATCTAAAAATTTATCACAGAACCAATCAATTGTTTTTATCAATAAACTATTTTAATCTCTCATACAGAAAGAAAAACTTCTTTTACGCGTACGAAATATCTTTTATTTTTATTACATTTCTTTTGTTTTATGATTCACTCAATTATATCTCAGTGTTACTGTTTAGAAGAAAAATTCAATAAAATAAAACAAAAATAAAAGCAAGTTTTATTGATCAAAAAAGAATAGTAATAAAGATTTGTAAAAGTTGGAAAGTTCAAACTTTCCTGAAAACATCACCGAAATTTGCTACAGAACTGCAGGTAGAGACAATCCCTAAATGGTAAGCCCGTAAAATGGCAAATCCCCATCGCTATAAACCTTAACCATTTTACGACTGAGCATTAAATGTCCGTAACCGTAATCGTATAGCAAATTTGTATCAGTGTACATAATTCAAGAAGCCTTACTTTTAAATTACTCTGGATAACAGGCAAAGTAAAGCTTCATACTTCAGTTTATTCTTCTTTTGAAATATTAATGAAATGGAGCTTTAACATAAATAGGAATTTATTTTAAATAGTTCATCTGAAATATGATTTGCAATGTAAGAGAAGTAATGAAAATATATATTAAGAACGTAGTGTTGTAAAAAAGTGTGTACATGAGAATTGTAAAAATGTCCCTTGTTCCTATTATATCATATTACACGACTTTATTTTGTTCCATCGATTTTATTTTTATACCACACTGCAATCACTTCAATTTTCCGGTTTATACAAATTAGTAGGAAATCAAAGAATTTCACCTCTAGCTTATTTTACAAATGGGATAGCTCAACAAGCATAAGGAGATTGAGTAAGAGCTATATTAACGTCGCACTATGAATCAAAATCAAACCTAAAGGCGACGGAATTCGTAATTTTGAGCCTCCATCCCCTTTTTAAAGCACCACACTTCTTCGACGGAAATAACTTTGAGTTCGACAGATTTAACGTGTATTTGCCCCTTCTGCACGGAGAGACTTTAGTAGCTCCAGAACTCGAACCCACTACCCACCAACCTCATGTTTGGGACCATAACCACTAGGTTACCATGACCACCAACATAAGGAGATACAGACTACATAGAGGAGACATGGAAGCTTTCATAAAAATGCATGAATAAAATAAGTAATACAAAAGGATTTCCCATTGAGATTGGAGAATAACAGAATTTTCAAGAATCTGAAATATTGAATAATTAAAATTGTAAAGACAGAAGGAGTCATTGAACTCTGAAATGGATACCTACAATGATTTTTAAAGTTGTCACTGATTTAGGACAGTGAAATAGGGTTAAGAATTGCTTTATGGATCCAACTTTCCCCTCCAGTAGAAGATTTGGACATAATAGAAAGACAGAGCCCTATCGAAAATTTGGTCTATATCTATTCACACGTAGGATGAACACAAAACCATAAAAAGAATGTATTAATATTGAAAAAAAGATTTTCACAAGAGAGAAAATTACTAAAAGAAAATTTCAAAAATAATTATATTAACAAGAAAAACAAAAACAGGAAAACTTACTTATGCATGGGCTAACCAATACATTTTTAAGACAATATGTCCAATACTCGGATCTCGAGTGTGAAATGACTTGTTGATGTAAATAATTAAAAGACACAGGTGCCATCTTATATATATATATAGAGAGAGAGAGAGAGAGAGAGAGAGAGAATATATATATATAGAGAGAGAGAGAGACAGAGAGAGAGAGAACTATATCAATATATAACTTGAAATATTTCTAACAGTGGTGTTTGTGACTGATTGTGATTAATTAATTAAAATAGCAGCTTATCGTATTTTAGTTTATTACAATAAGTCACTAAATCGTACTGTACTTCAAGCCATTACTAGAACGCGTGACTGTAACAGGCGTCGATGGTACGAGACAATGAAGTTCTAGAGCCTGATTAGAGTAAGGAGCAAGGTAAAAGTAATAGTAGTTACGTGTGAGTGTTGGGTTGAGAGGTACTGGGATGTATGTTTATACCAACTGATGTATAAAGGACTGGAGCTTTATCGCACGCACACACACACACATATATTTGTGTTATTTCTCTCAAGACGAAAATTGTAAGTACGTTTGTCAAAAAAAAAAAAAAAGAGAACAAGTTAAGTTTATAGTATAAATTAGATTATGTCCATATGCATTTTTTGTGGGAATTTAAAAAACTGTTAAAAAGTTAAACAGTTAACAAGCTGTATTAAAAAAATTAAGAAATTTTTTTCAGAATAGGTTAAATATTTTTTTGATATGTTCTATGCACTCTATTCTAAGCGAATCAGAAAGATCAAAAACCTAAAAATAATTTAAAAAGTTCGATAATCATCCATAGTATTGTTGATTTCCTTCTATAATGTTGAAAATGTCAATTTAATGGTATATATAGTGTCTGGAAGAATTACTTGAATTTAATCTTTTATATGAGACACGCGTGAAATTTTTTTTTTTTTATTTAAATATATCTACCACGTATTTAAACTAAAAAAGAACATTTGAAATACTGAAAGTGAATATTTATAAATAAATGAATCATATATTTTATTCTAAAATATAGCTACTCAATCTTTTTAAATCACATCAACTGAGTTTTTCTATACAAATAATCACTGCAATTGTTCAAAAGAAATGCAAAATCCACGAAAAAAAATAATAAATATCTATCCTATTTTTTAAAAAATACAAATTTTCCCGCTAAATTATAGTTTTTCAACTAAAAATGTGACTTCTTTATTTCGAATTTGCATTTTTCCAAGCAGTCAAAACAACGATTTCAAAATTTCTTGTTCTAAACTTAAACTTATTACAGTCATGAAGAAAAAAATCACTTTATTTAAATTTTGCAATAACTGCTGTTGATTTAGGATTCTGGTTACATATTTTAATGTCCTTAGAACAAAGAAAAACAATTTTTCCAAAAAATTTTGAATGTCGGCTTCTTTAATGTAAGTCTCACTATTTTGCATTTTTAAAACCATAGGAACTCTTCAAACTCAGGGGAAAATTGATTTTTCTTTAAAAAATTTACATATCTAAAACACTACAAAAAGAGCCTTTTTTAATGAAAATAAGTAAAGAAGAATCATAACAGGCGTTATATGGAACATTTTTTTAATGCAAAATTCAAATTATACTGTTTAATTCTCATTCTTTTAATGTACATGCTAAGCCGGGCAGACATATCCAACGTTATGAATTTTCCAAACAAAAATGTTGTGGTCATTCATCGTAGAATAACTTGCTCGAAAAGAATTTAGAAGGCTGCGTGCAATGGCCAGAGAAGAAAAATGGAACATCATTAATTTGGCTCTTCGCGCCCCGTTATTAATAAAGGGGCACCGCCCACTTTGCTTTGCCCGGCCGCTTGTGTTTACTTTTAGTTTCCGACACAACTGAAAAAGGCGCAAAACTGTGTTTCCTCTAGGGAACATGTACAAATGGAACGAGAAGTGCTAGGCTTTGCTGTGTTCTAAAGAATACCAGAACTCCGGCATGTTTGTCCACGAAACCACTTAATGTTTCTACGATTGTATGTGAATTGCAGTTCAGAATTTTCTAAAAAATAATTTTAAAAACATGGAATATTTTTTTTATTTAACTTTTATTTATTTATTTATTTATTTTTATGATAAAAACTCTTTAGTACAGAAATATAAAATTATTTACTTAATTTGATGTTCAATAGAACATGAAACAATAAAACAAACGCATTATTTTTTGTGTATGTATGCGTGCGCGTACGCACGCTTTCGTATGTATGTACTTTTATTTGCCTTTTCACTTGATTGTGTGCAATTATATTGGTCAACGAAAAAGATATTTAGAAAATAATTTTGCTTATATACATTTATTCTTTATGCTTCTTATTACCTTTATGATGATTTAGCACTGTCTATACAACACCATCGACCCTTTTTTAAAATGTACATGCAAGCTTTTAAAGAAAATATTATAATAATACGCTAAATGCGTTCAAGTAATATCCCTGTTCTTTCGTGTCTGCATTAATGTATTTATATGAAAGTTTTTGAAGTTTAATCATAGCTTAGATTTCAAATCATCATTGTTTTTTTTATATAATTATTCGTGAAGCCATTGATAAACCTTCAAAAATAGTGTAAGATAACTTTCTGGGAAATATACGAGACCAGGTTATAAAATAATAAATCAAAAAATTAAAAAATGGAGTAGTTTTAATAAACCTACACGTTCACTAACCAAACCTTAACCCCGCTTTATTTTTTTCTGTCATATTCGTCATCTAGATAAATAGTTATTTATCGAAAACTGCAATACAAAGTATTATAGGCACAATGTATCCACACATTGTATTTATTTCCTTGTTTATATTATAACAGTATATTTTCTTTTTATGCATAAACGTTACAATTTATATATTTAATAATTTATGTGCTTTTGAATTTCGTGTGTGTGTACTTGAAGTCTTTCTAATAAATGTTTTGGAATGTTTTTGCCAATCTTTTAAATATAAAAAAAAAAGAATCTAATTTTTATTAAGTGCTAATTTATTATTCTTTTTTACAATGAAAGACATTTCACATTGTATGTTGACACCTCGTCTTTTTAAATAACAATGTACAATTAATTTAAAATCCCTATTTTCATATAATTTGTAATCATTTAACTTGTTATTACATATTTTATTATATATATATATATATATATATATATATATATATATATATATCAACTGAAGATATTTCACATTGTATGTTTGCACCTCATCATTTTAAACAACAATGTACAAATAATTTAAAATCCCGATTTTCATATCAAATGTAACAATTTAATTTATTATTATATATCATACAAAGGTTTTACTGAAGGTTTTTACCATGCATTTGTCACTTTACAAGTAATAAATTTGCTTTATCAAATTAAATGTATGTTTTTGTTGGAAAAAAGTAATAATTCAATAGCTCTTATTAAAAATATTGAATATATTTAGTAAATTCACTGATAAGTTAAATTCATGATTAAACAACAAACTGCGTAAATTCAGCATTATTTGTAAAAATAAAAATTACTTAATGTTATACTTAAACTATGAAAAAGTGAGACAAACAGGAATTTATGAAATATCGCGCAGCTTTTAATCACTCGAAAAACATACTTAAGGTGCTAGTCACACTGGTCATCTTTAATTCATGAAATATAAAATTAGTTTGATGCATTACTTATTTATTTTCTCAAATTTAAATTCGTGTAATTACTTAAATGTAATGAAAGGTATATGAAAGTTTTAAAAAATAAGAAAGAAAGGTTTCAAGTATAGAGAATAGCTCTCTGATTTTAGAAAGTATTTAAAAATAATTTTAAATTTCCGCGATGGATGAAAAACAAAAAACTATACAGAAATTTTCCTTATTTTTCATTCCTTCGTAAGAATGGTCTTACATAAACATACAATATTCCATATTTTAGAAAAGATATAAAAACTTTTTTCAACGGGTTAACATTAGAACTTTTCTAACAATTCATTTTACATGCATGAATTGAATTCGAAACGGCTAGCTGACAAAAGTCGTAATGAATCAATTGTAACACAAGGTTATTCGTATTTCCCTTCAAGGTTTCGAAGCTGTATAGTAAAAAAAGTAAGACGAATACAGTAAAATAGAACATTTGAAAGAAACACACAAAGACAATTATTTATTTAACATTACATGTATCTTTATGTAACATTTCTATGTGTTAAACCTAGGTTACAAGGCATGCATCAAAACGATATAGTCCAGCTCTTGCCACACTCTACTCAATGTAGTACTAGCAATGTTATTGACGGCTCGAGTAATTCTTTCATGCAGTTCTGCTGCATTACGCAGCAAAAGGAGGTGGGGATAGAGTACGAAAACTTGATTTCATGTAAAAAGATAAGTTTTCGGATAACATGAAAAGGATAACACGTGTTGCCAATAACGTTGACAGTACCGAGTTGAGTTGAGTGTGGCAGGAACTGGACTATCGCATTGATGTATGCCGTGTTGTGCCAAGGTTTCATATATAGAATACCTGTAATGTATGTAAATAAAATTTGAATTGTTTTAGTGTATATTCTCCTAGATGTTCCCTTTTTGCGGCATTGGTCTTAGTTTTTTTACTATACACTTCGATATCTTGGAAGGAATTATGGAAATGTATGTATGCATGAGCATTATTTTACCTTGTAAAGTGATCTAATGAGTTTCGGTACAGTAAACGCACGCACTATGGCTAAAATGGTGCAAGTAATAGACAGCGTAAATGAAACACATCCTTAATTGCCTTAAATATTATGAATTCGAAGCATACCAATTTCACAGTATTCAAAAAATGGGAGCCAGAATTAAAGCAAAAAATATCAAAAGGGCTTTGAAAAAAGTCTACTACTTCAGGAAGTCTTTAAAGACATTTCATCTAACATTTAATTAATAGAGTTTTAACAAGCTTTTTCAATGAATTTTAAGCAAGTTTTGCCCAATCAGTTTTGACGTTTAATTGAGATGAAATTCTTAAGTTTAATTGTTGTTTTTTCTAGTGTCTTCGGAATTCTTGTCTCAAGTATCTAACGAGTTCGCAGAAGTTAAGAAACAAATAATATATACATTCATTATGAAGTAAAATGTTAAAAAAAATAGTAAAACCTAAAAACCCTTTTCCTCTTACTGTTTTTCCAACGAGCTGAACAATTAAAGAAATATTTCATTCAAATTTTTTTTTCCTGCACAACAGTAGTAGAAGTAAACTCGTATAGTTCGCAGAAGTTTTAAAACAAATAATATGTGTTCATATGGAGGGAAATGCCAAAAAAAGTCAGTTCATTAGAACTTAAAAAGTTTTCTTCTCCTATCTAGTTTTTGTTCCAAGTAAAAAAAATCTTAACAATTAAAGAAAATATTTCAAACAAATTCTTTTCCCACAGACAGCCAACAACGTGCAACATTTTTTCCCCTGCTTTCCTGTTTATGATTAATGTTTCTAACTAAATGCCTTTTAATTAAATCGAATCTAGGCCTAGAAGAATATTTGAAGATCTCTAGCACCTCTTCCAATAGAGGATGGAAATTTTTTGAAACGCCGCCAAAAAGTTGGAAATAGGGAAAAAAATCCGGGAAGAAAATCGGATACTCTTAGATAGCCTTCGAAATAATTAAGAAGCTCAAGGCAAAGAATTGTACTTAATTGGAGCATTAGCGGACCATTCACTCTCCCTTCTCAAACGAGAAAAAAAAATCACGTGATCGTTTTCAGAAACTTCCCCTAATCACTAATCGATCACCGACCACTATGCCGAAATTCGCTCTCGGCAATAAGAAAAAAAACGTGCGAAATTAGATTTTTTTCCTTCTCTGCTTTGCTGAGTTTACTTTATCGATCTTGGGCATATTGCCGTAATAATGACGTAAATCATTTTTGATGTTGTTTAGTTCATTGATGAAGATGTCTCGGCAATCCACATTCTCTTAAGTTCCGCTTCGTTGATCGTTAAATTCGTGGGTCACTGGGGGCGAAGAAAGTTGCGAATTATAGCGTATGTGACTTCAAACATTATCATCAGTGAATGTAGTGCTAGGGATTTCCGTTATCATTTTTACTTCGACTGATTGATTGTTAATTAAAGCCACACTTCGAGCAATGCGATGACTATCGAGGATGGATCTCGTAATTTGAACCATGGTCAAGTAACGAAGATGCCTTTTTACTTCATTCGAATTGTATAAGTAAAATTATTCGTGGTATTGCCATAGAAGAATACTTTTACTCGTGACGTAGAATATCATTTGTTGGTAAAATATTCTAGGAAAAACCATTACTCCATCTGCATTAACTTTTCAACAGTATTTCTTCCCCTGTTTATGCAATTACTTTAAAGTCAGTTGCATAAATTGAACACTATTAAGTTATACTCACCATGAAAACTACAAAATAAATAAATTTATGCATATGAACTTTGTTATTTTTTTAAGAAAACTGAAATTTTACGCGCAAAAATAGTTTCCATAAATAAATATTAAAACACAGCATTGATTCAAAATATGTTATTTTAATCAGGGGTGTCCAACCCAAATGACCTTGTGGGCCACTTCGGAAAAACATTATAATCTCGCGGGCCGCACATAAAAATATGTACCTTTATATTAGCTTTGGAAACAAAAAAACATTTATTGGTGTAAAAATTTAAAACTGAAGGAATTATTATTATTTTCATTATTTTTCATGTAGACAGACGTAGATAATATAATAATGTTTATATAATAAAATGATGCAATGATCAAATAATGTTTAAAATATTACAGTTGCCATTTTCTTGAAAATTACGGTGTTCCTAGTGAATTGATCTTTAATTATTCATTGTTGAAATTTGATAGTGCTGTCATTCGCAAGCGATTAAGTATACATTGTCCTTTATCTTAACCGTTCTGAATATTTTTTTTAAACTTTAAAAAACATCTCTAACTGCATCTTGCTTTTTGGACACTCCAAAGAGAAAAGGAGGAGGAGAAACGAAGTCGCACTCACAGAGAATCATGTACCATCCATAGTAGCCCGCGGTAGCCGAATGGTATAGGTATCGGACCGTGGCTTGCTTTGTCACGAGTTCGAGCCCAGTACCACTAAAGACCCGCCGTGTAGGGCAGCGATGCACGTTAAATCTGTCGAGAGCTGAAACGTCCTCCCGTTGGTGTGGTGTGGTAGTTAGGAGAGGAGGTGCCAGCTCAGGTGTCGTCCACGTCACTTGACCATGGTTCAAAATTACGTGGTCCGTCGCCAAAAGCCCTCGTGTAGCTGAACAGTGCGACGTTAATATCAATCAATCAAAACCATCCATAGTAAAGAATATGCATAATGCAATTCGAAGTTTATTAAAAAAGCAATTTATTATAGTAAAATCAAATGTAACTGTTTGATAAAATATAAATCTATTTTAATATAAAGGACATTTCTATTACCAAAAAGGATTTATTTTTATACAAGAACAGGTAACAAGCAAATACATTGTATATATATATATATATATATATATATATATATATATATATATATATATATATATATATAAATTTCCCCTCAAATAAATTTCAAAATGAAAAAAACTTTAAAAACCTGATTTTTAAAAAGAGTCGGCGGGTCGCAACTTACGTACTGGCGGGCCACGTATTGGACACCCCTGATTTAATTATGAAATACAGAATTATGTTATTTAAGAATTTCATATCATGTGTGATTTAGCGTAACATTTCGTTTGAATAAAATCCAGTGAATGTGTATGAATATTGCATTATAAAGCAACTTGAGGTCTAATGGAGACAGATCTAGTAATTTTGGTTCATGTTTAAAAGACTAGATTTCACTAGAGCCCTCTCTGCAGTTCGATACCACGCCATCGGAAGGAAATTGAGCCTCGACAGCTATAACGTGTATTTACACGGTGAGACTCGGTTGAAACTCATGATACGCCGGACCCTAGTCGGAATTATAACCGCTAGGCTGCCGCGGTCATTGAATAAAAACCAGAAACGCAGCTGAGGTACACTATTTTAATTATAAAGTTATTTGCTGTTAATTTACACTTAATTTCACACAGTAATGCTAATTTAAAAACAAATCACTTTTTTGAAGGTGCGAATATTTTTAATTTAGATGTTGTAAACAGCATTTGCATTTTTTACAAAAGCTAACAAAGATAATGCATCCGTTACATTCAGTGGCGCACCGAAACTCGGTTCCGGACTCCCCAAAAGCCTTGATTTCCTTTCGATTCATTATAATACTGTGTATATAGTAAGTAAAATTTAATAAGTATTTGTTATTAATATAATTAAGTTTGTTAATTAATACTAATTATTTATTCCATTATTTATTTTTTACTGTATTTTCCCTAAAAATCTACAAGATCAAAAGAATATGTTGAGTGGCTATTAGAGCATAATACGAGAATGGTGGACTTCCGACCCTGGACACCCCCACCCCCACCCTTCCTGAAAAATTTCTGTGTGCACTACTGGTTACGTTTCCTGTTAACAATATCGCTGGGTCGCAAAGTTGCAATGGACTAAATTCATAATGGTCACATGATAACGCAAAAATCACGCGTTTCCCATTTATTTATAAATTGATATACTAAGTTGTTCAACTTGTAAAGTTTAGTTAACATTTAAAATTTGATGATTGGGTAATAAATTCAAGTGCTAAACTTCTTCAAACAGTTTTCAAAATTAAAAAAAATACTTACATTATACGAATACTTTTAAATTAAGTGCATTTTATTTAACTATGTGCATTATTATATCGTTGACAAATATGTATTTTCTAAAAGAAAGCTCCTGCAAAAAGCAAAAGTTGGCAACAGTGA
Organism: Trichonephila clavipes; assembly: GCA_019973935.1. NCBI lineage: Eukaryota > Metazoa > Arthropoda > Arachnida > Araneae > Nephilidae > Trichonephila > Trichonephila clavipes. The sequence continues at coordinate 1,959,266 of BMAU01013744.1, forward strand.
AGCACATGAACTGATTAGCTGGAAACGCGTGATTATATTTATGATATAATTATGACGTCGTCATTAATTTATGAACTGATTAGTCTAAGACACGTGGCTCAGTTATCATGTGACTATGACGTCACATGAATTCAGTCCGTTGGGATAAAAAAAAAACTTGAAACACACACACATAGCGTCCAAAGTCGTGGTAAGTAAGAAGTGTAGGAAACACAACATAAACAAAAATAAAATAGCATATTTCGGTCTTTTTACTTATTAAATTATTGATTACATTGTTTTATTCACCTTTAATGTAAACTTTGACATTTGTTACACTGAGTTCAAAAAAGTTTAAGTTAAAAAGCCATACGAAGAAGTTTTATCTGTTACTCTTGGAAACAATGCAGTCAAATTTTTTTTTATCAATGAACAAAGCTTAAAAAGTCATATTTAAAACATCTTTAAACTTAAGGTATCCGACTACGTTCGGAACTATGATTTTGCAAAAGCTTATAAATGGATAATATTTGTGATATTTAGTGTCACTTAGATTAGAAAATGTATATAAAATTGTTTTAAGAATAGTATTACAATAAAAAATTATTTAAGTACAATATTTTGACAAAAAATGAACACCGAATGACCCATTTTCAAATTGTTCTCCTTTTTTGAAAAATGCTTCTATTATAATATTTTGCGTGTATATAGCTCAGGCCTCTGTACAGAGGCTCCACTAGAATTTTTGTTATATATAACCAAGAAATGGGTTTATCCATGTCTGGTTCCGACCTTCTCCCAAAACCTTTGATTTTTTTCCCGTTTGATTATAATCCTATGTATACGGTTCTGAAATTTAATTATTTGTTATTAATAATTAATTTTATTAATTAATGCTAATTATTTATTAAATAATTAATTTTTTATTGTTTTTGTTACAGAAAATAGACAAAATCAAAGGAATATGTTGGGCGGCGTTTTGGAGTATGTTACGTGAATGGTGGACTTCCGATCCTGGACCCCCCACCCCACCTAGAAAAGTTCATGTGTAGAACACTGGAATAAGTACAATTCACTTCTCTCGACTGCATCGAAGAACGTCAACACATAATAAACTGAAAAATAATAGTTAATATCTATCCCCAATCATAGCATACTTACATAAAAGATTTCAGAAAATAACAAGGGTTTATTGGGAGAAATAAAATTGTTACAACAGAATAAAATAATATAAAATCAACTAGTTAAAACAAGAGTGATAATTTAACAGTATTCTCAAAGCCTATGATGAGTACTCATTGTGACAGTGAATTTCCAGTACGCGCAACTCATGAATTCTGATCAAGAGAGGAATTCTAGTTGCATGTTTTGATCCTAACACACGTTATGATCCATCTGAAGAGCAATAGAACGTGCATGACTTTCTGAGTTTTGCATGATGTAATCTTGGGGCTAAACGCTGCTTGGACATATTGCGTGTGACATGGGATATTCCTATCAGATATATCAAGCACAGATGTTTAAATTAACGTGCTCTAACTATTTGGCTAAAACACGGATTACCTGCTGTAGTTTACCCCAAGCAAATTTCGAAGGGCAGATAGTTTCCCAGTGTCATTCTAATCTGAAGCTGGCATCTTGGATGCTGCTTTGTTATTATTAATTTCATCTGGAATTCTATGCAGTAAAAAAATTTAAATATATTTTTATAAGAGAAAAATATTTTTTAAAATATATTCCTCTAATTTCTCTCTACAGTACAATAATACCTCGAAGTTACGCGATAGGTAGGACCACAGTGGCGCACACAGGAATTTTTCAAGGAAGAAGGGGGGTCCGGGGTCAAAAGTTCACCATTCTTGTATCATGCTCCTTTTGATTTTGTCGATTTTCGGTAACAAAACACAGTAAAAACTAGTTTTTGAATAAATAATTAGCATTAATTAATAAAATTAATCATTAATAGCAAGTAATTTATTAAATTTTACGTACTATATACTCAGAATTATAATCAATCGGGAAAAAAATCAAGGGCTTTTTGGGGGGGGGGTCCGGACCCCAGGATCCCCCCCCTTGTGTGCGCCCCTGGGTAGGACTGATTGATAACCGAAATTCACGTAAGTCTTAGTATAATTTCGCATATAAATACATACAAATTATTTTTATATAACACTCGGAGACGATAAAAATGATAACTTGAAAAGAAATGTTTAATGAAATCTTAGATAACACACAAATACAAAAACGCAAACCGAATTATTTTGATGTGTAGAAGGTTTCATAAATTCTAACAAAGTAGTCTATCATCTCAAAAGATTTTTTTTCTTCTACAAAATTTTCTTGTAGAATGCTAATAAACTTTTTATGACTTGTTTTGTTGAAAAAATACGCTCTCCGTTGGAGTCTATATTTTCTAATATTTTCTTTTTCAATTAAAACTGAGGCATTCTGTCAAATTCCCAGCCTTCATTCGATCTTAGGATTGAAATGAGTATAAAGACACTTCTTCAATTTCTTGCTCTAGCATTTCTATGAGCTCATTAACTGTCAGCCCCCAAATGTGAGAATCCAGCAGAGTTCTAGAACGTCATCACTATTCACTTCCAAATCTATTTACCTGGAAAGATCGACAATTTCTTCAATCACATTACCAATTTCAATAAGCTCCGGCTCTGACTCAATCCGAGTTTCAGTGATAGAAAAAAATAATAAGACGAATCGACGAGATTTGAAAATCGCGTAACTCCGGGTTCGTGTAAGTCAAGGTATTACAGTAAATGAAAATGTGCATTTTCTCACAGGCGTTTTTTTTTTGTTTTGTTTTTTTGTAACTTTTGAATCCTGGACTTTTTTAGATCTGATAACCTGATCAGTAGAGTAATGAAATATTAACTTACGAATATAGTTTTAGGCGTCAGTTTTTTGAGATCATCAAACAGTGGGATGTACATACATCAAATTTGTCTGGACTCAAAGTTCTCATTCTAGCGCCAAATGGAAAGTGTGTTGTAAGATTAGATGTTATCATTGATCATGGTTTGAAATTGAGAGGTCTGTCGCCAATTATAGTATTGCTTCTGTTCAACGTTAATCAAACTGAGACATTTTTTTAGATTTAGAATAAATCATGTATGTAATATTACAGACTTGATTTAGGCATTTTGAAGTGATTGAAGTGATCCTTTTACAATCGAGGAAAGGATGCGAACGCTTTTAGGTGTTAAACACAGTGCCGATTTAAGCTCTTTTCGGGCCCTGGGAGCAGAAGATCTACAGGCCTCCTTGGCACTGGAGGATCGAAATTTATAACCATAAAATCTGGTTAAGTTCAGCTTCTTCGGGCCCCTGGGCGTCCACCCAAGCACCCAGTGGATAAACCAGCACTGGTTAAACATTCATATTTTACTGACGAACAAACGGATTAAGCGGCCACACGAAAAAGAACAGCACAAACACACACACACATTTAAGACAGTCACAAAAGCATTCGATGTTCTCGCCTTAAATTTCGTAAATATATCGTCTGGATTAACCGGAAACTATTAAAATCATATGATTTCCGGTACAGACCTTTCTGATTGGCTCAAATACGTGGGGGATGCAAGATTGCATCAACCTGATTTAAAAACGCTGAAGTTTTAGTTTTGAAGAACAAATTTATGATTATTTCCCGTTATACGGGTAAGCTAGAAATTAATTATCACGCGAAGTCTTGGAGGGCTCAAGACCATTATGAATTAAATTCCCTTAAGAAAAAATTTATTGAAAATTATTACATGTATATAGTTTTTAGGAATTTTAAAAAAATTTTAATGTAATAATTGTTTACTATTATTTGTTTGTACTTATATAGTCATAACCATGATTTTTACTAGTCTTTCAGAATACCTTGCTATGTAGTACAAATGTCTTACACATGCATCACGTTTAACAAATTCGTTTACAGAAATTGGAATTATATAAATTACTCTAATTTGTGTATTTGCATATTCCTTAATGACGATATGACCAATGTTGATTGCTTTCGATTCGTGAATGTATCAGATTATCATAATTGTTTTTCTTCCTGAAGATATAAATATCGTATAGTAGTCCTGTAATAAAAATTCCATAAGAAGCTATGGATGACAGAAAGATGACAAAAGATAGAAAACATTAACTGGATGAAGCTTTTATAGGAAGTGGATTTCTGAGGAAAAACGAGGTTCAGAGGACACATCGGAAGCGAGATTTTATTTTTCCATAGACTTCCCAGTGGCTCGGTCGTCATAGAAACCCTCGGTCCGGGAGCCGTTAAAACATCCACAAATAATCGTAACGACTTCAGGGAGACCGTTGGAGACGGACATAGGCTTTAATCTGTGTGTGGTCGCCTTTTATCCAAATCCATTACTTTCGCTTATAAACGCCATGAAACAATGCATTCCCGTAGCAATCTGGCGTTTCTATTGGATTTCGCCTTTTATTCGACATTATACACCATTTGAGGAGGGAAGTTCGCGGGGTCCATTCTGTTCAGAAGCTCAATTCCAAAAAGGCATTTCGAATGTTCCATCAGAGAACCTGTCGATATAAGTCATGGAGTAGGGCATTGGGATGTTATTTAAGGAACTCGTATATTATAGAGCATTGTAGAAGAAAGAACTATTTCATCAACATTGAAACGAGCCAAATGTATTGACAATATATAAGAAAGTTTTTTGAATAGTTTGGATATAATTGTTAAGAAAAATAAGATAAAATACATATGGAATGGATGTGCATCACAGTTGCATTGAGTTATTCAATTTTATCTCATTCTCTAGCTATATATATATCTTGTTCAAATTTTCAATCGTTAATAAAATACTTTCTATTCATCCAATCACAAATTCAAATAATTTTTTTTCAAACTTGTAATGGATGTTAATGCAGTTTTTTCAAATATTAATTAATTACTGATTTTCGACGCCAACTTAGATTCGTCTCCATTGTTGTAACAATGAAACTGTTAAAACAATGACAAAAGTTGGCGTCGAAAATCGAATTTTCAGCCAAACCAAGTGTGCATTGTTACAACAATGCAGACAAATCATGCACTTTTTTCAATTCCTACTATTAGTTCACTCTCTCCCTATATATATATATATATATATATATATATATATTTTAATATATATATATATATATATATATATATCTTGTTCACATTTTTAATCGTTAATAAAAAATACTTTCTATTCATCCATTCAAAGTAGGAACTAACTTAATTTTTTTATATTACTTGTTTTTTGCTCTGTAGAACGTATTTAAAATAATAATAATAAAAGAGTTTTCCGATAACGGTGCTTTTCTTAACACATTTAAACTCTTTTAATGCCTTACCAATTTTTTCAGTACAAGAGAATAATAATCATTAAAAAGGTAGAAATTTAGCAAATTTGCAGATAGAAGTTTATTAGTCGACGTAATGACATAGAAGAAATTATATGGAGGCGAATAATTGAGGCACAGAAATTAGGTAGTTAAAACTCTTTCGGAAGTATTCAAAAAAGAAAATTGTAAAAGTAACTGCAACGCATCATTTAAAATTGAAATTTTATTAAAATTTAGAGGAAAATTGATTCGCATTAAGCTTTTATACTTAATGAATTTAACTATAAAAAGCACCAATTGTTATTCATTACAACAACATTAAACAAATTCTAATAGAAAAGTAATAAAATTTCCTTTACATAATTGGTTGAACTACATTTCAATCTCTGGAAAATCTACTTAAAAATTTCTCAATGGAATCTCACTTTTTCTTCTTGAGTATCTTGAGTATCGTAATAAATCTTTTGTACGTTCTCCCGCGTGGTCATCAAGTCAAATCAGCTACAGCAAATGTTTTTGTTTGAGAGAAAACAAAGCCTTTTCTAGTTTCAGACTTAGTCGATAAATATTTATCTTTTCGCGGTAATAAATATACTAATTTTGGTAATGAAGTAAGAAAAAAAGGACGATTGCTGCTATTTACATAGACACGTTTGCTGATTACGAAAGAATGAACCATTTGACCCTGACAAAAGACATGCTTTTTTGGGCGTGGACGAAACCTCTTCTTTAACAATAGGCAGAAGTCATGATGTATATCAATCTTCCAAATGAAGGATCTTAGTAACTTTCAGGGACACAAACAGAAACAGTGCAACTACACGAAATATATGCTCCCGTATGATTACCAACCATGTTTTCCCTCCAAACATAGGCGTTTCCTGAACCCGGTAGTCCGAAGATAAGAGATCTCCCGAATCCAAAGCGCGTGCAGCCCGCATTTTTCATTTTGCTCGTGACCATCCAATTTTTTTGGGAAGCCAGTGATGAAAGAAAACAGTGATCTGCATCTCATTTTGCTATTTAGAAGAAAATAAGGTCTGGGAAAAGGGGAAGAAAACGCCTGACTAAATACGATTCTTTTCTGAAACTCATTGGAAGTTGATGTATGGTTTGATCTTTTTTTTTTCAGAATGTCATAGGAAATGTTGTTTTCACCAATGCAATGATTATTTACGTTACTTTTTGTATACTGTCAAAGAACTACTTTGTTACTTGTGATTTCATTTTAGATTAAGGGAAAGTAAGTAATGTAAGTATTACACATAATTAAATCGTGTTTAACGTACGTAAGCTTAAAAAGCATAATTCTTAGAATTTCTCAAACAAATAAAAGAAGCCCATGAAAATATAATGAAAGGGAAGAAAAAAAGAATCCAAATTATATATGCACATAATCAACAGCAATGTACCTTAAGCAAAAACAGAAAATGGTTAGCTTTTGTTTTTTGTCGTTAATTTGAAATAATTTTAGTGTCGTTTTATTTTTCCCTGTAATCATATAAACTATAAAACACACATAAGGATTAACAACAAACCATTTATTTTCGTCTTATTTTAAATTTATATAATTATTTTTTAAGTTTTAAGATTAACTGCATTTGAAGTTATTTATATTTTCATGACAACATTCTAAGTTAAATTATATTATTGCAAAAAAATAATAACAACCACATAAATGTTTTTGTTTTATTAAAAAATAGAAATATCCTTAAAATGTGTTCATATCTTAGTTTGAATCGCATAAATTTCTGTTATTTAATTTTGTAGCATTAGTTTATGCTGTGGCACAGTGGCGCACACAAGGGGAATGTCCTAGGGGTCCGGACCCCCCAAATCCCTTGATTTTTTTCCCCAAATGATTATAATTTTAAGTATATAATGCAAAAATTTATTTAAATATTTGTTTTTAATGAGATTAATTTTATTCATTAATACAAATTATTTATTCAATAATAAGTTTTTTACTGTTTTTGTTCCCCCAAATCGACAAAATCAAAAGGAGCATGTTACAAGAATGGTGGACTTTCGACCCTGGACCTCCCCCCCTTGGAAAACTTCTGTGTCCGCTACTGCTGAGGCATACACAAATAGGGGAAGGGTCAACCTCCCATAGACCAACTTTTTAAAAAATTTTACCATACCTATCGGCACCTTCATCTACGTTTTTTTAGAATATAACTCCCTAATAAAAGAGGTCTGTGTAAGGCACTGAGCTATGTACCAAAAATTTATAAGAAGTAAAAGAAGGAGTAATATCCAAGCCTTCTAAAATTTTAAATTGCATACACACGTATGTACACATACATGTCAATCTAATTTAGGCTCGATTAAAATGAAAAGTTTGATACCAGATCTCATTTTTATGTCTCTGAATTAAAACATAGGAAACAATAAAAAATGTAATTTCTTTTGAAATTAATGTATAAACGTTACAACTTTAATTACTGCATACGCATATCGTAATATTGTAGAAACATGTAAGCCAATTTTAATCTGTAATTGAAAAACGTGATATAAGCAATGCGGACTTAATTGAAACATTTTAAACTGAAAGCAAAATTGCAATGTAATCACAAACGAGAAGAAAAAATGAAATAATAATAATAGTAATAAAGGCGTTTCTTGCTTCAAAATGCTATAGCGTTGAAATATTTTGGACTCGCCGAGCAGTTCCTTTTAACCAGTTATTTCCCTTTCTAAAGGTTGGGTTTTACAGAACAAAAACACAAACAAAACATTCCACGATGGTGAGCATTTCTTCACGATTACTACTGTGATGGTCCAATATAATGAGGGGGTAGCATACTTTGGAAGCCAGCCTGGAACCACGGGGCTAAGCGCAAAACCGGCCGTTCCCGAAAGGATGGATAAGCTTGTCCGGGTACAAGATGAAGATGGTGTTTACAAGCTGGGTGCGATGCTGAGGTCGTGGGTGCATGTCGATTTCGTGGCGGTCGCCTTTCGTAGGGTCACGACCCTATCTGAGTGCGTCGACCCCTTGTTACTACCTGCCTCGTGAATCCCATGCAAAACAAACAATTTGTAAGAAGCCGTTCGTTCGGAATTCGATGAGTACCTGCCCACCCCCACATTTCTTGGGTACCCTTTTCGCTTAGGGCACGCGGAAGTGGGGGAGGGGAAAATTCATCGTCTCTTGTAAGACGAGTTTGTGGTTATTCTGGATTCAGATTTTTTCTTCTTCGTTGAAATCGAAGTATTAGATGGTAATCACCACTTGTCAAGGTGTTAAATGTCTTCGAACTAGAATGTTAAAATATTACCGCTTAGAATATAACTTTGTGATTATATATGTGGTATTATTTATTATGTTTTGCTTGGTGCAAGGCATTATACAGAATAAATTTAAAAGAAAATCGTCTGAAACTAAGCATTATATTTTAAATAGATAAAAAATGGCAACAATTTATTTATTTATTTATTTTTTTTTTGATGATTCAAATGTTGAATGGAATTAGTGGTAAGCACACACGCACAATGTGTCAGTGATGAATTTATTTACAAAAGAAATAAAGAATGTATGAAGTAAAATGATAGACTAAATGCATTTGTATGTAAATATAGCTTTTTATAAATGTATATAAATATTTTTTAAATGTAACATTTTTTTATTATTTAATATTTTTGGAGACTGTTTCCATTTTATGTTTATTATTTCAAAATGTTGCTTAAACCCGAGCCATTTAAATTATTTTCACGAGCTTATTATCTTTGGTAAATATTGGCGACTTGTTCTCTAATATAAAATACCCCTGCTTTTTGACTGATGAAATATTTAGAAATTAATTTTGAAACTAATAATTATAGAATTGTTATTGTTAATAATTATTATTTCGAAATAGAATTTATAGGTAATAGTTACGAAGCGGAGTGAATGAAAGGCGCATAGAAACAGTGGACATAATTGAATAAAAACTTTCACTGCTGTTAAATTTATTTCTACCGATGTTATAAATTATTTTTTTGTGTTAAAAAAAGAAGAAAAAATATTAATCAAATGTAAACAAACAATTTACCACTTTTTTCAGATTCAAATTTACTTTCATTTAAAATTTAAAAAGAAAATGCTGGAAAATTTTTGAAGGCGCAATTTAAAACTGTTTACTTAACAGGAATAAAAAAAAGCATATTATATGAGAAAAATTTTTGCTGGAATTTATTGATGATACACTAGAAAAAAAGCATCAAAAGCTATATTTAAAAGCTATATAGATGTGAAATTTAAGTGCTATAATTCCTCTTTATGGTCTAAAAATAAATTAGACCATCGAAAGTTTGAGAATATCATATATGTGTCTTTTTCAATTATGTGTTTAAGAGATTTAGAATAAAATTATTATCAACATTTATCGTAGATGAAAAAAAATGTCTTATTATGCCCTTTTTTCGAGCCATATTTACATTTCTTTAAATATAATCGAGATTAAAAAATAGCATTTAAATTCATAATCCTCATATTTTATTATATGGTCTTTTGTTTTAGTTGTAACATTTCGCAGAATATAAACAAAAAGGTTTTATCGAAATACATTTTTGAAATATGTAAACATATATATTTAGTCTTTTTAATAATATCGCGACTTATTTATTTTAATTTATTAGTATTCATGTCTTTTATTTCATGCACAGATTAACAATATACTATAAAATGATTTAACACAATAGAAATGTTTTGTTCCTTTTATGTTTAAAAAATTTCGTAAAGTAACCATAAGCCTTCTTACATTCCAATTATATAAGTACAACATTATTTATTATGTTTTCTATTAACGGTTTCTTAAAGCAAAATAAAATAAAGCATGGAAATAACAATCAGAAACTGAATCTAAACTTCAATGGAATTTAGACCATTTTTGAATTGTCAATCTAGAAAATTCTATTTTTTTGGAATTAATATAATTTATATTAGAAACGTTACTAGACTTTTTTTTGGTAAAAACAATTTATCCTTATTTTCAACAATAACATACTTTAAGGATAAATAAATTTCTCCTCTTCTCAAGAGCAGAACCAAAATATTAAAGAGAAACTTTTATTCTGTTTTGGTTATAATTATAATAGAAATGCAGTGATTAAAATGTTTCTCCATATTGAAGTGAGAGAAATCAATGTGCATGAGCATTTGAGAGCGAGAGAAAGAGATAACGTATAAATGAGACGTAGGAATAAAAATTCCTAGAAAAGAAATGGTCAGTTTAAACAGATAAAAATGTTATAGTGTGTAAAAATGAAAAATAATAATAATTTGGAAAAATTAACGACTAATTTTTTTTAATTTTAAAAACTAATTGAGATAAAATTGAAAATAATCAGCCTCAAATATATTTGAAAAATATTTCCTTGACAAACATTATTTGCAAACTAACAAAAAAAAAGTAAACTCTTGAACAAAGCTTATGTTCTTTGCTTTTAAGTTGTCCATCAGGCCGAATTGAGTTAACATGTGTATGGCTCAAAATTATTCACGACGCACCTCTGATTCTGAGCCACAGATGAATGACGAGAGCAACGCTCACTATCTTAATTTTCCTCTTATGCCTCATAAAGTCAATGGACTAAATTTATGTGACGTCATAGTCACATGAATAATAACTCAGTCACGTGTTTTCAGCCAATCAGTTCATAAATTAATTCGACGTCATAATTATATCACAAATGTAATCACGCGTTTCCAGCCAATTACAGTAGTTTATGTGCTTCACTGTTGCAAACTTTTGCTTTTTGCAGAAACTTTCTTTTATAAAGTACATATTTGTCAACGATATAATAATGCATACAGTTAAACTAAATGCACTTAGTTTAACAATATTCGTATAGTGTAAAGTTTTTTTTTTTTTAAGTTTGAAAACTGTTTGAAGAATTTTTAATACGTAAACCCTTTACCCAATGATCAAATTTTAAATGTTATCTAAACTTTACAAGTTGAACAACTCGTATGTCAATTTTTAATCAATGAAAAACACGTGATTGCCGTTATCATGTGACCATCATGAATTTAGTCCATTGTAACTAAATTAACTCAATGTGCGGCAGCCATCTTTAATCTTTTAATGTTCTTCATGATAGTATTCGTAAAAACAGAGATTCTATACGCACAATTTGAATGAAATAGGCACAGAATGAATTAAAATACGTGATGACTTTGTATTTTAGTAATCAACAGAAATATGTAAAGTGTACTCATGTCCATAAATTAAGGATAATTCAGAATCACACAGAAATTGAACTCTAAAATAAAAATTTCACCTGTAGAATTATCACACACTTCTTGAAGAAGAATATGCAAATTACAAGAAACCACTAGATGGCGCGGAGAGTACGTCCAATGACGAGAGTGTAAGGGATGGGTGTATAAGGAATGGTGGCAAAGAAGTAAAATTGTTCACAAACGCTTTAAAAGCCTTTCAGTGCAATAATCGCATAGTAATGGCACAAAGGAAGCATTTGGATTATTTTTTACGTGGTAGAATTATTGGACCACTGGAATGTGGACGTACCCAGCTGGAAGTATCCGAGGAACTTAGAATCTCCCAGAGTGTCATCTCCAAGCTTTGGCAATGATTCCAAGATGATGGTAATGTGAGTAGATGTTACAGCACAGGTCGCCCCCGAGTTACAACGCCGAATGATGACCGGTATTTGGCAGTTACTTCCAAAAGAAACAGACGGAGCACAGCATCAGACCTGTCTCGTCAGCTCTCTTCAGCTACCGGTCCGACAGTTTCAAGTCAGACCGTGTACCGACGCTTAAAGCACATTGGTCTATATGCTCGTAGGCCTGTCAGATGTGTTCCACTTACCGCAACTCACTGTCGCCTGCGATTAACCTGGAGTAGAGAGCATGCATTGTGGACACCACAAACAGTGGTCTTGTGTGATGTTTTCCGACGAGTCCAGGTTTAGTTTGCAGTCTGATTTTCGCCGGACTTTACTATGGAGAGCGCCAGGTACCCGTTACCACCAAGAGAACACCATTGAACGACACCGTTACGGTGGTGCAGGATGGCTCGTTTGGGGAGGAATTATTCTTGGTTCCAGAACTAACCTGTATGTTCAGAGTGTAACGATGACAGGCCACATCTCTATCGGGATGTCATTTTGGAACAACATGTACGTTTGTTTCGGGGCGCCAAGGGTGCTGGATTTCTGTTTATGGATGACAACGCCCGTCCTCGCCGTGCAAACATTCTAGACGAAAGCCTTCAATCGGAGGATATCACCCGTATGGATTGACCAGCATACTCACCGGACTTGAATCCAATAGAACATGTGTAAGATATGCTTGGCCGACGAATTGCAGCCCGTCAACCCCCTCCCACCTGTCTACCGGAACTTCGGAGGGCATTGCTTGATGATTGGTGTAATATTCCCCAAGATCAGATTGATAGTTTGATACTCAGAATGCCTAGGCGTTGTAAGGCCTGTATAGCATCGTCCGTGAACCATCATACTAACCATGTTATTCTGTTTTTAGTAAATAGGTTCTTTTTTGAAATTTGCTCCAGGGAGTAAGAATCGCAATTTTTATTAATTATGTCAAACATATAGCGTCTTTTTTGCTCTTTACCTTTTGTTTAATAAATAGACTTTACAAATAAGTCAAATTTGTTTTGCTTTTCTGTCTCTTTCTTTGCCTGAACTTCATTATCCTTAATTTATGGACATGAGTGTATGTGATCGTTTGTTCTGATGCTGGTTTGCTATCTAGATTTCTACAGAACTGATAAGATAACAAGCAAGTCCTAAAAAACTTCCTCCTTAGCCTAAAAAACTAGATAGTTATCATCTTTGGCTAAACTGCCTGTAATTCTAGTTTCTTAAAAAATTTATTTTGTTGAACTCGAAGCCAAATGATAACTGTTCTGATAGATCTTAATTTCGCGAAGAGTGGTTAAAATTGACATTTTTGAAGGGTGTGTGTGTGAAAAAGCTGAATAAACTGATATTGAATAATACTTATAATATTGTCTATTATTCAATATAATAGTAATTATAATATTATATTGATGTTTTTACATCGATCTAAGCATAAGTTTAATCTTTAAATTGGGTAAATATTATTGATTTGTATTTTTCATAGATATAATTTTTCTGCAACTTTTATTTTCTAAGGGTTTTATGTAGGAATTTTCGAGCAAAAAAGAGCTCTACGCAAAATTAAAAGGATTTTTAAAAAAAAGTTGATTATAAAAACAATAGTAACCTATCGTTTTTAATTACTTGACGATTAATGTCTACTGTGTGTGTCTCCTACTTTAATTCAAGTCCTTTATAAATACATATATTTATTATTTTTTTCACAACATTTTACAACCGTCTCCTGTAAATTTCCTGTCAATTCGCATATTTTGAACAAAGTCGAAATAGTTAAAAATCATCTTACATATATTATTTCTGCACATTTAATAACGACGAGGAAATATTAAAAAAATAATAATACCTATTTTCAGTTCTAAAATATATAAAAACCTAATAATATGCTGAATGTTCAATTTGTGAATAATAAAGTAAGGAAAAAAAAACTTTACTTACAAGATAGAGATTCGAAAAGTGTTTTCTTCCAACTTCTGCAAGCATTCACTGCAGACAAAGACAAAGATAAAGCAGCTGAGGCGACCTACAAAAAACAAACTTGAATTTAAAAAACGATTTATCGGAGTATATTAACACAAACTTTAATGTTGTGTAGGAAAACTTTTTTTGCTGTAATTTTCAATACTAATGAATATTTAACCTATATATAGAGAGAGAATATTAAAACATTCCTTTTCGAGCCATTAACTAATTCGAAAATTAATGATGTGAAAAATAATCTTTGCGAAATTTTGTACAAAATTACATTTTTATTGCGATTTTAGAAATAAGATATTATTTTATTATATCTAATCGAATATAAATTAAGTATAATTATCATATGTTCCGTATTCATACTTTCTTAGCACCATTCCCCAAAAATTAATTCTGGAACATTTTTAAAATATGGAGGAATTTTTTTTAAAAAAAAAATGAGTTAATATAGATTAGAAATTTTTTATTACAATGTTTATACTTCAAGTATAACATTGAAACGTTTTCAATTTTTCCTCTATCTTTTTATTTTATAATTAATAATTGTGGTTCATTCAAGAGTATCTTCTTTCTCCTATCATTTTCTTTTCGTGATTTTCTTCCAAGTTAATTTTATTTCGTCTTATAACGGTGGAAGTGAAATGGTTATTGGTTACGGAAAGTTCTCACCAGCGATGCTCAAGTCCTGAGTGTATAAAAATAGAAGTCCGAAACAAAGTAATAGGATCTGGTTAAGGTTGTCTTCACATAATGCTACATATTAAAACTCAAAATAGGGGGAGGGGGTGAGATTTCAGACAGAAAAGTACTCCACTATTATTATTATTACGCTCCGACTTTGCTATCCTACAACTAATACATGCTTTATACTTTATTTTTTCCCAAGTAGATCCATTTTTTTTCTGCTATAAAATGCGCTTAATAATTCGGTTCCTATTTCAAGTCGATAAACGAGTTTTCACTTCCTGTTAAAAATAAAAAGTTCTTATTTATGAGATATTTTCATTAAACTTTAATTTATATATATTTAAATACTCAGTATTATATGTAAATGAATAAATTACAACGTTGTGAATGTTCATATGTATATAGTCTTATTCTCTACAAACAAGAGATAACATCCAACAATCACATACGAGAAACACAAAGACAGTAGGAAAATCACACAATGAAGGACACATGAGTAACCGAGATAAAAAATTATAATTATAAAATGGATGCTGCAGTGTTATAAACATTGCTGACTTAGGACAGCTAATATACAAAATAATTTATATAAAAGTAGGGTTGAACATGTTTTTTGGAAAGCCAATCTTCCCCCTTTATGTAAATAATACTGAGCAAAAACCTATTGAAAGTAATGTATAAGAATTTCCTGGCACCTTATCAACATAAACTATAATAAATTTATTTTGCAATTTTTTAATCTGATTTTTAATATTATTAAAAAAGATTTTATTATCTGTACCAAAGTTATATTTATTAAGCTGCTGTGTAATATTACCTTTGAATTCTGTGAATGCCTCTATAGGCATACTATATTTAATAGCTATTTTGTATATAAATTGCTCAATATCATTATATAATTGATTTTTTTATAATTTTACTATTATTCGAAATCATTGATCTAAAACCAGTACCTTTATTCGTTATTTTCTAAGATTATTATCTTTTACAATATTGAGGTCACCAGTAACAACATGTTTGTGATGCTTATCAATGAATTCTTTAAATTCATTACATTTACATGTTAAATTATCTTGCCTTATAGGTAAATTATTGTTAAAAATTGATCTATCTATTTTTTTATTGTATTTAAAGGCATTTTTAATAGTAATATTTTGTATTGGGAAAGATGTCATGTGTTTATTAAATATATATTGAGACATTATTCTGTCTCAGTATTTGGAGTTTGTTTTAAATTATTTGCCATTTGCCAAAGACAGCATCAAAATGAATTGATTCACAAAGCTCTGGCGTGGAATAATTTAGAGGATGGGAAGAGTGGAGTACGAGCAAAAGTTTTGTCCTCGTCAGTTGACTGAATATATCAATTGCGAGGGCTTTTTTCAACAGTCCTCACATTATATAGGGCAAATATTACCTTTTCAAACCTATATTTTATCTTCTATGTAATATATTTTGTCTGTATATAAAAGGATATGAAATTATACACCCTAATTTAAAGAATTTATTTAAGCCTCTGTCTTCTACCCGAAATTTTAGAACATTGTGATTATCAACAGAATTTTTTTAAAAAAATTACATAATTATGGAATATTTATAAACTTGACAAAAAAAATTAATGGCGTATAAAAATATTTAAAATTTTTAGAACGTTTTCAATTAGATTTTGCATACATTTTCAACCAAATCGAGCATATTTGACTGTACAAATATTAAAAAAAAATAAGAAAAAATGTAAGATTATTAAGAATTTTTTTCCTTTCTAAATTTTGTTTTTCACTTATGAAATTTAACACCTAAAAGATAAAGTATATTAAAAAATTGAAACTTATATTAATTGAAATATTTATATGTATGGGTCCATTTTCTTAAAAGTACTAAAAATATAATCAAATTTCTTTAAGACTTGCATTATTGAAATGAAATATAGACGGATTATATAATTACGAGTGTAAACAACTTTAGAGTATTTTTTCCAAGGACATCATATTTAACAAAATCGCGTTTCATATCCATATTTCATTATATAATCACACTACATCAGTGGCGCACACAAGGGGGGTCCTGGAGGTCCGGACTTCCCCCCCTCCCAAAGCCCTTGATTTTTTTCCGATTGATTATAATTCTAAGAATATAGTACGTAAAATATAATTAATTACTTGTTATTAATGATTAATTTTATTAATTAATGCTATTTATTTATTCAAAAATTAGCTTTTTACTGTGTTTTGTTCCCGAAAATCGACAAAATCAAAAGGAGCATGATACAAGAATGGTGAACTTTCGACTCCGGACCCCCTTGAAAAATTCTTGTGTGCGCTATTGCACTACTTAGAGCATTTTATGCATCATAAAGCTTAGAGTAATAATTCTGCAAACAAAAAATGAAGTATTGAAACATTTTCAAATATTTATTTATTAAACAATAATATAAAAAAATTTTTAGTCAATTCCTATTTTAGCTATTTTTTATTAAATAGTTACAATAAATATAATATAAATATGTATATACATATGACAGAATCACATCATAAAGTACTAATGAATTTTTATTAATTATCATTAAAGTATCGTTTTGTCAACCAAAACAATCGTGTATATAAAATTTCAGGTCAACTGAATGCTTTAAAACGTGAGAAAAAAAATCTTTTAAAGTTTTGACCCAAGTAGCTAAAAATGAAACCATCGTAGCTATATATGTAATTCTTTAACTAATTAGTTTTAATCAATTAATATTTATTAACTAGAATTAAATTATTAGAATTTAATTAATTAGAATTAAATTATCGTATTTTTACCCAAAACAACAGTGTATAGAAAAGTTCAGCTCAAATGAGCACTTTAAATTGTGAGAAAAAAACCTTTTCATGTGTTTTGACACAAGTCGCCAAAATTGATGCTACCGTGGCTGTATTTGTAATTCTTTGAATAATCAGGTTTAATCAATTAATTTTTAGTAATTATAATTAAATTACTGTATTGTCATCCAAAATAATCATGTATATAAAATTTCAGCTCAATTGAGCGCGTTAGGATGTATTTTATTAAAGTTTGAAAATTCCACGAAGATAAATAAATAAATACATTGAGAGTGTGAGCTAATAGTAGGAATTGAAATATAATATTTATGAATAACTATGAAGGCAGGAGTACCCCTGCCCTCCTAACGGTGGATCACCCTCCATTGTACAAATTATACAACTGTTCTCACTCATTGCTCAAAGTATAAAACTTTATTTTATATGTATTGTGCTGTTTTATTTTTTTAAAATATATTG
This sequence comes from Trichonephila clavipes, assembly GCA_019973935.1. NCBI lineage: Eukaryota > Metazoa > Arthropoda > Arachnida > Araneae > Nephilidae > Trichonephila > Trichonephila clavipes. The sequence goes on from BMAU01013744.1 coordinate 1,977,154, forward strand.
TAGGCCGGAAAAAAATAAAGTTCAAGTCTTCATCTCTGCATTTTAAATTGCACTTCAATTAAGGTGCCTCTTCAAAAACAATGTTCCGAATCACCTTTTCTTCTAAATTGCACTGAATTTTTATTCCGTCTTTGCTTTTACACCTTGCCAGAGCCACATACATTTGTTCATGAATAAATATTTTTTCCTTCGATGTTTACACATAAAAACCGAATATTGTAAAACTCCGACCCTGTGATTTATTAATAGTCATGGTAACTGCCAATCTTACTGAGAATTGTGTAAGTTTCAGTACGAATAAGATATCCAAGTCCCCTCTAGCCTCTACTGTGATCCTTAGTATATACAGGGTGTCCGAAAAAGATTGTACCTTTTTTAAAATTTTCTCTAGCTTCTCTGAGGTACTATTGGAATGTTTTATTACACCAGAAGTTTGGTAATTTTTCAAACTTTTTTTTGTACCAAAGATGAACCGTACAAAGATTCAATATGGATGTCCTTCGTGACACGGGAAATATCTGGGCGATGCTCCATTTCCGTCCATACTCGCACCAACATGTCTCTTGTAACGGCAGAAAAAGAATGTACCCTTTTTCTTTATTTTTTCTAGGTACCCAGTATGTAGAGAATAATGATAATTGGCTTGAAAACTACTAGATACTCCAAGTTTTGAAATATCCACCTTTTCTGTATGCACAAAATTGTCAACATGGCGCCAACCAAACCACAGTAGGCATTTTGTGCTGTGGAATACGCAAAAACAATATCCGTTATCACAGTTCAACGCAAGTTTCAAGACAATTTGGGGTCGATCCACTGGAAAATAACTCGTTTAAATGTTGGTATACACAACTAATGGAGACAGGTCGCTTTTAATAAGGCAAAAGCACCAGGCGACCACGTTCGGAGGAAACAGTTGATATAAACAGTTGATAGTAGATAGAACAAAACAGGCAATCCTGTTTTGGAGTATCGAGTATTTCAAGCCAATTATCACCATTCTCTACAAATTGGGTACCTAGAAAAAAATAAAGAAAAAGGGTACAATTTTTTCTGCCGTTACAAGAGACATGTTGGTGTGAATATGGACAGAAATGGAGTATCACCTAGATATCTGCCGTATCACGAAGGACGCCCAAATTGAATCTTCGTAAGGTACAACTTTGATCCAAAAAGAAAACTTTGATATATTACCTAACTTCTGGTATAATAAAAAATTCCAATAGTACCTCAGAGAAACTAGAGATTTTTTTTAAAAAAAAAGGTACAATTTTTTTCGGACTCCTTGCATACAATTCCGCCTTTCTCAACTCCTGATAAAATTTCCCACACTACAATATATTAATAACCATGTAACCATAATATATTGAACAGGATTTGCTGCCTTTTTAATATTGTTGTCCTGTGTTAAATAAATAAATTTATTATATCATCACGAAAAACTTTTTTATACAGAGATATATATATCTTTGTGAAGTCCTTAATATTGTTTATAAGTGATTGAATTATATCATAATACTTTATAGGAAAGAAACTGAAGGAAAAAAATATGTCCATTATAATATCTTACTCCTCCACATGTTTCAAAATTCTAGCCCTAAAAAAAAGTTACAAGAAAAATATAATAATAAAGGGGAAAAGACGCATATAAAAGAAAGCAGTTAAAAGTTTTCAACATCCGTTTTCGAATAAAACACAAATTTTATGATTTTGTGAGTCAAAAACGGAATATTATGATTCAATTTATACATATCGAGACACAGTCCATTGTTATTCTAAGAAAAAGAAGTAAGGAAAAAAAAAAGAGCTTGAGTGGGAATTCGAACTAGATTCCGGACTTCGACAAAGTTTTTGTCTACTTCTGTGATCTCTCGAGTGGTCCATAATTCATGTTCTGTTTTGAATTCTTTTTTTAATGTAAAAGCGATGCATAAGGTTTATTCAATTTTATCTTTTAAAATGATACGGAGAATATTTGAAGTTTTACTAGATTTTGTTCCAATTTCTGTGAGTGGAATTTAAGGTATAGAAACCAACCCAGAACACTTCTACGTGCTTCCAATTCTTATTCTGAAATAAAATATTTGTTATTTTATCATCAGAAAATTATTTTCGTAGAATAAAATTTTCTCTGTTGACAGTAAAATAGTTCAGTTATTTTGTCTAATAGATCGGAACAGTAGTTTGATAGGATCTTATGATTCAAGACGAATTTCGATTTATACGATTTTAACTCAATTATCATCTGATGCAATACATATTTTATTATTAATATTTCATGTTAAGAAGTTTTATTTAAGTTATCAAAGGAAATAAACTGCTGACATGAAAGTCATTGAAACATCACATACATTATTTGATTTTAAAATACGTCGTACTCTAAAGCAACACGAAGGCTATTGGCAACGGGACTCGTAATTTTGAACAGCCTTCAGGTGACAAAATCGACACATAAACTAGCACTCTCTTCCGCAAACCGTATTGGTCAAGGTATCGCATCGTGGCTGGCTTGTCACGAGTTCGAGCCCAGTACAACTAAAGACCCACCGTGTAGGGGCGAGATGCACATTAAATCTGTCGAGAGCTTAAACGTCCTTCCGTTGGTGTGGCTTGGTAGTTAGGAGAGGGGTTACCAGCCCAGGTGTCGTCCACGTCACTTGACCATAGTTCAAAATTACGAGGTCTGTCGCCAAAAGCCCTCGTGTATCTTAACAGTGTGACGTTAATATTCACTCACTCGATCATGAAAGCTCATTAAAACTACTATAACTTGGGACAAAATATGACAGCTTTGCCAGCAAATAACATTTCTGTAATATTAATGAAAAGTGTCTCTGATTTGCGTCCTTTATTAAGGTCTTGTTAGTTCAGTTTTATTGAATTTTTTCTCAAATCATCAAAGAAAAATTTAATAGTCCTAGCGTGTCCGCATTTTAAGCTCAATATTGTAGGCTTGACCCCGGCGGTAATCGATATACTTTCTGGATGCGAAAATCGTAGGTACGCATGTCATATTACAGTGTGGCATGTAAAAGATTCCTTGAGTATCAATTTGGCTCTGGTACCCTTAGAAAAATTAAATCACAGCAGCATTTAGCATCCAACGAGAGCTTGAAATGAATAAATTCTAGCGTCAAAATTTGGTAGTTAGAGCCACCATGAAATGGCTTTCACATTTGGGGACTTGCAGTAAGTGTAAAAGCTTAGTTGCAAACATGTAGCCTATTAAGGAAAAAATGTTCTCAAGCACTCTGGCAGTAATCCAATGTTTGAAACAGCCACGAAAAAGTCAAAATAGGCATAGAAATGTGACCATTGTGGTGCAAAGTTGCGAGGTTCTCTGCCAGCAGTCACATGACTCCCTATAACGATGGTCTTACAAGCTGAAGGAAGCAGTAATATTGTTCATTAAATCTACAAAAGTGTAATATAATTGCCTTTAAATCTTCATATTCTCTATCAACTTTATATAGTTAAAATACAAAGTAACAATAATCAATCACAGAATATAGATAATTAATTATTTACTCCCTTTTGTGAGAATTTCTACCATTTATTCGCAGAAAATACTTAATTCAGTTTGAGATTGGCTTCCAAAATAAATCTTTCTCTAGGTTTCATTTCGTATTATTTGAACGATATTCTTTTAATGCAATGTGATTTTTAACATTTCTGAAATAAAAACGATCACGCGAAATATCCATTTGGGATTTTTTCTTCTTGTAGTATTACATTTATCTTGTTTTGGAAAACGAAACTTTTAAATAGTTTTGAAAACTCTACCGGAATATCTTTCATGTAGTTTTTTTTTAATGAAAAATTGTTTTTTTTTACGTTCTGTATAATACAATTTATAGTCATTTGGTGATTTAACTCGTTTTGAAGTTCAATGCAACTTTTTATAGAAAAATTGTAAAAAAGATGAATATATATACAGTGGGTGATCGGTTAACGAACATAATCCGTCCCAAGACTATGCTCACTATCCGAATTGTTCGTAAACCGATCATCTATTCACCATAGACTTCTATGTGAAATCGATTAATTCGTTCTGGAGACCCTAAAAATTAAATTTTAAAAAATGTATAATTTCTTAGTAAGTTTTTTAAAAAATAATACATACATATAGTCTTGCAGATTAATCAGACATTTTCATTTTTTGTTTATGGGGCGTTGAAGAACATGTCCAATGTCGATTGCTTTTCTCTCTTTTTCAGGATTTTCCAGAAGTAATTAATAGCATTGTTGTTGTAAAGATCCCCAACCCTACTGACATCAGCTTGGTTTGGGTGCCATTCTAAGACCATTGCTCTGACATCCGCCCCCCTTTTCAAAAGATCTTTAATGGCAGATGTCGGCATTGGTCCTCTTTCGCCTTTCTCTTATTTAGAAGGAGACACATTTCGTTGTGTTTCTTGCTGTTCTTCATTCAAAATTTCTTACAGTTCTTCTGTCGTCAATTCATCTTCATGTCCCATTATGAGCTCTTCTATGGCATCCTCGTTCATCTCCAATTCCAGATCTCTAGCAGTTGTCAAAATTTCATCCATAATTTCAAGGGTGTATCCCTGATCACCTCCGAATATGTGTTCGTTGTCCAAACACAAAAAATCTTTCTTGAAAGTGTTCGTTATCCGAACACAAAAATCTTTTGTGAAAGTGTTCGTTAACCGATCACCCACTGTATATATATATATATATATATATATATATATATATATATATATATATATATATATATATATATATATCATAACATTGTTATATATTTCTTAATGTGTAAAATTATTCAAACCACTTTTTTAAATTTTCATTAGACCATCATGGTCTTTTCTAAAAAATTGTTGTAATTTATATTTCTCTATTTGTATGTATTTATGTATATATATATATATATATATATATATATATATATGTGTACATATATGTACATATATATACATATGTGTGTGTGAGAGAGAGAGAGACAGAAATAGCTTGAACATTACAGATAAGAGAATCAAACAGGTATTGGAAACATAAAAATAAATCTCTCTCTCTCTTTCTCTCTCTACATATAGATATATCGTGTACTGGAGTGTGGTAAGGATTTCCTTATCGTTGATCATATATTTCGGTTTTGATGTGAATAGAGTTGTATTGATGAGACATCCTTTTTAGTTGGTAATCCAGTTTATTGTATATTTAAAAACAAACACAAATAAATATCTAGACGCCACTTAACGAATAGCACAAAAAAAGACACGCGTTTCACATTACAAGAAGTGCTGCGAATTTTCCAGATAGTCTCGGTTTTCATATGAAACACAAACCGGAATTTCCGAAATTCACATGACTTCCGTGGACGGATCCCGTGATTGGTGAAAAGACATCTTATGAGGATGTCTTGTGTAACAATACTTTAAATACGCTGAGATTTTAATTTTTAAAAGATAAAATCACGATTAAATCCCGTTATGCGAGCAAACTACAGTTAAATATTTACGGCCGAGTCTTGAAGGTTCAAGGCATAACAAATTAAAAATTCCTTAAGATCAGGATGAACCTCTCAGTTCATGGGAGATTTACGAAAATTTTATATTATATATGAGACACACACACACATAAACAGGAAATGTTACGTTATTTTTCAAAATTTTACATAAACTTTTACAGTTAAATATTTATTGAAAATAGATTGATGATAAAAGGAATTTTATTCAATGAATATAAAGAACTAATTTTGGCTCTTATAATGTTCATTTGATTCACTATGATATGAGAGGTAACGTGTACGCTAATTTCTTAAGAAATAATTCGAGATATGTTTATTAAGTTCATAATTTCAACAACATGAAAAAAAAACTAATGTTCATCTTTACAACTGATACTTTCACTTCTCTTTAAATAATTCCTCATGAAACGAAACAATAATTGACTTAAATAATTGAATAGGGCTTAAGAATAGCTTAATTTATCACATCAATCAAAAATACATCAATGTTTCACTAAAGCATTATTTATATCTAGCAAGCCCGAAAATATATGTAACTGTGAATATCAAAACTAACCACAAATTGTAAATCTTAAAATAATAACATTTGTAAGACTAGAAACACTTTACCACTTGGAAGCTTCAATGTTTAACTATTTCGGGTTGAAGTCATTCATTCGTTTTAATTAGCATCGTGATACATTCTTCCTAATTTACAAATGAATTCAATTGAATAACACATTGTCTAGTGCAATCTTACTATACCAATCTTTTATAACATGTGAAGTATTTTAATTAGCATAATTTATAAAGTTCCTTACAAATTACTTCAGACTAATAACACATTCTCTCTCTCTCTCTCCAGACTGTGCAATTTCGGTAAATAAGTGTGCTAAAGCGAACAATAGGTTCAATTTATCCGGGAATGAATCAGCCTTTTAAATTGATGAACAATAAATTTCTATTCACAATATTAAAATTTGGATAGTAACTCTTCCCTTTTCTTTCTTTATTAACAGAGCATTAACTATAAAATGAGTGTTTTATATTAAGTAGTTTATCCAATCGTATTGGTCTGGTTTCATTTAAATTGCACACTACAGCAAAATGAAAGCTGTTGTGTGGCTATGAATCGCATATTTTTTTCAATTCCTACTATTATCGCACTTTCTCCCTTTATATATATATATATATATATATATATATATATATATATATATATATATATGTGTGTGTGTGTGTGTGTGTGTGTGTGTGTATGTGTGTGTGTGTATGTGTGTGTGTATCTCTTGTTCAAATTTTCAATCGTTCATAAAATACTTTCTATTCATCCATTCAAGTTCAAATCCATTTTTTAAAATTTGTAGTGGATGACACTTGATGTTAATACAGTTTTTTTTTCAAATATTTATTCATAAATGATAAAATTAATAAATAGTAACAAATAAAACCAACAGCATATATATAGAAAGGAAAGATAAATATTAATTTCAAATATTAATTCATAAATGATAAAATTAATAAATAGTAACAAATAAAACCAACAGCATATATATAGAAAGGAAGACGTACTTTGTGTCCCTGTAGCGCAATTGATAGATAGGGACGTTGGACTTCTCATTCAAAAAAGTCGTGGGTTCGAATTCCACCTGGGATGGCCTAATTTCTGAGAATATGTGGGGTTTTTTTACTATACTATTTTATTAGAGTAATTAAATTTTATTAATGAATAGATAGTAACAAACAAAAAATAGTTCAACACCCTCTATAGAAATGCAAATGGAAAATTGCAAGAAAAATCGCTCTTCATTTGGTCGCTTAATGCTGTGATTCTGTTATATACGTAGAAACATATTTATATTAATTGTAACTATTTAATAAAATTAGCTAAAATAATTTTTTTTGTTGTCCTTAAGTAGAAATTGATTTTTTTAAAAAAAAATATTTCTTGTTAATAGAGTTAATTAACAAAAGGCAATATCTCATTCTTCTAATTTACACATTACTTGAGAGGAATTTGAAGCCTAGTGTAATTAACGTTCAACTGTCCCAATTATTTTACACAACAGGTCAATGGAATCAAGACTCGAATCCATGGCTCAATTGAATTATCAACAGTTTCGCGTGGGTGAGTATTTATTAACGTCGCAACATAAAGCAACACGAGGGCTGTTGGTGACGGACTTCGTAGTTTTGAACCATTTTCATGTGACGGTATTGGAAAAGTGATGAGTAGCGTGAGACTTGAGAAATTAAATTATTGATTTATTACGTCAACAACAATTAATTACAATATTTACAATTAGATACAAGTTATTCAAACCATTGAGTATTTTAATACTAAATAATATTTTATTAGGGACGAAGGAGGCAAAATACAAAACCTCTTTCCGAGTGTTTCAAGCGGGCTCCCTCATCACTATCTTGGGGGAGAGAAAGGGGTCTCTTCTTAAGGTCTTATCACACGTACATATTTGGAGCAATTTTCCAACCAATTCGGAACGATTTCTACCTAGTTGCCATAGCAACGGCTCCGAACAACGCAGCTAAAAAAGTTGCTCCAAATAAAAGTTGCTCCAAATAAAAGTTGCTTGAAATTCAGGCCAATGGGGCAGCCTCGGTTTCATCAAGCGCATCAGATATGGCGTGTAATATTTTAACGGCTTATAATATTTTAAGCATAATGGTGATCCATTTCTTTTTGCACCCATCAACAAAAGCGCGAGCGAAACAAAAGAAATAATATTGGATGTTCATTTTCCGAAGCAGAAAAATCAGTGAATAATTTATCAATGTGGAAATAGAGCGCGGCTGATGTCAGAGCATGTCGTTTTGCTTACGGCAACCCTTCACCCTCAGCTTCGTGAAAAATTATCCTAAACAGTTGCTCCAAATATGCGCGTGTGATAAGGCCTTTACACCTCGAATTTCACTCGATGTTCGGCTAGCAGTTGGAGTACTCTTATTCTGATGGACATGGGTTATCGATGCGAGGTCAGATGAAAGGTCTTCGCAATATTTTAGGGGTGCAAGTGTGGATATGAACAGCGCAGTGCTATCTGCATAGGGAAGTCGATTTTACAGCTGTGAGGCGAGGAAACATTCTATGACATCTCAGCTGGAACTCCCTCTCCAAATGACCTCATCACGCCAACGAGAGGATTTTGAACCACGACAGATTTAACGTGCATCTGCTCTTCTCAACGATGGGTCTTCAGTAGCAGTAGGCCACGAACTCATGACACGCCGGCCGCGAGTTCGTGACCTTAACCACCAGGTTCCTCGGCCTCACCGATAGTCACGCGTTCTCGGCAATGTATAATCACTAGGTTACATCGCACTTCCATTGCATGAATTACTTCTTTATTTTATTTTATAGCAAATTGAAATATGATGATTTTACTCTCATTAAAAAAATATATAATCTTTAAGAATCTAAAACTTAATTTAAAGTTTTGATAGAAAAAAATACTTTTACTTAATTACAATAGTTAAACTTTTGCACTATATTTAGACAAAATGCATCATTTTTTAAATAATACTGAGTTTACTTGCTTGTTAGTTTAATTGAATTAATGTGAATCTTTCAGTTCTTTCAAGATATGTGTTACATTTTATTAGGTTAGAGTTATATTTGCGTCGCATTATAAAGCTACACGAGGGTTATTGGTGACTGATCTCGTAATTTTGAACCATGGTCAAATGAGAATGACACCTGAGCTAACACACCCCTCTAACAACGCCCAGACCACACCAACGGGAGAACATTTCAGTGACAGATTTACGGCCGCCTTCATACTGCAGGTCTTCAGCAACACATGCTCGAACTTATGACATGCCAGTCACGAGTCTGTTTCCTTGACCACTAGGCTACCACAGTCACTAGTTTTTAAAATGATACAAATGTTTCAATTAAGACTGTATCACGATTAAATGGCATGGATGACTTCCGAGTTGATTCTTCACCCGCCAAGTCAAAAACAATTTTTCATTTCTTACTGATTTTACATGCGCTTGTTATAGATCTATTGAGAGATTATTGAAATTAATATTTATTTACCTTTTTGAATATGCATTAAGATTTTTTATAAGATTTTTTTATATTAGTATCCAATAATTATATTAATCTAATCACTATATATATACATAAATAATTATATCACTACACAAAGATAAGATTAATATAATTAATAACCTTCTGTGGCACAAACTAAATTAACTATGTTTTGTTTTCAAATCAAAGTATTCAATATCATAATTTTTTGAAGTCGCCTTTAACGTAGCCTACAAATAAAACTATTTCCCGAAATGTTTGAACACAAAATTTAAGCAGTATAATGAGATTTAATTGGAAATGTACTACACGAGACAATATTGTGGTGCTGCACGGTCGTTGTCTGTATTATTATTCCAACGCATTTGTTAAGATAGTGGCAACACCACCTTTTCTATTTTAAAAACTCGCATCAACATTTTCAACATCACAACAACCCGTAACGCCAGGTTTGTGGAGAATTCTTGCATTTTATAAAGGTGGAATTTTAAGGTTCTATTAATAAACTTATTGCTTAAATTTTTGGCTTTTTCCTTATTTGAACACGTTTTAGCCACTTTGCCTTAATTTTCACCCCATTATAATCTATTGGCGAATTATCTCCTAGTTTTGAGCCGCGGCAAAGTGAAAATTTGCATTAAAGGAAGCAATTACATCATACAAAATAAGCTTTAATGAGTAGGTTATTCATAATTACATAAACATATCTACATAACATGTTCATAGGAAAAAGCATTTTAAGGATTTTGTTGCCGAAGCAAGGACTAGTTTGCAGTTTTACAAATAAGTATTAGAATTATAATCAAATTCCCAAATTCTTTTTTACATGAAATCTCAATTTGTATAGTTCAATAAGATTATGTACAATCAATAATGTAAGGAAAGAAAAAAATCATAATTTTTTTTAAAAAAACATCAACGATTGAGGTATAGATGAAAAAAAATTTAATCAGTTAAACTTTAAAACTGTACATTAAAAAACTCAAATTACTGATATTTCTGTATATATGTCGGATAAATAAAAAAAGCATTTATTTGAAACTTTTTTTTAAGATCTAGGGGATATTTCTATCTTTCTATATTAATTATAACTAAAGAGGATTCTTAAATATATCTTCAGAAATCTATTTCTGTGCATTAATAAGGCAGAAAAATTGACTATCCAAATTGTCATGTAGTACATCTTTATTTCATCTTTAAGAAGCAAGCTTCCGAATAAGAAATAAAGCATTAACTACACGTAATTAAGCTACCTGGGGCACTTACGACTAAACTCTTTATTTCTAATGAGTTCCCAGTTGACACTCTTCTGTTTCGACACTTGGTTTGTAAAGGTGTTGAAGAAGACTCATTAAAGAATGGCAATTAATCTAATTCTCCATCTTCTTTGTCTCTCATTAACTTGGTAGAGGAACGCACTTCACTGAAAGTTCGCCTCTTTACGTGCATAGTTTTAAACAGATCAAAATTCTTTCCTATTTTCGCTGGTGTTATTTTTAGATTTATCGACAACGGCTTCATTACGAGAAGAACTTTTAAATTGGCAGTGTTACAAAATAATTCTGAGTTGAGTAATTTGAGCCACCCATTTTACGAGTGATAAACTTTGTAAGGGCTATAAAACATTTAATTAAAACTATTAGGTATCATTTTTTTTCTAAAAAATGTTGTCATTTTGATAAATTTTGTAACAATGTAATGAACAAAATGATTTTTTCAATTCCTACTATTAGTTAACTCTCTCCCTGTATATATATATATATATATATATTCATATTTATCTTGTTCAATACTTCAATGGTTGATAAAATACTTTCTATTTATCCATTCAAGTTCAAATACATTTTTTTAAAATTTGTAGTGGATGACTCTTAATAAAGTTTTTTCAAATTTTAATTCATTAATTAAATTAAAAAAATAATAAATAGTAACACACAAAAATAATAGACCAACAGCATTATAAAAAGGAAAATCGTTCGCTGTGTCCCTGTAGCGCAATAGATAGCGCGTTGGATTTCTAATCCACAGGTCGTGGGTTTGAATCTCACCTGAGATGGCCTAATTTCTGAGAATGTGATTTCTCTTTTACTACACTATTTTATTAGAATAATTAAATTTAATTAATGAATAAACAATAATAAACAAACAAACAAATAGTCTAACACCCTATATAGAAAGGAAAATGGAAAATTGCAAGGAAAATCCCTTTTTATTTTGTCACTTAATATTGTGATTCTCTCGTATATGTATATACATATTTATATTAATTGTAACAATTTAATAAAAAGTAACAAAAATAAAATTTTCCTTTGTTGACCTAAATAGGAATTGACTTAATTTTCTTTATATTACTTGTTTTTGTTTTGTTTATCACGACAATTTAGCTTTTTTTTTTTACCGTTTCAAATATATAATACGCTTATACTCGAGTGTAAAAAATGGGCAATATTGTTAGGTCTATTATTTAAATATATATATATATATATATATATATATATATATATATATATATATATAATAGGATGTTGTATGTATATTTACTATAAAATTAAATATTTTATTAAGCATTTTAATATTTTACAAAATTAATATGATAATATCTGCTTCAGAAGCAATTAGCGCTAAATTATCATAAAGAATGGAAAAAAACCCTTACTTTTTTTAAGTAAAATAATTACTCTTTTCATATTAGTCTGTGAATGTCTAATTATATATATTGCATTCCGTTTTAATAATCTAAGATTTTTTTCTGTAATTAGCATTCAATATGATTTAAGATATTGAAATGCTTTATACGAATTTTGCGATTTAAATTTTTTGTCACTGTTACAATGAAACATCTTTAAAAAAATATGACAAATTTTAAGAGAAAAAAAATTGTCATGAGGCTTAAATCACAAACATCAAAATAATTTTAGAGATTTTAATCAAGCTTGAAAACACACACAGTACTATTTTCAAAAATTTGTATTCTTATTTAATAATAAAAATAAACTGTATTATTGAGTAGTATACAGTATTTCACAAAAAAATAATAGCTATGAAAAAAATAATATAGGTAAACAAATTTAAGGAATCAAATTTCGAATGCTAAAGAAGTACGCTTTGGGTGTGTGTGTGCCCCAAATTTTAAATTCATCTTATTTTCCACAATGACTTCACTAAATAACTTCAGAAAAAGTAAATAAATAAACCTTAACTATTATAATCTTTTAAAAAAGTGCTTTGACTATTTTTTGCCCCTCAGAATAACAAATGAGAGTTTTGAAGGTTTCGAGATAAACATTTTGGGAATGTATTATAAATAAATGAGGAATGGACAGCAAAAACTGTTATATACATTAGGAAGTTAGGATTCGGAAATTCTGGAGTAAAAAAAAATAAAGCGGAAGTTTTACTTTTGTGTTTTAAATGTTGAAAACAAAAAAAATGTTAGCGTGGGACCTTTTGATTATCTTTATAAACTTGGTACATGCTTTAGGACATGCTGCGTATATTTTATACTTAAAAAAATAAAATAATCAATGAAATTTTAAAATAAAACAGTATTTTCCTCCTTTACAAAAGAATACAGTTCTTTTTAATAAAATGAAAAATTATGTAATAATTTTTGATTGTACATTATTATGTGTTGATTATATTTAATTACACACTATAAATGTAACTTTTTTAATCATACTACATCCATTAATACTAAGTTTTGATTATATATGACTATTTAAAAACTATAGTAAATAAATGATATTACAACACATAAATTATAATATTCAATTAATTATTATTTATGGTAAAATTGTTATGGCTTACAACTATAAAAAGCAATTAAAATTATTCAGTGTATATCATTAGTATTTTATACATCCCTTGGCGAATTTTTTTTTTTCCATAAATTATTAGAACACTTCCAAAATAATTTTTAAGTAGCATTTTTGTCTTTTAATTTATTTCTTTATAATGGAAAACCATGAAGTGAATTTATTCATTTTTGTGATAATTATAACAATTGAATAAATTTCTTTACACAAATCTGTATGCTCTATTTTTATGTAATATATTTAGACACTAACTTAGTAATATTCAACAGTTTTAAATCAATTTACGCGAGATGAAGCTATAAAGTCCGAATAAATATGATTCTTTGTCTGTTACTTTTGTTCACACACACACACACAGATGAAAAATACTAAAAAAATATCTTCAGATAAAGCATTTGAATGTAATGCAATGATTATAAAATATTGACACAAGCAACCTATGTAATTATCTATGTTTTCCGTTCTATATTCTGTTTCAAGAACGGGGCTGCGCTATTTTAAATACATTGATAAAAAGATAATTCTGACACAAAAAAAGCAAATTTTTTGGACATAATTAAATATAGATATTTATAGTATGGTATTTATGATAAAATCGGGTCCTTTAATTTTCCTTTTTTTAACTAAACCATTTAAACAAATTAAAACCTTTATGGATAACTAATATCCACACCTTAATTATAGAAACATTATGCTTATTACTTACAAAGAAATAATAATCTCCTTGACCATCATAAAGGAAATTTCAATAATTATAAAAAAAATCTAAATACTGTTTAGAACATGATTATCCTGCTAACTTTGTACATACTAATATGTGATGGTGAATTTTCAATAAATATACATGTGTGTATTACTCTTTCATTGAAATTAAATAAAAAAAATATTAGAATGCGAAATTCGAAAACTGATACCTAAAACCTTAATATACGATAAATAATCTAAAATACACATTATTTCTCAAGAGGAAAATTTTTAATTTTGGATGATTATTTCTAGAAGTCCTGGGAAGATTTTAATGAAATTATATATGCATATATATATATATATATATATATATATATATATATATATATATATATATATATATATATATATATATATATAACTAGTTGTGGTATATACACACACTCATCTACCGCTCAACAACGCAGGTAAATCTAAAACAGGGGGAAAAATACGTTTAAAAGGAGTATGGTCCCCTTCTATAGTTGGAAAGTTTTCACAAAGTGAATTCATGCTGGAATTGAGGCAGTTCATGACTTCCTAAGCAATCTGGCCAAATTTTCCAGGCACATTAGTTTCACACTCTAGTTGAAGGAGAGAGATGAGTAGCAAGTAATATAAAAAAAAATTAAGTCAATTCCTACTTAGATCAACAAAGAAAAAATTTATTTTTTAGCTACTTTTTATTAAATAGTTACAATTAATATAAATATGTAATTAAGTGGTAATTAGTTTTTATTAATTATCATTAAAGTATCGTATTGTCATCCAAAACGATGGTGTATATCAAATTTCAGTTCAACTGAATACTTTAAAACGAGAGAAAAAAAACCTTTTCAAGTTTTGACACAAGTCGCCAAAAGGGTCGCTAAGTCACCAAAAACGATGCCAACGTGGCTGTAAATGTAATTCTTTAAATAATTAGTTTTAATAAAATAATTTTTATTAATTATAATTAAATTATTGTATTGGCATCCAAAATAATTATATATTTAAAATTTCAGCTCAATTGAACGCTTTAAAATGTATTTGATTAACAATCAAAAATTCTACCAAGATAAATAAATATATAGAGTGTAAGGAATTGTAGGAATAATAGAATGTATGAATAGTAGAATGTGTAATAATAGGAATTGAAAAAGTGTCCCAAACAAGGAGTCTTGGACAACAGTTAACAGGGAGTCCCAAACAGTTAAAATCTTTAACCACATATTTAACCTGCATGGCGAATATTCTCACTTTCCAGAAATTCATGAACTTTAGTGGATTCATCAGCTGTATGCGGACAGTTACTGATATCCATAAAGACGAAGTTTGGGTCAAATGCATCCCCAAAAAGGTGAAAATAAGGCTTCATGACTTCACTACTATATCTAATGATAGTTAAAAAACCTTTGCCATAGGCATGAAGTTCTGTGCTTTTTTTATTATGATTCGTGCTTGGATCATCATATCTTCACTGCTATACCGGTCTCTTTCTTTGATGTCAAGAGAGAATTTACAATTCTATATAAATATATATATATTTTAAATGTTATAGACATTTCACTACAGCCATCATATATTGGATTTTCTATATAATCCATTTATATATATATATATATATATATATATATATATATATATATATATATATATATATATATATATATATATATATATATATATATATATATATATATATAATGCATGCTAAAAAGCATTTTCCCATTTCCGAAAGGGTAAACCAAATAAATATAAAATTTTTCTCAATATATCAATAGCCGAGCATTTAAATATGAAAACTGTAAAAGGAGATGTCTAAAACCAATTCGACATATTTTATTCATGCTGAAAATTCACTTACTGTTTCATCAATAATGGGACTGTAGTGATTTTTAATAGTTTGGAGCAAACTTTGAAAGTAACTTTTGAATTTTGCAGCAAAATGAACAAGTAGTTTTATCTTAAAAACCATTTCGATATTTTCTACCGAAAAAAAAACTCAGCTGTTATCAGATTTCTTTCCTTTTTTTTTTTGTATTATTCTATTTTAGATGTAGTTACGTAAACCTTTTTTATTACATTTTGTCAATATATATGTATATATATAGTGAAATGATTTATTTTATTTATTCATTTACTATTTTAATATAAACCGGACTGAATGTGAAATGAAATAGGTAATGATAAATTATTGCCTGAAAATTATACTTAAATAAATGCTCCACATGTTAAACTCTACACATAAAGGGCAAACCAAACAAATATGAAAATTTTTCACCCCCCCCCCCCCAAGAATAGGATTATTTAAATACGAGACCTTAAAATAAAACCTCCTTGTTACCCCCTATTCTCTTGTTTGCGTTCTCTACTGATCTATTCCTGTCTTGTTTAAGCAGAATCTCATCTTGTTGCAACGCTTCATTCTCTAGCCGGACTAACCGAACCGTTGTTTCCGGACCATCCAGGTGGGCATCCTGGCGTGGCGTGCGGGTGGTCGGAAGCAGTCTAGGCAATCTCATTACGTCGAAGAGTCTGAGACGCTGTGCGTGACACTATGCGGGATACGAACACGCAATCCTATTCAATAGCTTTCCCCCTTTCGTTTTCTATGGAGATGGCGGTCGATGTGACTATTTCTGCATCGATATCGAATCTCTTCTTCGGTTACTGGAGTCGTGCAAGCTGGAAGTCTGCGTGTCTACTCATTAAACTACAACGCTTGGTGATTTAGTCCTTTCTTTGAAGGGGCCACAAAGTAGAAAATCTATTGTAATACATTATTGGAAATGGCTCATAAATAGGGGTTGTCCAGAGTCAATGGAAGGCGGACCTTTAATCAAAGTTTCTTAACATGATATGTTACGCTTTTCGCACGTTTTATGGTTAAATTTATGGAAAGGGTTACTCGGTTTCATGTCTCTTTTTGTGTAGTTTTTTAATGAGTTATCATTCTTTGTGGATTTATTACTAAGGGTCTTTGATGTAAAACTATAATATCCATGAAAAAAAATTTGTTTGAAGTGGTAGCCTCTGGATGGTGTTTAAAGTGATTTTAAGTTATTTGTGCTTCTAAACAGGTCTAAACTTATAAGGTTTTTTCGACTGTAAGTAATAAATCGACATTAAATCTATTTTTAAAAAATTTTGCAATTGTTATATAGTTTTTATTATAATAGACCAAATATCAATCGTATATAACATTTCTGAAATTCGAAATCTTTTCCTGGCTATTTTATATATAATACATAATTATTACTTCACAATTGTCTCAAAAATTTTTTTTCAAGTGATCAATAACGTAATTTTTCATTGTTTGTTTTTTATATTTAGATTCGTATTTATTAATAAGTGTGTAATTTGGCACAGGTCAATTTTGAAAGCATCCATTATTAAAAGAAAGAAAAAAATAATCAAATTTGTACATTACTGTAATAATTAATTTCTCTCACATTTTTAGTCATAAACAAAATAAAACCATATAAACAGTGCTTTTTTTCCTTCCACAAACATACTTAACAAATAAACATAAAATAAATTGTATTCATATATTCATTGCATAAATTGCAAAATTCATATAAATATATTTTTATACCCCAAAATAAGGATGTTTAACAACGATTTACAAAAGAAAGTAAACACTACCTTTTTTTTAAAAAAAAGATTTTAAGCATTATTAATATTAGTGGGTATAGGATATTATTATTAGTGCAAAATTACAGGGAATATAACTTCCAAACATATTACAAAGCGTTGAAAAAAAGCCAACCCGCTATTTTGTGCTTATAAAAATTATTTAAATCAGAATTTCATCTAGATTTAAAAAGTTTTACATTGATTATTTCTCTTTTCATAAACACTTAATAATTTTTTTAAAAAATAATTACTTAAAATGCATGTAAACAAAAAATCATTGATTTTATTGCATCACTAAAATTTTTGAGCGCGCTTTTACAAACCATTTTCTTTTACGATCTTAAACAAGACTTGTGTGATAAAGCATAAAACTAACTTCACAAATAAAGTTTTCTTTCTTGCCTAATTAATAAATCCTCATTTAACAATTTTCTGATTATATGATACATGGAATACATCATAAGGTTGCATTTCAAACTTATAAAATTGGAAGCTTCTCTAATTTCTACGATAGTTCTAGATTCATCTACTTAAAGTGTCCTTATCCTACCATTAGTGGTGAACAACACGACGGTGCACACTTAGTGAACGGAATACATCACAATATTAGCAAACTCTGTCAACTATTAATTGTACGAAGCAAACATGACAGTGCAATTTCAAGCCGAACGCTAATTACCAAACAAACTACGATCCGGATATTTTCTCTGAAAACGAGAGGATAAACGCCCCAACACTTGAAAACTCATTAAGCTAAATTAGAAATTCCTCCGCTATTATCTGTACGAGAAAGTATGCTAAATTCCGTCCATACTTCTCGGCTGCTTTCCTATCGTTCTTGCTATCGACTTCTTGTATGGTTCGCATAACAATATGAGCTTTTGCCAAGCAGCGTTCGCTCATCCCAGAATGAATGGAAACGAAGTCGTCATCAAACTTCACCAAAGAATCTAAACTCCCCAAAATTAGGAATTTAGGAAATCAACGCGCCACTTACCCCCTTTTCTCTTATGCTGCTTCTGCATGCTCTTGGCATTGCTATATACGAAACACAAGGGGAGAGGGGACTGAATGCGCATTCTTGAAAACGCTCGGGTCAAAGTCGGTGGAATGTTCTCTATGAGGACTTTTGACATTCACGTCTGTGCATTTCATAAAGGCGATTAGGCGGCATCGCACGTAAACCCCATTAGGTCATGCACGTTCTCCTTGCCATCAGGGCCCGAGATTTTCCTTTTCTGAAATGGGGGTCGCCCATTATGAGGAATGTCAAGATCGCACCCAGAAGGGTAGGCTATTGCGAAAAGGGGAACGCTACCGGTACTGTGAATAAAACGGTAAAAGGTCTCTCTCTCCCTCTTTTTTTGTATGTCTGATGGAAGCAAGAGGGAAAAGGAAAAAAAAGACGAGCGTCTTCTGTAGAAAAGGGAAACGTGATTTTTCTTGTAAATGATGCGATGTAAATTGCAGTGTAGGGTTGTGTTTTTATTGGTTTTAATAGAAAATGCATGATGATGATCGAGATAGCTATTCGTCATTCTGTTCGTGGAAAATTAGATTTTTCGACTTTCCATACGTGAGCCTACTGTGCATATACGACTGTGCAATTTTTATTGCTGCAAACGGAAGGAAATATATTGTAAGATTATAAATGATCTTTTACGAAAAGAAAACTCTGCATGGTTTTTAATTTAAAAGTTTTCGTCTAAAATAATGATGCTAATGAGAGAAAGGACTTGAGTACATAACCAAAGAAAAATTCATTCTAATGTAAAATAATAATACAATTTATAAATACCATACATAAGGGAATTTTATAATGAAAAACAAAGCAGTATAAATTAAAAGGAACGAAATGAATTTAAGAGTTAATAACAATTATAAAAATTATTAATTTTACCATACACCGAATTATGTAGTAAGAAATAAAATGGTTGGATTCTCTGAAATTCATTAAGTATTAATTTTTTACCAAAGATGTGTGTGAGAAAATTTAGACAAATAGTTAATTGAATTTAAATTAATAATTAGTTAAATGACTCAAGAAGATGTTTATATATATATATATATATATATATATATATATATATATATATATATATATATATATATATATATATATAAACTGAGAGAATCAATCCAACCTTAAGACTGTCTTTGTTAAATGTACGAGAGCTTGAACTGAACTTGGAACTCATTTTCAGATAGAAAAATATCTCAATTTCCATAAAAATTTGCAACATTGTAATTCATGCATCTATTTGTAATACAGATTTTTAAAATTTCAAAATATTGCATAAATGTCATTTCTTTTCATTTAACACATAAAGCGATTAGCATTACTGTTTAAAAAAAGTAAAATACATTTTATGATAGAAAAAAAAATGGATCAACTCCGATAAAAAATAAGGAGTATGGTAAAATATGCTGCTCTCTATGGGATAGTAAAGATAGAATATAATATTAATGTTTCCGTTCATTATATCCAAAAAAATATTCCAAATTCGTGTACCATTTTTTAACATTGAGTGAAGGCAGCCTTAAATAAAACCAAAGCCTTTTACACCAAAAATTGTATTTGTTGTTAAAAAAAAAAGTTAATTTTTTAAAAGAAAAAATTAGTTTTCAATTTTGAAAGGATGTCGTGAGCTCTCATCCGTGGAAATGTTAGAATGCATTAAAGGAAGAGGATATATTCCTAAAACCAACACTTATATTATGACTATCAAATCCCTACCTAAATTCCACTTAAGTTAGAGGAGCTGTCAGATTGATTCCTAACTTAAGTATTTATAATAGTAAATGTTATACTCTTGGTTTGACGATTAAATCCGCAGAAATGCTAATCGTCCTAAATTGAAAAGCATCTGCTCTTTTTCCTTGAACTCTGGTAGCTTCATAGTTATTATATCTTTAATAATTTAGCTTCAGTATTACAACAATCGACAATATCACTCCAACTTCCCTCTTTACTCGTCTTTAAATAGCAAATCATTAACATAAATCGTGGTTCCTCTACAGAAAGTGGTGTTTTTAACATGCAACGTTTTAATAAGTTTTCCCTAAAGGATTAGGGAGAATCACTAATAGAACCTGTTGCAAGGATATTTCAATTATCTTCTATAAACAATACTTGATATTTTATATAAAAAATACAGTCTGTTATAAAGTGTTTGATTTTTCATCAAAATTTAAACACAACTTCTTTCTATATAATAAAGAGCAAAGCATTACACTATAGAGAAAAAAAAGGAAAAACATACATTTGAGCGAGGAATAAAAAACCGAGGAAATTTTCGGAAAGGCAATCCTCACAAAAAATGGTTTGCATAACAAATTGTAGAAAAAATGAGATTTATAACATCAATAACCAGATGGGAAACATGTACCATCAGATAGAAAGTTACTTCAGTAGACGCTCTTGTGTGGAGGTGCAATAGAATTTATTTAGATCTGCGACGATTCGATACAGCGCGGAGGGGAGAAAACTATACAACTCGGGGTCTAAAACCAATCCCGCATTTTTTATTCATGTTGGAAATTCACTTCCTCTTCCATCAAGAAATACGTTGGGAATCGTAGTGATTTGTAATATTTTGGAAAGAACTTCGAAAGAGAGAGGAATTCCGAAAGCAGAAGTGGTAAAGTTTGTCTAAGAAACGTCTTATAATTAAGGCAAAATGGAAAAATACTTTCTCTCTCTCTCTCTCTCTCTCTCTCTCTTTAGCCTGAAAGATATATTTAAATATATTTTCTTCAGAACGATATTCAGTTTATCGGATTAGTTTTTCGCATGTAATTCACTTCTTTTCTGTTCCATTTCATCAATGTAAGCATAAATATAATTGTATAGCGAAAACGATTTATTTTTAATTGTTTCTTCTGAGAATTTAAAAAAAAACCCTTGATCATTAAGTTGAAATAAACTGGATAATAACAAGTTAAAACATAATGCATTTGTTGTTGAATAATCTTTAATTAAAAAAACTATGGGAGTATATAATGAGGCAAAGTTCGCTCATTTAAACGAGAAAAACTCTAATATGTATATATATATATATATATATATAAATTCCGCAAGAATTCCTTGGTTGTAATTTTTTAAGAACTTAATTTTTAGAACCAGGAATATATATACGATTGCAAATTTATGCATAACAATACTGTCTGAGTTTTTGTATATGGTTAAAAGAAAGGCATATTTTAATTGTAAAGTATGAATGTAGAATAATTTAAAACAATATTAATATTTTCTGAAAAATTCCTGTAAAAGATTATTGTAAAGAATATTATAAATAAACATATATGTATTTGTAATCCCAGAGCGTTTTCAGCCAGTTGAAAAGATCATGTACGGTGCTAAAATCATAAGCGTTCCATGTATTTATATTTCATTGTATTTAATTTTTTATTTTAAAATATATACTCTATGCGTCTTATAATCTCTCTCTTTCTAAAGCTGTGTATTGAAAATAAATAATAGAAAACTTTTTTTAAAATTTCTTTTCACTCTCCATAGGTTCACCAATTTATAAAAGTATTTCTAAAAATGTTAAACACTTTAGAAAAATTGAAATTCCTGAATGGATTTTTGAAATTTATATAAATAACATTGTAAGGTTATACTATTGAAAGAGTGGAAACAAATGACTTGAAATTGATATCGATTTTTGCAACACTCTTTCATGTATAATGAAATAACGGGGAACATTTGGGAGCATGCAAAGTAAAGTTTTGGGCCTCCAAGTTGGATTTTACAAAGGGCAGGTACCTGGCAACAGTCAGGCTTTGGGCCCCTTAGAACCCTGCCCCCCTCAATGCGGGGGTGTACGTTAAGCCACAGAATGAGAATCTCAAAATATTTGCCATTAAATGTGCCTTTCCCTTAAATTTATGCTTACTATATAGTTATATATATAGTAATAATAATAATAAATGGAAGAAATACTGAACAAAATAAATAATCTACGTAAAAAAGAAAGATAAAATGCTGAAGTTGAAAATCAAGACTAAACCAATAAAAAATAAAGTCAATTAACCCAAATCGAAAACTATTGTGCTTACTAAAGCTGTCCCTGACTTAAGGCAATGAAGTAGGGTTAAGATTCTTACCCCCTTCAGCAGAAAATTTATTTCTGTAATAGTGCAAGAAAAAATTGAAGAAAATAAGCCATGATATTGAAAAACACTTCGGCCTAAAAACCGCATGTGTAATCAAACATTATTCTTCTAAACATTTAAACTAAAAGAATGACTGTTATGTAGTTGGAAGGGCACTTGAGAAGGGCAAATATAAATTCAAGATCTTGCCAGAATTTTGTATACATTAAATAAAAAAAGAAAGCAGCGAACCACTGGCGTAGCTAGTATGGAGTGGGCCCTGTATCAGAATTCCTTCGGGGGCCCTTTTCAGATATGAGAGCTCTGTTAGTAGGACTGTAGTTACACATGTTGGGGCCCCTTCAGCTTAGGGGCCCCGTATCATTGATACGGCTGATTCGGCGATAGCTACGCCCCCGCAGTGAACAAATAAGTATATATGTGTATGCGTGTGTGAGAGAAACATCGAGAGCATGCATCCGTGAGTGCATGTGTGCATTTCATAAATATTTTGATATTTACCAATAATAACTGCATTTCCTGCTTTCTAGAAAAACTAATTAAAAGAGCAACCTAAACCTATTAATAAAGCCATATCTCTCATTATTTAAATTATTTTAAGTACAAACATAATGTCCGGATTAGAACATATTCCCTAGCATTAGCATAAAATATATATGTACGTTAACAAATTAAGAAAAAGAGTAAGTAAAAATTGCTAAGAATCCAAATTCTTTGCTGCAAAGATCTTAGTTGAAAAAAAAATTTACAAATCAAGCTTAGAGCCAATTTATAAATTAAGACACATCATCCAATTAGTTGCTTGACGTAATTAAGATACTAAGTGGAAAGAGAGATAAATGTATTTCGAAAGTATCTGAGATTTCACATTATATGATTACAAATAGTCGTAGAAGTTCAGCATTTGAAATGTGATAGCAGTGATTGTGAAATACTGTCTGAAAGACTACGCTCATATATTTATGCCTTAATTAAATCTCCAATAAAAGTGAAAACGAAATTGTTTCTTAAGGAATCTAATGTTGAATCAAATGTTGAGGAGTAAGAATGGCTAAGAGTAAAAGATAAATTACTCTGAAAATATTGCACGATGTTTTCTGATGCCTGTTTTATCAAATAATGTATCAAAATACCAACCTAATTTGTGATAATGGGCTATCCGTGAGGTTTATCCTCTCTAACTTGGTTTTTTTCCCCATTCAGCCAAATTGACACTTCAAGCTAGAGCAACTCAACGCCACAAATGAACATCACTACTAAAGTGCATATAAATAGACAGACAGAGAAGAAGTATTATATGAAGAATATAGCCACGATAGAATTTTTGTATTTTAGTTATTTGATGATATAAGATTTCTCGTGGGCGAGTTTTCGAGATTGCTTGATAAGTACACATTAATTCTCTTTTTTAATTTGCCTTGTCAACACTCTGCGTCATCAGGTTTAACCTTAAATTAATAAAAAGGAATTATTTTGAATATCTATTGGTCATCATTTCATGTATCACTTGTGACGGATCTATCCGTGACTTTCTCACTAACAAATCCTCTTGGGGAATCTTTGGGCTTAAAAAACTATTTAATTAGAACGCTCCCTCTGAAGAAGAGAACGTGAACATGTAAATTAAGCCTACTATATAAAGTCTAGGCTTTCAAGTTAGAAGGAGAGAGATAGAGTAGGCTGTTAGCGGAGCAGTGATTAATAAAATTTAAAGTGTAACGCAGATATTTAGTTTTTGATAATTGTAATAATTAAGGTGATGATTTGTAACTGGAGATTGAATATAGATTAGAGAGCTAGGAAGACAGTGTACTTGAATAAAAGTAAGTGTTACTGGTAATTAAAGCCTTCTCATACCTTGCGTACGTCGTTAATTGTCTTCATGTTGCTTCAATTGGGTGTATCTCTTAGTTTTGATTGATCAAACTAGTGTTGGTGGTGGTGGTGCAAATAAAATAAGTAATTTAGAACAGTGATCCGCAACCCCCGGTCTGCGGACCGGTACCGGTCCGTGGATCAAATGGTGCCGGGCCATCTAAAGAACATTAAAATATTGCCATTTTATTTAAAGTGGTGCATTTCTCTCGGATTTGCGCAACTTTCCACGGAAATCACTTTATATTCCACGTTAAATCACTTTTATACATTTTTGGTGTAACTATATTTTATTCTGAAGGCATATTTAAACGTAACTGTATTAAAATTGTTAAATCAAAACAATCTAAAATATAAACAATCAACGTGTCCCACCCTCGGAGGGCCGCGGTAAAATTATCAAACGTTGACTGGTCCGCAGCGATAAAAAGGTTGCGGAGCACTGATTTAGAACATGGCTAGGCGCACACAGGCGAGTTTCTTACATACTTAATAGCACTTCAATCACTATTGCGTTCGGATCCCCCAAGTACCTCAACGATCAGCGAGATTTCCACATCAATCAATGCAACGATGTAACACTGCGACAAATTTTATGAATTCTTAATGAAATATATTAATTTTTTAATTAATTTGTTGTAGTCTCCTCGAAAAAAAGTATAGGAAATAAATTTAAATTGAAAATAAATAATTCAATATAAGCAGTATATTAACAAAATTGAAAAATAGTTTTGAAATTTAATATATATGAACTCTCACAACATGAACGGATAAATATTATTGTAACATTGTAATTACTCACAATAGTTTGCGTCTAATTAAGACACAAATACTGAAGGGGAAAAAAAGAGTATGAAAGATATGTTAATGTATACAGTTGCCAATTAAAGTTTGACCTCCCACTCTGGAAGATAAAAATAACTAAAGGAATTTTCTACGCCGATTTCTGATGTCTCGGCAATTTCTTCTTTCTAAAGCGAGGAATTTCCACGGTCTTCTAAATGGTTAGAGTCAAGAATTTTTTAAAGATTTAAAGAAACCGAAATTAGGGTTGATTCCCGCAAAAACAGATGTCACAGTATGAAATCTACCTAATGAAGACGGGCATGCCGTGAAAAAAGAACCCGCCGCGTCACATCAGAAAAATAAAGGAATGGGTGAAGCTGACATATTCAGCGACCCCGAGACCAAAACAGAGGAAGTACTGCGTGTCTATGCATCTGGAAATGGAATATGAGTTCTGTTCGTAGCGTGACCTAGACAGGATGTCCGTATGGTAAGAAAAACTGTTTTTAATCGTGTGTGTCACAGTGGCGAACCCCTCTTTTCCTTTTCTCAGACAAGTTCTAATGGGGAAAGGGGGAAAGAAGACGTCATGCAGAAATAACGAGTAGTGCTGAGCTTGATAGACAAGCAGGATCAACGGAGTCCAAAATGTGTTCATCCCCTTCTGTGTATTTTCAAGTAAATAAAGATAATCTGGAAGTGAGTCAATTTGATAAATGCGCAATTAGTATCTGTTAGAATTTTATAACCGCAATAGACCTCAGGCAGTGTATGATGCATCAAGAGATATGAAAGCAGCCTGGTTAAAAACTGTTTTTAATTAATAAATTCGAAAAAGTACTTTAAGAGCAGCATTCTTTTGAAAAAAAAAAGAACCATAAGCAAAAATTTAACAACTATTTTAAATGAATTCAAGAAATCATTTATTTGGAAACAATTACTAAAATGTATAATTTTCCAATTATGAAAATACAAACATCATCTTCATATAAACTTCAAAGAACATTAAAAATTTTTTCTGTTAGAATATATATATATATATATATATATATGTAATAATTCTCTCTAGTTTCCTTTTTATTAACTCTTCCTATTAGTCTTTAAACAAACTGTAAGTCTTTGGTTTAAAAATAACACTGTAATCTTAATAGTAATCGGCTAGTCCGAAATCCCTGTCCCGCCCATTCTATCCAATCAGAAATACTATTACGTAATAATCACGCGCTTGCACTGCTGGTATAAAAGCAAAAATTTTGTGTAATCGCTCTCTTAGTCTGCTTGCCTTCATCATCTAAGAAGTAAATAACTGCATCTCTTTGTCTTTGTGTCCTCCAACATGCCGCTGCTTACACAATGTGAAAATGTACATCAATTGTGTTTTAATCTGCTGTGTGTTATGTGTGCTTCATAACAAAGGAGGTAAAGTTATCCGGAAGATGTATTCAATAAACCAGACATGACAACAAACCAACACCGGCCAACGCTACAACAATACTTAACATATATATATATATTTCAATTTTGACATTTTAGGATACTATATTTATGACTATATATATTTGTAATTTCAAAAATACAATTATTTAATCCCCTTTCAAGTAAGATTATTATAAAAGCACCAAAAGAAATATTTCCGCACATCGTTGGTATTTCAGTGAAAGAGAAAAGCGTTAGTTAAAATAATTAATTCTAAGATTCAATTTGAGTAATTCTCGGCTAAAAAATATCAGAAATGTTTTAATATCTGGTAATAATTTGTTGAATTAAAAATGTTTTGATGATAAATATAAACTTTAAGCACTGAGCTGAAAAAAATGAAATCCCAAAACTATTGCTACGAAGCATGCCATCCAGTATAGTGGTTAGAGAAGCTACTGCTGTGAAGTAAGGCATAAAGTGCTCCGCAACCTTTTTGTCCCTACGGACCGGTCAACGTTTGATAATTTTACCACAACCCGCTGAGGGTGAGACACGTTGATTGTTTATATTTTAGATTGATTTGATTTAACAATTTTAATTTAGTTACATTTAAATATGCATTCAGAATAAAATATAGTTACACCAAAAATGAATAAAAGTGATTTAACGTGGAATATAACGTGATTTCCGTGGAAAGTTGCACAAATCCGAGAGAAATGCACCACTTTAAATAAAATGGCAATAGTTTAATGTTCTCTAGGCGGCCCAGCACCATTTGATACACGGACCGGGGGTTGCGGATCACTGCCGTAAGGCATGGATGCTTGTAAAGTATAGTGCATGTGCGGCATAGGGCATTCTAATTATTCGTCGAGTTGCAAGTAGCGACGTCTTAAGACTCTTTGAGGCCCTGTGCCCTTACGCAAAAGTAGTAGGGATGGCGATATGAGATCGATTAATCAAAGTATCGATTCCTCTGGCCAAAAAAATCGATCATTTAAATCGAAATGTAGCACTGAATCGATATTTCATCCTAGAAAATCAACAGAAAGATTGTTTATAATATTAGGCCTAGGCCTAGGCCTAGACATGGATAACGGCAATCAGATAATAATAATATAGTCTTATCACTTTTGCCAGTTGACATGCAGTTTGAAATTCCCTGTTTTTGGAATAATATTTGAGCATTAAAATTATCCGGATCATGTTCTTACTGAGACAAAGTCGAGAACGAACCCCCTTAAGGGCATGGCCCTGGGCCTAGGCCCAGTTGGCCCATGCCTTAAAACGTCCCTGCCACCTGCATGGTGCTCAAAGTGACAATTAACGATAGGCGTACAATGTAGCCCTTTGCCATGATGAATTTCGTGGGCCTTGATCTGACTCTGCGGATCAGGTGGCATTTGCCAGAATACAACACAACACTTTAGAGATTCATAAGAACTATATTAGTTAAAAATTATACCCAGAAAAATGATATTACCAGGGGATACGTAGAGAAGAAAGTTTGAGAAACACTGAGCTAGTAAAATGCCTGTAGAGTTTTAGTTAAATTAAATTTCATGGGTAGCTCTCGCTTTTCCCCAGAAAATTTGAAACAGATTAAGGGTTCATGTTGCGTGTTTCAGTAAGAATTGTTGCTTTTTAATTCAAAATAACAACAAAAAAATTTTTTCGAGAGGAATAACGTTTTAAGTAATAATTTAACAGTAAAAAAAATATACTGTGCATCTTTAAAATAAATTGGTTGATTGATTGTTTGATTTTATGACACAACAGCCAAATTAGGCTAAGCTGCACTAAACAATGATTTAAAAAAATACCTAAATTTTTTTGAAAACTCATTCTGAATCGAAGGTAATGAGATAAAATCAGATTATGTTCAAAATGCCTGATTATAGCAAAGCGAATTAAGTAATTTATGTATAGAAAAATCGAATTATATTAAATAAATCCTATAAAAAAATTGTATTTCATGTAAAATATCAAATGAACGTAAAAATGCTAATATATTTGTGGATGGTAGTTTTCCCCAACCAAATCAGTCAAAGTTAAAATATTTGTTTTTTAAAAAAGGTGTTTCTTTTGGATGAATAATGATGACATTATATTAAAATGTTTACAAAGGCGAGGGCACATTGGCAAAAGTCAAATATTGGAGGACTTTTTTCTAGCTACAAATGTTTATGCATTACACGGTGTGTATCCGATACGAAGTCGAGTTAAACAAACAGAAGGTCTTCATATCGATTAAAATAAAACAATAAGCAAAAAAGGAAATATTAAGAAAGTATAAGGCAAATTAATGTACTCCCAATAATACAAAAAGAAAAATCTTTTAAATATGCCATCAGAAACAAAAATATAATAAGCGGAGTATTTTTTATTCTCTCTTTACTGTAAAAAAACTAAATTTATAAAAAAATTTAAATGATATATTTCGAAAAATTTTAAAGAAATATTTTTTTAAAAACTTATTTTCTTCGAACTGATACCCGGGAATTTTGAAAGGTGATCTTCAAAATAGTTTAAACGACTTTTAACAGAAACAAACCAGGAAACCAAGAACAGCTTCGGTTCTTTATGGACCTATTCGCCCTGGTCGAAGAAAATAAAACATAAAACTTGATTGCGATAACATGGATTTATTGGCTATAAATTTACTCTCTGGCGCTACGGCAAGTCGAGGGTCGGAGGAAAGAAAAGTCCAACTAAATCAAAAAGTAAAAATAAAAATAAAAGATTTAAGGGAAAAAAATGTTCATATTTTGATTACATTGCTGTATCTGTCGTTACGATCCATTTGTCACGGAATGAGCATACTTGACTACTTAAGCTGTTTGAAATAGAAAAATAATCTTCAAGATATGAAATAATATTTGAACAACTTTAAAAAAGTAGAATAGCTTTTTTAATTTAATATAATCGAAACATTAAATCGGTTATTTTAAAGAGCACTTAATAAAAAACCCCTTACTTTTAAGAGACAATTTTTTTCTTTATTTTTTTCTATCCTAAACATGGATGTGTAATATAATGTTCTTTCATTGAAAAAGAAAATTCAAAAAAGTGAATAACAAGTTAGTTATCTTATTCACTGGAGCTGTGTACGGGCTTTCGAAATTATTTTAAAATTTTGGATTGAAATATAAAGGAATTTTTGGAAGTTAAATTTTTTATAATAAAAATATCAAATAGCTATTCTTGCGCATGCGTATATGTGCGGTTTAATGCAAAAATCAGACCAAAATTTTTTGAGAGGTGAATTTATATTTAAAAGGTTTTGTTCAGTATTATCTAATCAAATAAATTAATTTGATTCTTAAACATTTATGAAGAATATTCCATTATATTCCCCTTGATTTATTGATTTAATTTCATTCTTAAACATTTATGAAGAATATTCCATTATATTCCTTGATTTACTCGTTAAAAGGAAAAAAAAGGTAAAAGCGATACATATAAATAATTTTGAAAAAATCTTTCCTATCCGTCTGATTGATTCAATTTGCGAAAATAAAATGAGAAGATAAAAATTATAAAACTAAACTGATCGAATATTTATTTAAAGTATTTTTAAACTGTGAAAATCTACGTGAAAGCATTTTTTACACATGAAAAAATGCCTATTTAACAAGGAAATGACTAACAAAAAAATGTTTCAAAGTTATATTAGAGCTATTTGTTCCATTGTTGCAAATTTTCTTTAGGAAATTATTTTCAGAAATTTAAACATGGCTTGTGAATAAAATGATAGATAGAAATTCATTTATACAAAGCAAAGCTTGGTACAATCCGAAGGAAAGCTTACAGAAAAGTATATTCTAATACCATTAGAGTAAATACACTAAGCATAGTGAAGAACAAGAGCAGACAGCACAAAAGCGAAGAAAGTTGTGTGTTCCATTCTTTGTTCTCGTAACTCCATACATTGCGAGCAACACCTACTTTCATCAACTCAAAAGCCTTGCTGAAACTGTACGATATGCAAAAGAGGTTAGAAGATCAAAATGTCACCAATGGTGCCCTTTTGCATCCACAACATGTCTTCATGCAAAACAGATTTCTTTCCCAGTTTCCGTTGTATTCGCTTCTCTCTTTTTTAAGAAGTTGGCAGCCATTTCTTCTGTTCACTGACTTCTTTATGGGAATCCGTACCAACGGCGTGGAACGGTACACGCAATCCGTTCCAAAACGGGTCAGAGTAAACAATACCATTCTCACTCCAATGGAGCGAAGTCTCGGTAACATTGATAAATGTTATTCAAAGATCAGAATTCTCGCCACCGAAGAGGAATATTAATTCAAGGAATTAATTTACAAGGCCAAAAGAAAAAAGTTATCACGCAATGCAACTGTTACTTTAGCCTGCTTGCATGTAAATCAAGCTCTTAAATCAAGTGCAGGGCTATTTTTTGCACCTTAAAATGTGACCGAAAAGCAATTTTGTTAAGATATGTAAAGGAAAAATAAAAATTGATCAATGAATTACTAGTCGTTATACTGAATACTTGTGGGGATGTTTACTACATGCATTTCTTTGGAGATAAAAATTAAAGTTGGATGCTGTCACATGCTTAAAAAAAGTAGGGTAAGTATTTTGCATTCATCCCATCATTGATTAATTTAAGCATGCCTTAAAATAAGGGACTGAAGGAGTTCAGTGGGACTCGAACTCGTGGCCAGCGTAGAGCTCTGGTGCCACTAAAGACCCGGGCTGATACACGTTAAGGTATCCGACTACGTTCGGAACCGTGATTTTGCAAAAGCGCATAAATGGATAATTTTCATGATATTTAGTGTCGCTTAGATTAGAATATATGCATAAAATTGTTTTAAGGATATTTTGACAAAAAGTTTATTTAAACATAATATTTGGCGAAAAATTAACTTAGAATGATCTTTTTTCCAAATGTTCTTCTTTTGTGAAAAATGCTTCTATTATAATAATATTTTGCCTGTATATAGCTCAGACCTCTCTACAGACGATCAACTAGAATTTTTGAAATATATAACTTAAAAGTGAGTTTATTCATATTTTACGACAACAGAGGGGAGCAATTTTAAGAAAAAAAATGCCAATAATTATTTCAATTCGTGGTAACTCTGAAAATAATGTGAATATTTCAAAAATTCTGTTTGAGCCTCTGTAGAGAGGTTTGAGCTATATACAGGCAAAATATTATTATAATAGAATCATTTTTCACAAAAGGGGAATATCTGGAAAAATGATTGTTCTAAGTTAATTTTTTGCCAAAAATGTCAAAATGTCCTTAAAACAATTTTATGCATGTATTCTAATCTGAGTGACACTAAATATGAAATTTATCCATTTATGCGCTTTTTTAAAATCACTGCTCCGAACGTAGTCGGATACCTTAAATCTGTCGAAGCCAAAAATACTCTAATTGGTGTGGTGTTAAAATTAGGAAAGGGGGTGCCGGTTCAGCGGTTGTCCTCGCTGCTTGACGGTTTTTCAAATGAAAGTATACAATGCCAACAGCCCTTGTGTTGTGTTTGAGTGCGACATTAAAAAGCACTTATGCAATATAGTAACGCATAGTTTTTTTCTAATTTCGAGTCACTTACGGATAGTTATAATAATCGAAAACATAAATCACTAAAGTTTTGTTTCATACAGAGTTGTGCAAGCATGATATTTTGGTTGACAAGAAAATACATATGGAGTACTCATGTATCAACTAACAGATAATGATTTGAATATTTTGTAAAGGATTAGTTTCTTTTTTGATGAAAAAATTCTCAATTAATTTAAATAAATACTATAACTCAAAATAACTTTATTGTTTTAGTATGATGCAAACAGGACTTTAAAAACATTTTCAAATATTTAAAAATCTTTAGAGTCGTATTTCGAATAAGTTTGGTTCAACAAATAAGGAACCAAATTCTAAGGGTGCATTTATTTTCACTCTCTTGTTATTGAAAAGTTTTCTTTACTTTAAATTAATTGTCAGGTTTCTATAAAGTATTTTATAACTACTTTTTTTTTACCCTAAGTCTACAACAGTTTCATGAAAAAAGTTTTTGGAAGCTGGTAAATTTATTTTTGTATTATGCTTATGTATATAAATAAAGGAGCAAAGAGCAACTCACTCGCCTATCACGGGACCTCCGGAACTATTAGATCTAAACTTAAAATTTGGTATCTGTGTTTCTTTTGTTGAATAGAGATACGCCAAAAATGAATTTTGCGGAAATCAACTTTGGAGAGAGGGGTTATAGGAGCGTAAAAGATAACTATATATCTCCATTTTAGAAATTACTGCTCTTTTTTTAATCAACAGGGAAGGGCTACAAGAATGTTTTCCAAAGCAATCCAACGTTTAATGCAAGGTCTTAGACACCAGTCGTATAACATCAGGAAATACCCAGCAAATCGGGCGGGTAATATGCATGGCTAGTATTTATTATATAGGCTGCTGGCCACACAAAACGCAACACCAAGAAGGACCAGATATATCACAGCGAAATTTATTTGGCAGATAACATGTTGTACAAAGATCAAACGATTAAAATTACAGCCTCTTGTGACACGTGGATGATGACAAAATTAGTAGTTAGTATAGCTGCCATTGTTTGGTATAATCGCTGCCATACGCCTTGGTATACAATCAAAGAAGCTTTGAATGTATCCTTGAGGTGCAGCAATGTGCATGTGGCTTCCGTGTATTGACAAAGTTAATCTGGTGTAGGTATACGGGTGGTATATACCAGGTCAATCGTTGTGTAAGCATGTACCACACGTTTCGATTGGTGATAGATAGGGAGAATAAGCAGGCCAAGGAAGCAATTCAATCTAATGGGCGAAGAAGAAATCTTGAGCATTGCGTGTCACGAGTCGTCCAGCATTATCCTGTTGGAATATGGTTGATGGTTTGCAGGTGGCGCTACGGTTGCCCGTGATGTACGTCTGCGCTATAATGCTAACGATTTCCATATTTCATAGCCATCAACACATGATGTAAATTTCGCATGGTTTGCATACTTCCTTCAGGGTGTTGCATTTTGTGTGTCTAGCAATATACATAAAAAAGGAACTTACAAAATTGAAAACTTATTACCTTGAATGAATTTGTTTCGAAAATTTTTTTTCTGAAGGAAACGAATTCATATTAAAACAGCATTGTATGCGACTATGCAAATGTCAGTCATTCCTAATTATTAAACAATACATATATTTGAAATGTTTTACATTACTTATAAAACACAATTTTATATAACCATTCAAACTTTAAATTTGGGAAGTGTGGAGACAAACATTAAAAGATATGATTGAAAAATATATAAGTATATAATAAAGCTAGCCATATATTTGAATCATATGCAGTAATATTTGAAATAATATCCACATGCATAAAATATTTAAATGGGTCCCAAAATGCCATTATTATTTACATAAAATGCAAATAGCAGCATACCCTTTATTACAAATATTTCCACTAGTATTCGAATAAAACCAAAACGGAAAATTTACATTATTTGCTAAATAGTTTCATGTTGACTTCTGGCATAAAATCTTAAGCAAATGTGGATATATGAATTAATTTTAATGATGTGGTAGTCTGCGCTGTGTTAAAATTCTTGCATGAGAATAGGCAGATATAAAACGTAGGAAAGGGTATAAAAATTTCGTTGATAATGAGAGAACTTGTATTCATTGTCACATACAGGATTCATATATTCACGAAAATTCTGTCTTAAAATTCATCAAAACAAATACCAGAATCTATTTCTCAGTTTTTACTATTATAAATCTTATAAATAATACTAAATATGCTGTGAATATAATCAATGCTCAGTAGAAATAATTTACATTAGAATATATATATATATTCAGTTCATAGTTTTTGATATTTCTGCGAAAGTGTAGACAAAAAAAATTGTTAATGCATAATTGGCATATAAGTATTTAGATCAAATTTTATTTTTGTTCGATCATTAATTTTTCTTGAAAATTGAGTTCTGAACCATAGTTTAGATTTTGAAGCTTGATTCACAATACTTATCGCAAAAATACGCAAACAAAACTACCTTATATTCCTGCGTATTTGGTGCACTTATACTTTCAAACTGTATTTTTTAATTTTAATGTATATTCGCCGTATAAAGCGCACCCCTTTTTTACGAATAAACCCGAAGCGTGCTTGTGCAATGCTCTGAAGTTTTTAAGTCATTTGTTCGAAGTATTATATAATGCTCTTTAACAATGGTGTACTTCTAGAATTAAAAATTTAAATTACATGAAAATAGGTGTTAGAAAGATGTAGATGTTAAAAGATGAAAAAGCATTTATAAAAAGAGGCCAAATGCGTCCAGATAGTTCGGAAATAGTGTATGAGTGGATAATAAAATCAAAGAATGAGAAATTAAACCTAACATAACTAAACAAGCCATTTAATCTAGATCGAATTTGTTTATAGGTAAGAGTAAGAGTAATAGAACAGAATTCTATGATGTGGCTGAAAATATAATGGACTTTTCATGGTATCCAATAATGACAGTTCAGAAAAAGTATGTAATTTGCATAAAATAAGAATATTTGCATAAAATAAGGATATTTGCATAAAATAAGGATATTTGCATAAAATAAGGATATTTGCATTTATGCTGAAATCTAATTTTTTTTATATATGTTCATCTTCTCTTTATTTTTAAAGCTGTCATATTTATATCCGTCGTAAAGCGCACACCCGTTTTCAATCTTTTTGTGCTAAAATTGCGCGTTATACGCCATAATAGACGATAATTATTCTGTACGGAAATGACTTAATTATTGGTAAATAACTTTTTACAGAAAAATAAAGTATGATTCCAAAATCGGTCAAAAATTGGTGTGGAGATATTCTAACCTTAAAAAAAATCTTTATTAAAAAAAATTGCATCAGAGAGTGAGAGAGTATATTTACTTAAAAGTTCATTTAATGTTTTCCAATTTATATAAAGATTGAATTCATATTATTAATTTAAATTTACAAATAATGTAAAATTTAGCTATTTGAGAGTGTATCCTCTTTCACTTTTTACTAAAATTATCTTAACTAATACAAAATAAAATCCTACACATAATGAAATGCAGCGTATTTCAAAAGAGAAAAATTGTTACGCGATTTGGATTTTCAAAAAAGAATGAATTATTTATGATTGCTTCTCTGAGGAGAACTTAAAATCTTTAAAATTAATATATTTAAATTTAAAGAAAAATTCACATTTTTTACGCATACATTTCTCATTTGAATGCAACTTTCGAAGCAAAATGTAACGAAATTAAATCATTTCCTTTTCTATAAACTTTGTTTGCAAATCAGTTTGATACTGAGTCCACAATAGCTCAATTTTCTCATTTTTCTTTAAAATTTATAAAAATTTTATGGTAATACTTTATGTAATATGAAATAATTCTCAATATGAATACAAATGAAAGACCAATTTATTTAACATTATAAGTTATAGTACTTTTTCAATTTTAAGAAGAGCCATATTTGGCAATTCAATTTGTGAGATTGACTGATTTACTAACGTCTCACAAGAATTAACATTAAGAGGTCACAGGGGTGTTAAACTTCGATTTTTTCGAATTTTCGAAAAAAACATATGTTGTTCCTCATTTTCTTTTGAACATTTTGATACCAACCACGTGATAGTACTACAAAAACTTCGAAAGTTATTCGAAAAATTCCAAACAGCAATTTAGTAATAACAATGTTTAAATGGCTACATGCCACACCCACTTATTCTTGATTTCCACATACGTTTTATTTTTCTGTTTTTAAAAAGCCTCATGAAATATTTTAAACACTTGCTTAATTGAGAAGGAAGCTTGCAACTCAACACACACTTTTTTAATGTGTTTTGATTCTGTTTTGGTAATGCTAGCACGTTTGTTTGAAATAACTTATCGAAATTCAAAACAGCGTTGTTTAAAACCGTTTATCAAAATTGAAAACAATTGAAAATTCTCGATTGAAATGGAAAATACTCATCGTAGACCTTCAGGTAAACGTCCTAAGAAAAGAAACCAATTCATGAAGGTATGTTCTCATACATATGTTGCAGAAAGGAGAGATACAAATAAGTGTGCTTCCAGTAATAAAATCTCAGGAATTCAGACTTCATTAAAGTCCAATCTTGTTAAGGTAAGTGAAAACTTCAAAGGATATCGTATTTTTGATTTTATTTCAACTTTTAGCTCTATTTTATCAGTATCATGTTGTTTAAAATGTCATAAACCATTAACAATTAATGAAAAGTCCACTCGTGGTTTATGTTCGAATTTTGAAATACGTTGTAAAAACTGTGGGAGTGTTTGTACTTTTTCAAGCTGTGAGAACACTGGGAATAAAAATAATGCTCTAGAAATTAACAGAAGATCTATTTTAGCAATGAGATGCATAGGCCAAGGTTTAGAGTTATTAAAAACCTTTTGTGCTGTAATGAGTCTTCCTAATCCTGTTGAACAAAAATCATATGATGTTATTAATAATAAACTTTCACGTGTTATGAAGGAAGTCACTGAAGAAAGTATGAAAAGGGCAGCTGTCGAAGAAAATTCTTCATCACCTGATAACCTTTTAACGGTAAGTGGTGATGGTACCTGGAAGACGAGAGGACATTCATCGTTGATTGGAGTATGTACTGTAATAGGGGCCGAAACAGGTAAGGTTTTGGATAGGGAAGTGTTGTCCTCATTTTGCAAAGGATGCGAGAGTTATAAAGGGGTAAAGTTTGGTATCAAGTACAATAAATGGCAAAGAGCGCATAAGATTTCATGTAGAAAAAATTATTCTGGCTCTGCTGGTAAGATGGAGGTTGACGGGATGTTGAGGATTTTTAATCGATCAGAAAAGCTTCACAACCTGAAATATTCGAACTACATAGGAGATGGCGACACAAAAACATTCAATGCTCTTTCTGAAAACAAGCCATACGGCGATGACCATCTTATTCAGAAAATAGAATGTGTAGGCCATGTGCAAAAGAGAATGGGTACAATTAATGTGAATGGGTTAAATAAGTATATAGTAAAAAGAAATTATCTGATGGTAAAACTATTGGTGGTAAAGGTAGGTTAACTGATAGTTTAATTGATAAACTTGCGCATTACTATGGAAATGCTATTCGATGCAATTCTACTAGTGTAAAGGAAATGCGGAAAGCCATTTGGGCTGTTTGGGGTCATTCTTGCAGCACTGATGATGAACCGATGCACTGGTTTTGTCCTACAAATCCAAATACATGGTGTAAGTATAATGCCGCAATTAATAATAATTTACAAAATTATAAACACAAACCCTCAGTTGCTAAAGCTGTTCGAGATGTAATTAAGCCTGTATTTGCAGACTTATCTCATCCGGCACTCCTGAAGAAATGTTTAGGAGGTAAGACACAGAATCCTAATGAAAGTTTAAATTCATTAATTTGGAAGTTTTGTCCTAAGACGATTGGTTCTAGTCTTCAGATTGCAGAGATTGCTGCAAATCTAGCAACCAGTGTTTTTAATGATGGAAATCAAATACTTATTACTATTTTAGAGAAATTTGGCTTGAAAATTAACAGAAATGTTTGTGTGCCCCTGTCTGAACGTGACAATCGTCGAATCTTTACGTCAAGACAGAGGCTTTTAGAATCATCTTTTGAAGCTCGCAGAGCCAAGAAAATTAAAAAGAGTAAAGAAATTGAGCTGTTTCAGGAACAGGAAGGTATATATTATTATCCTGGAGAATTTTAGCGTGTAAGTTTTAAGATTTATTTTCTCAAATTCAATTTTAAAACTTTAAAGCCCTTTTTCTCAGTTTGTGTTTTTTTTTCAATTACGCGCATTGCGTTTCAAAAACTATCATACTTTGATGTATAAAACTTTACAGAATTATAAATTCTATCATAATCTTCAAATCTTAGATATTTATAGTATTATAAATTTTTAATTTTTTGAAATATTTCAACAAAAATTGAATTTTTTAAAAAAAATTTAAAAAAATGTATTTTTTTATTTTTTAAACATATTATTTATTTTATTTT
This sequence comes from Trichonephila clavipes, assembly GCA_019973935.1. Lineage (NCBI taxonomy): Eukaryota > Metazoa > Arthropoda > Arachnida > Araneae > Nephilidae > Trichonephila > Trichonephila clavipes. The sequence continues at coordinate 2,016,080 of BMAU01013744.1, forward strand.
TTTTTTATTTTTTTATAAGATAAGCTAGCATGTAATAAGGATATATTCGACTTTGTAAATCAACTTATTGCTAGTAATTAGAATTATTATTGCAGAAAATATCATGCGCGTCGTAAAACTTACTTTTTGTTTCTTACAAAAATTTTTCTTATTTTTATGAGCTTATTATTTTTAAAATTATTATTATATTTTAGATATTTTATACTTTTTTGAAACTTTATTCCTTTATAAGAAATGTGTAAAAGAATCAAATTATTTCATTTTAATCTCAAAGAATTATTTCTAGTCAAAAATTGTTTGTATTTTGTGCTCTCGAAACATTTTTAACACCCCTGTGACCCCTTAAGGCTATTGTTATCGCTAAAAGCGACAAGAACAACACCTAACTTCTTCGCACTCACTCGGCCGAGTGAGGAGATGGTGAGTGTGATCTATTATATGTACAAAGTGATATATATATATACATGCAAATATATATCCTCAATAATCGAGTCTTAACTGGCTAAAAAAGTTTTTTTATTTTTTTATTTTAGGTTGAATTAATATCCCCAGACAAAGGAATTTTAGGAAATTCATTCTATTATCGGGTAAAATGTTTCAGATTTATGAATGCAAATAGAGCCAAATCTGAAGTTATAATACATTAAAACATTTTTTTTATTTCTAATAGACTGCGGATTGGAGTTTGTCCATTGCAGTCCTATTACATTTCCCGAAAGATGGTATCTCTTTTTAAGTGCGGCACCATATAAGGCGGATACCAATCACCGCACATTAGAACATTTACTCTTTTATAATTGCAACGTTGAATGTCAGTGTGAAGAGAAATTAGAACTTGAATTGAGATCATGCAATCGCATGATTCCCGTCACAATTACCATATATTCCGTCGGATGTTATGCGTACCTATACTTTCAAATAGTATTTTTTAAATGTTAGATGCTTTTGCTGTATAACGTGCACCTTTTTTTTTACGAAGAAATTGAAATGTAGATGTGTAATGCTCTTATCTTTTGAAATCTTGTGAGTGGATAATAAAAGCATGGTATGCAATTAAACCTGATATAATCAAAAAAGTCATTTAAAAATGTAGTATATCTAACAATCTAGAGGAAACGGAAGGTAATTTATTTGCAGTTCAGAGAATCAGAGATGGTGAAGATGAAACAGAACTGGATGACGTGCGCCTGAAGTTATAACGGAAGATTAATATGAGGAACTTTTCATGTTATCCAATGATGTACGTTTGTGAGGTACACCATTTCTGTTAAACGAGCATCATTTAAGAGACACATCGAAATTTAATTTTTAATGCTCAACTTCCCTTTATTTTTAAAGCTTTCATTTTTATATCCGCTGTATAACGCGCACCTGTAAATATATTTTTCTTTGTGAGTGTGTTAAACGCCGGAATGTATGGTTTGTATATGTAAATAACTTGGTTGAGAAGTGTTGACTAGTGGGCTGAAAATCTTTGTTTTTTGTTTCAGTTTGATCAAAGATCATGAATAGAATAAGGAATAGAAAGCCGTCCTACGTCACATGAAATCAGCCCCGAAAATTCGATTCTGGCTCAACTCTGCCATTTAACTTTTATTTAAAAATCCGTAAATTACAACATTATCATATAGCTTTTGCTTCCAACTTTCATAAATAGTTACCCAGGCGTCTATTCGAAAATAAAGCAATCTTATGATTTATGACTGCTAGCAATATTTCACAAAATGAATAGTCTATTTATTCCAACAAAACCATTGAAAGTATTTACTGCAAGTTCATCTGCTCGAAGCCCTGATACAGTTATCATTGAAACTTTCTCCAGCAGTGAACAGTGAACGTCCTTACCCTTTCACTAACGGATTCCCTTTTACACTACGGAACAGAGAAATCCCCCTATCATTTCTTTCTTAATGGCCTCAATTAACAGCAACCCAAAAGGAAATCTAAGTCACCACTCTTTTATAGGGGAATGTCGGTTAAGAGAATGGCGAAACGATGGATTTCGTTTTCACCAAAAGGAAAGGGGGGAAAAAAGAGAAAGAATGGTGAAAGAGTATAAAAAATAATAATAAAAGAGAAAGTCCATCCTCTGTTTCTTTTTAGGCACTGATGGTCTTTTCACGGGCAGCATACCGAGAATCCCAGGTCAATATGTTGTTGTATCAATCGAAGTCTCATCGATTAGGCAAGTTCTCGCCTTACTTGGGGAGGAAGCGAAGGTGGCCGCATTTTACGATTCCCAATAACTTTGGCAGATAAATGGAAACACATCGCCGCCCCAAATTGATTCCGCCACCAAAGGGAACGGACACAAAATGAATGCTAGCAGGCCTGCCCGTCATTTCGAAGACACAACAGAACGAGGCAGCCGTCTAAAAATTGAGCTTTGTTCTTATTACTGTGGCACTGTTTTAAAAAAGATCCGTTTTCAAATCTCTAGAAATCGAAACTTAGACATAATGACTCGCCTTAGTATAATATCAAGGATTTTAAAAATTTAATATTATTCTGTCTACTGTTAAAAATAATAATATTCACTAAGCGATACAGTATAAATACATACAGGAGATTATAAAGTTTAATGTAAAACAAAAAAATCGACAAGATATTTCAATTGCGACACCACATTTGAAAATGTTATTGCTTCATCCTTAGCATTTGCTATTCTAAAGTACAATGGTTTTTTAGTGAAAATAAGTCTCAAATTCATGATCCACTCATTAAAAAAGCCCGCTAATTTACCACCAAACTACCAAAATCTAAGGAAAGTAAATTTTGGGTTTATAATAAGTATTAATTTAAGTAGATTGCTGTCTCGTTATTACACATATTTGGGAACACATTACTGGGAAGAAATTGGCCAGTGTTTTTGTATTCTGCTTATGTATATAAATAAAGAAGAAAAGAGAAACTCACTCGCCTATCACGGGACCTCCGGAACTATTAGATCTAAACTTAAAATTTGAAATATGTTTTTTTTTGTTATTGAACAGAGATACGCCAAAAATGAATTTTGCGGAAATCAACTTTGGGTGAGTAAATATTAACGTCGCACTGTTCTGCTACACGAGGGCTTTTGGCGACGGACCACGAAATTTTGAACCATGGTCAAGTGACGTGGACGACACCTGGGCTGGCAACTCCTCTCCTAATTACCACACCATCGGGAGGACCTTTCATCTCTCGACAGATTTAACATGCATCGCTGCCCTACACGGTGGGTCTTTAGTGGTACTGGGCTCGAACTCATGACATGCCTGCCATGATCCGATACCTTGACCTCTGGGCTACCACAGCCTTGAAATCAACTTTGGAGAGAGGGGTTATGGGAGCGTAAAAGATAATTATATACCTCCATTTTAGAAATTCAAGTCTTCATCTTTTTTAATCAATAGGGAAGAGCTGCAAGATTGTTTTCAACAACAATCCAACGTTTAATACTAGTATTAAACAAGAACACTTGCGAATTTCTTCGCAATTTTCATCGATGGTACAATGACAAGATTCTTAAAGAAAGATTTCACTCTTGTCTTAGAATTAATATATATATTTATATGGCATATTTTCCAAATGGCAATAGTTTTTTTTTTAAAAAAAGGTAGAATTATTTAGTCCATAAAGTGATAAATCATCATATCATTTCATGCGCTCCACTTGGACGCAGTTATATGATTACAATTGCATAAATAATCTCTCCTACAATAAAGAAAATGCCGTGAAAATTTAAATCGTTTTGCAATCGTTGTTTTATTTGCTAAAAACATCAATAATAATATATTCCTTTCTCGTTAAGTAGTTCAAGACTGTTTAGTATTTTTCGTGATCAATCCCGAATTTCTGAGTAATTTGAAAACAAAAAAAAAAAGTTAATTTCCCAGACATTTTAAATTTCTTACAGATTAAGACTATATCTTTTAAACATGTTAATAATTTGATTTACAGAAGTGTGGCAGGCGTGTCGTGAGTTGAAAACTAGCACCATTAAAGACCCGCCGTACAGAAGGGGCCGATGCTCACTAAAAATGTCCAGGCTCAGACGTTCTCCTGTTGCTGTGGAAATTAGGTGGTTTCCTGAGCTCAGGTGTCGTCCTCGTCACTTGACGATGGTTCAAGATTACGAGGTCTGTTGCCAATAGCCCTTGCATAGCTTTGCAGTGCGACATAAATATTACTTTCTCTCTCTCGATAGAAATTTAACACTAATTATCAGGTTACTTCAGAATTTCGTTTAGTTTTTTTAATGTCTAATGGGCTGCAAATGGATCATTAACCATTGCAGAACTAGTACATCTCCCGAAGCTGGTATCACTTTTTAGTGCGGTGCCCTATAGGTGGATACCAATCGCCGCAGGTAGTTTTGACGCCCAGTTTCCTCCCTAGAGGGAGGCACCTGAGCTCTGACGATGTGAACTTGTACCAGGATTTAATTTTGCCGAGAGCATCCAAGCCAAACAGACACTCTAGGGATCTTTTACATGCTGTATAATCATACGACATGGCCGCTGTCGATTTTCTGCATCATGGAAATCCACCGACTTGGGCTGAGGTCGAATCCGTTACCTTGGGTACAGAAGGCCAGCAACAAACCAACCTCGCCACCCAGCTGGTATCGTTTAAATAACAGGCAATAATTAACAAATTCAGTATTTTGTTTTACATTAAAAATTTAAACTTCAATAGCTTCAATAAACTTCAATTCAGTGGTATAATTTTTTAACAAGTAACATTTTTAATGTATAGTTTTAGAATAATATGTTTTGTGTTCAGTAATATTTAAAAAAAAAATTAAATGTGAAGGAAATTTTGCACATTTTAGATGATTTTTAAGTAAAATTATTTATTTAAAATTTATTCCTACCATTGTCGTTTGTTTTGCCACCTGTATATTTATTTTCATTGCAATTTATTTTAATTGCTTCAATGTGTTTAAAATGACTGTGAAATAATTTGAAATTTCTAAGGTTCCTTTTTTTTGTTATTGTTGTACTTTACAACAAAACTAGACACAAATTTATAATTCAGTATGTTCCACAAAAATATATATTGAGCATTTTGCGATTCAAAAATTCGAAATTTATTTATTCCCAATATCTGCTTGAAAAATTGTGAATTTTCTTCTTTAAAAAGTTCTTAAGATATAATTATCAATTAATTCAAATTATCAGAAAAAGTTTTTTTCGCGTTACTCCTTTTGAATGTCCATTACATATTTTAAGAATCTTTAAAACTACATTTCGCCATTTTAATTAAACTAAGATAATCATTTCCTGTTATAATTTCTCAATGTATTTTAAAAGCTAAGGATAAAATAGACACAATTTTGGTTATATCAAATAATATTTTCGAATTCTCACGAAAGTTTTTGATATTTATAAAAACATCTGAAATGAAATGCAATACACAAATTAAATTTAGATTTTAAATTATAAAAAAAACCCTTTGAGAAAAGATAGAACTTCAACAAGCAATATTAACAGTTTAAAAGGTTGAAACTTGGAAGGATTTCTGATATATTTAGGTAACTACCTTGAATCCAAATATGTTTGAATATTTCGAAGTTCTAAGTGCATGATGCCTTCAAAATGTGTTTGGTTAACAAAATTACTTAAAGGTGTTTTTTTTTAATTTACAATCATTCAAAATTTAAACTTACATATATAACACTTTGATCTTCTACATTGCTAGCCAAATGGTTGGGATAATATAATCTTTCACCGAGACGACATTTAAATTAAATCATATGTGAGCGTAGCTGAAAGTTAATTAAATCTTGGCTAAATATTTTTCAAGTGTGGAGGTGTAGAAGTTAGAAGAGAGAGATTTTTTACATTCAAATGAGGCTGAGGATTGGTGATTACCATTGCAAATCGCGTAAGTTCCTCGGGAGCTAGTATCCCTTTTTAGTGTTCTACCATATATACGTGGATACTAATTGCCGCGATTTAATTTTGACGCTCAGTATCCTTTTCAGAGGGGGGGCACCTGAGTTCAGATGATGCTCTAGAGCAGTCAAGCTAAGCAGGCAAACTAGGGGAATTAAATATGCCGCATAATCACACGATCTGGACATTGTCGATTTTTTTGCATCAAGGAAATCCACTGAGATAGGTCGGGATCGAACTAGCAAACTTGGGTGTACAAGTCCAGCGACTAACCAATTACGCCACCCAGCTAACGAGAAAAGAGAGATCATGTGGTTCATCAACATAGTACTAGACGCAATGCAGAGACTGTCATCGAAGCTACGATTAAATAATGAGGATTACACTCCAGAGCTATGAGAGCACAGCACTTGCTCAGGTGTAATGTATTGAAATCGCGTTTCAAATTTTTGAGACTCATAGCGTATAGTATTCGTATATTGTGCACGTACACACACACAGTATAATCAAATTAAATAATAAAAGACAAATTGTAATTCCTACATAGCTAAGAATGAACGGAAATGGATTTTAAAACGCGCCAAAATATACGTAGACATTTAAAAAAGTCGATAGACCAAAATGGAAAACTCTCTCTATTATATTTTCTAGGGCTGACACCGAATTAGGACAGTGAAAATGGTAAATTTTGCTTTTCGGATTCAGCCTTCCCCATCCAGTAGAAAATTTCGTTATAATAGCGCAATATAAAGTGAAAAAAAAAACTTAGAAAGAGAAATGAAGTCAAGCCTAATAATAGCACGTGTAAGCGAATGGACTATTTATAACAAATAAACCGAGTTAAATGGCTATTGTAATTAATGTACAATGTTACATATTGAAATAAGCAATAAACCAACAAAAAGAACTTATTTCCAAAATTCTTCTATACATGCATGCTATAAAATTTCATTTCAAAGGGGAGAATAAGAAATATTATTCATGGTATATCAAGGAATTTTTAAATTTTTGATTTGAAATCATGTTTTTCCAAACCAAACATTTTGCAAATAAAAAAAACAAAAAACAGGAACCTTCAAAATTTAGAAACGAAATAAAATGTATAAAACCAAATTTCTCTCATTCAAAAAAAGTGCGAGTATTACCATTAATTTTAAAACACCGGATTGTATCATTTGTAAATAACTCGGAATTTAAATGTTTATCGGGTGAGTGAGTGAATATTATCGTCTCGCACTGTTCAGCTACACGAGGGCTTTTGGCGACGGACCACGTACTTTTGAACCATGGTCAAGTGACGTGGACGATACCTGAGCTGGCACCCCTCTCCCAACTGCCACACCACACCAACGTTTCAGCTCTCGACAGATTTGGCGTGCATTGCTGCCTTACACGGCGGGTCTTTGGCGGTACTGGGTTCGAACTCATGACATGCCTGCCATGATCCGATACCTTAACCACTGTGCTACCGCAGCCCCCAAATGCTTATAGGAGAAATATAATACAGATTGAACCAATTATAACTATCGTTGCTTAATTTTAAAATAAACAGATTCAACATAACTAAATGAATTCTTAAGCGATATCAAAACGCACTTAATATGTTTTAATCGGGAAAAGTACTGAATAGAATGGAATAATTTATAACACAGGATTTTCTGGCTAACATGTAGAAATTATTGCAAGAAGACTTTAGTTTCTAATTGAATTGACTCATATTTATTAAAAAACGTGAAATATTATTAATATTCCTTTTAAAAATAAAAGCAATATTTGCAAGTAGGAAGACGAAGTAGAAAAAATAAGGAAACCCAACAATAAAATATAAATTTTAATTAAAAATTATGTAGATTAGGTTGTATATTTTAAGTTAACACGTAGAGTTTGGGCTGGAAATAAGCGATTACGACTGTAAGCTGTGATACTTAGGTATATTATTTGATATCGAAAAAAATCCCAACATTTTCACTAACAATATTCTCTGGTATGTTTTTCAAATATTTAACGTTTCTGTATCTTTTTGCACTTTAAAATAATTAAAATTTCAATAAAATTACAATATCGCATAAAAAAATCAAGTTTTAGCCCCTTATAAGATCGCAAATCGATATGTATAGGACCCCCTTTTAGACATGAGCTTTGTAAACGCAGGGAAAACGCCAATCGCCTTCCAATCTCAGCATCGACATGACATTTATGGATTCTGTTGTTAGAAAGTTCGTGTTCTTAGAGACTCAAGCTACCCGATTTATGAGCTTAAACATCACAAACTCGCTACCGACCTGCCTCAAACGCTAATCGCAGAAAACGAGTTGATCTAATAACAACAAGAGGAGGGGGAAAAAATGTTCTCCCGAAATATCTTGCAATTCAGAGATTGATATGATAAACTTTTATTCACCTCGAAACAATCCCCTCCAGAGAGCCCCCTGGTTATTTTTTTTCCATAAACTGATGATTTTCTTTCAGTGGCATAATTGAATTGTTCAAGAAAACTTGTACTTAAAATGCGGTGTGTTTTCATAGAATTGTTTCGATTGTGAATATACAACAATAAAACGTGGACAAAAGCTTATCTCCAAATAATTCCAAAAACTTTGTTATTGTCATGTATCAGAGCGTCTTATCAAGAATTACTCAAAACAACATTTTACAATGCAGTGATTAAATTGACAGCTGTGCGCAAATAATTCTCTTTTCCCGTATCTGGATTTGTAGACACATGTAAAAAGCTATTTATTATTAGTTTGTCTGCTACTGAAATCATTGCCTGTTTCTTTATTTAAAGCAACATACAATTTTTACAAGCATTATTGTCATTTTATTCAATATTTAAGTTTATACATAAATAATTATTATGTAAAATTTATATACAATGGTGTTCAAAATAAATGACACAAAATATTTGATAACTGGGAAACAATAGGTTTATTGTAATGAAATTTGGCTCGGAGATATACCCCTGAGGGAGAAAACGTATTACAACAGTATCAAATCATGATAAGGCTTTGAGAAAGGTCCGTCTTATATGGAGTATGATTACCATGAATTGCTATACAAGCATCACAGTGTAACGTCCCACTATTGATGAGGATGTTGGAAATATACTTGCAGCAATGTCCCATTCTTCGAACAATGTGGGGTAGACGGCGTGCAATGGCTCTTCCTAGACTATTCCAAACATATACAAGATTGAGATCCGGGGACTTTGCGGGCCAGTTCATACGACGGATATCCTCTCCTTCAAAAAATTCCTCACAATGTGAGCTCTGTGTGGACCTTGAAGGAAGACTGGCCCTCCAAAATCTCGGGAAAATAACACAGGTTTCATGACCTTTTCCCGAAAGCACTGTGCAGTGACACTACCCGCATCAAAGACATACAGTGGTGTACAACTGCCCAACATGATACAACCTCAGACAATGATTCTTTCGCCACAAAATTGGTCGATTTTCTTTACATTAGTGACCTTTGTGTTCTTACTAGTGATCAGAATCTCAACTTACTAGTGATCAGAATAATCTCCAATTCTTAGTGTGGTTAAGAATAATGTGTTTGGTTCCACGAGAAAGCTTTGTAATCGTTGTCTTACTATGTTGTCGTGCACTTAATGTCAAACACCGATCCTGTGCAGGTGTCGTGGTTCTTCGGCGGTCATGTCTGAGCTTCCCTGTGATGTCACAACTTATTTGAAATTGATTCTCTAAATTGAGTATCACCTTTGGCGCAACTTGTAACCTTCAAGCCATTTCGACTAGGCAGTCTTAAATATTGAGACGATCCAGATTCAAGCCTCTAACAATGGCTCTTTGAATATCATCTAAACTATTACAAGAGTTCATTACCATTGCAAACAATCAAACTTAGAATTTTTACGCAATATTCTCAACTTTGCAAGCAAAACTCTCGGATGCTAATGTGGCCACGGTAGCCTAGTAGGCAAGGTAATGGACTCGTGGCTGGCGTATCATGAGTTCGAGCCTAGTATCGTCAAACACCCGCCATGTAGGGGACGATGCACGTTAAATATGTCGAGACTCAAAAGTCTTCCCGTTGGTGTGGAAGTTAAGAGAAGGGGCGGCTAGCTCAGGTGTCGTACACTCTCGTCACTTGATCATAGTTCAAAATTACGATGTCCGACGCCAAAAGCCCTCAAGTAGCTGAATTGTGTGACGTTGATATTCACTCGGATGCTAAAACACTCAAATCCCACAAAGCTAACGCTGAGCGTCATTTACTCCAAATTGGAGGCTAAGAACTCAAGGTTTGTTATTTCAAAATATTTAACTTGCAAGCTTTATTAATTTCACCAGCGGCAGTGAAAAATGTTTGTGTGCACTTTACTTTGGAGACATTACAATGTATATAAAAGTTTTATTTAAATTATTATAGTATAGATGTATTACACACAGTTTACGTCAACAGTATAAATATGTATATTTTATTATATAAAACGCTGTGTATAATACTTAATGTTGTACTTTGTGAAAAGTTCTAGCTAACCCGATTTAACTCTATTTCATTCTTTTTAATGAATATTTCACGATACTTATACAAAGAGCAGTTGGTAATAAATCTTGCAATATTGAAAGATTGTCGAATAATGAATGTGATGCCTGAAATGGGGTATCAAGCTCTTCAGCAAAACCAAATCAATCATTTTGGAAATTGGGAGATCGGTTTTGTAGTTTTCTAAATCCTTAATGGTTGCTCTCGAATCCTTTTGGGGGAAAAGAAGGATATTTTTAGACTCTACTCTTATCAGATATATTATCTTGCCCTTTTTTTAACATTTTATAGTCAAACCACATAGCAAAATGGTTTAAAAAGCTGATAAACATTTTATTATTTGGTGATATATATCCGATTAAAGCTCAGTTACCCACATGAATTACTGTCGGATCTTCCATATCATGCAGAGGGAGGATTTTCTGACTTTAATTTGATATATCATTTTTCCAGCCATGTTATTCTACAGCTTATTCTTTATTTTCAAGTCTCTTAGCTAGGATCAAAACAATTTTTCTACTCATTACATAAGAGTAAGTATATTTTGACAGAATTTGAATTGAACCACGATTCATTAATATCAAGGACGATACATGAGTAGTTATCTTAATTTTTATATCATGTGACCGTGAAGAGAGAAGTTGATATACATTACATCTGTCGAGGCTCATTTATTGGCGTGATTGGGAACTTTGGAGAGTCGTCTTTGTGCTTATTTGAGAGTAGTTCAAAATTACGAGGACTAACAGCCTCCATGTTGCTTCTGAGTATTACGTATAGAGAAAATAGTACACCAATCCACGTCACATGAGACTCAATCCCATTTCACGGGTCATTATTCCGCCTGACGGAGCTTTAATAAAATTTGTACTAATCGACTCACACAAACATCACCAGTCACTTGACTATAATGGTAGCTTATATTTTAAAATTTCCAAGTAATAATTAGATAATCACATATTCAGTACATCCAGACTTAAGTCAGGATAGTTTACGTCACATTTTAAAAAATGATAAAGTAGTTCAGTTTAGTTTTTCATCGAAAGACATTATGTATGCACGCAATGTAGTGCGCTTTTCTTTTCAATTCCTACTATTAGTTAACTCTTCCCCTATGTATGCATATCTTGTTCAAATTTTCCATCGTTAATAAAATACTTTCTATTCATCCATTCAAGTTCAAACAATGTTTTTTAAACTTGTAGTGGATGACAATTGATGTTAATAAATTTTTTTCGAATATTAATTAATTAATTAAATTTTATTTTTTAATTTTAGATTTATTCTGTGTTATTTCTGTCGTATTAGCATCAAGTTGTAACGGATGGCGCCTGTACGTTTTTCTAACGAAGTAGAAATTGACGTTAAAAAAAATTATATTACTTGCTTATATATAAAAATATTTATACATTGATTTATTTATTAGAGTGCATTTAAAGTGAGGTTATCTTTGGGCTTCACAATAAATTACTGGCCTTAATTTAAAATTAAAGGTAGAATGATGGAGATATTCTGCCAAACACTTCAACTACCATCCCGCTTTACGTGATGACTTTTACGTTACATAGAATTAATTTACAGCAAGACTTCTAGTACTTCACTCAACAGATTTTAGATAAATTGAACTATAAGCTATTTTTTGTTTTTAAAGTTTTAATTGTTAATTTAACCACTCTTTACTATAGATATTCTATAGATAAACTCAGTATTTGTACAGAATTGTACGCACTAAAAACTTGATAATGTGATAAATATATATTTACAATTGCATAACAGAAAATTAAACTTCTGTTTTTAACTATCTATTTAAAAAATCAAGCACAATGCAAGTGTTGCAAATGTAAAAGCATCGAATCCAACATGGCAAAATATTCTTCCAAAAATGAAACTGTTACACAAAAAAATAACAGTTATTTATAAAGCCTTCGAATTTGTAATGACTTGTTTACTTTATTAAAACTGAATTCTATGCTTATTTTGTCATACTTTGTATAGCATAATATAAGTGTATATAGAATTAAAAAAATACTATTTATTTAGCGTCTTATTAGTACTGTAGTAATCCCCCCAAAATTCTGCTTTCATTGCTTACACGCTAAAGGTTTTGAAATAAATTCCTTTACCACATGTACTTAGATTTTTAATCTAAATCTAAATACATTTAATATAATTTTTAAATCAACACATGCGGATTTAAAAGGATCTTCTTTTTGTTGTCTTGAAATAACTATTCTAATGTTAAGAAACGAACGTTTATGTGAAACTCATTAAAGATAGTATCCTAGAATAGATTGTTGCACAAATGGGATTCAGTAAATCTAACAAACTTAATTAGTAGGAACATATGCGTAGCGAATTTCTGCAATAATTTCAGATAACTATTCCACAAATATTGTCGTTCTACTTTCAACCAAGCGCATTTGATTCCCAATAGTGTTGAAAACTTAATACACGAACAAAAATATCATCCAATTTCATTGCTTAGTAAGTAATCATAATTTTCAACCGTGGTTGTAAGGAAGTTCTCTCATAAGTGCAATTAAGACTAAATTGCATATATTAATTTCTAAGAAACGAAATAATCAGATACCGGTGTTGTTGTGAAAGCTAATACATTTCAAACATTTTAAGTATATCTATTAAAATATTTTGAGTTTTTTTTTTAAAAGAAGCTATAAACTAGATTATGTGTTTCATTATTTTTAGCATTAAGCTTTCTTAAGGCTCGAATAAAATATTTAGAAAGATTTCTTTAGATTGTTTTGTGTATGCAGTTTTCATATATTTACAGCTTATTCTGATCTATTAACAACCAGCACGTTTACTCTCTCTGTTTTTTTTAAATATAATAAACTTATTAGCTAGATTTGAGAATTGTAACTTTTTATTTATATTTATTACTTTTTATTGATTATGCAAACTTTATAAACATTCAAGTAATACTAATTCGTTTTGCTAACAAATTAGTTAATGAAATTTTAAAAAGTTCTCCATATACAAGATTGAGTAAGATTTAGATACTTTGAAAATCAAAAATTTGGGAGGAGTCGCTACAAATAGAGAACACTGGAAGGAACGCGTGGTTGAGGCAGCCAAGGCCAATAAGGGTGAATGAATGAGTGAATATTAACGTCGCGTCGCACTGTTCAGCTACACGAGGGCTTTTAAGGCCTGCAAGGGGCTGTTGTGTTTTTGAAGCAGAAGAAAATAAACAGCCACTCAATGCGGGCTCAAAAAAAAAAAAAAAATAATAAATGAAGCACATGTGCTGTTTTTGCTTATTTCAGCGAAAGAAAAAATTGTGTAAATGAAGCTGGCATTCTGTGTAAAACGATCATAAGAATAAAAAAATGGTTTAAATTTTTCAATAAAAATATGTCACATAATATAAATGTTAATTAGTTTAAAATTCAATTATATCACTCTGAAGATATGGTTTTTAATTGGTGGCCTGGCTTAGTGATTTTATGAAACACCATCAGCATATTTTATTTAACTTGCAAGAAAAACAATATGGAACTTTGTATTTCTTATCTTATAAGGGTATGGAATGAACAAGAGTTTTATTAATTGAATTCTTAGTGCAAACATACCGCAAGTAAATTTAACGCTCGAATCTGATATAAATAATACAAATTTTCACCTTGTGTAACATATCTTTCATAAATAAAAACTTATATTTTTTATATATTTAAGCAGTATTTAGAATATTAGATAGCATTATCTTCTCTTGAATTAAGAAACAAAGGACAGATTTTTCTGCAACATATATTGGTGTAGTTTTTTGTTTGTTTGTTTTGTTTTGTTTTCAATGTAGCTGAGTCATTCGTAATTTTACGCACGCCCACACACACACGCACAAATATATGGATAATTCCTAAAATAAATATTTGCTATTGTATTATTAAGACCGTTCTTTGTCTTGTACTGTCTTTTTATTCTCGTACCTATTACATAACTTAAAGTTGAAACTATTAATGATGGCTTGTGTTTGTGTGTGTGTTTGGAAAATGAAGAAAGAAGCATCTATAATTAGAAAACCCTTATAAAAATGTATTTTACAATTTTGAACACCGAGGCTTATTAAACAACAAAGTTAAGAAGAATTCTTACTATAGAAACTGCATAATTAAGTACCAGTGATAGGTTTTCAATTCTGAATTAAAATTCGTCTAAAAAGAATTTTGGAGAATTTAAAGATAATTATAGTAAATATAAGACCCTTAATTTTACATATTGTGTGTGACATTTTGAAAAATTAAGTATCAAAAGAGCTGTTCTCCGACTTGGACCGAGCTTTGACTATGCCACAAGCTAAAGACTACCGCTACCTTCAAATGAGAAATAGATGTATCATATTCCGCATTTTGAAATTATGTATATTTTAAAATCTAAAACCATCTTTATACATTTCATAAACCAGAAGGTATTTCTGGCAATATTTCATAATCGCGTGACGATTCCATTAATAAATTAATACATTTCATTTCATAGTACGCAAATACTTTTCATAGATAGGGAGTCAGGTTTTAGTTCTCAGTTGCTTCCATTATTCTGTTCCATTTCGATTGCAGAAAATAATTCTCAGAACCCTTCTCTCAGCAAATCATATGAAACAGGCACCACTCCAATATAACTCTTCATCATCCAGATTGTATACCCATTACATTCCTATTCGAAACCGGGGGTTATGCGATTGCTCACCATTATTACACGAAGACCACCCCACCATGGACAGATCCACCCTCTGAATTTCCAGAGCACCCCTCGACTTTAAAGGCGCCTCGTTCATTTCTGGCGTCGATTGTTATTTGGGCAATTGGAAATGAAAGGACCACTTCCGAATCGCGGCTAATTTCTACTCGATCGCTTTTCTGCACGGGGCACCTCCGACTCTTTCGATTAGCATCGCTCTCACATTAGTCGCTCATTTAGTGCCCCGTGTATCGAGTGCCCATTGTTCCTGGGAGACGAGGTAAGTATGGACTTGGAATGTTGGAAGCTCCAGGTAAGTTCAGAGAGTGGAGCTTGTTAGAGGAATATTGCTACAACGCACCAGGGGAGATAAAACAATTTACGTTAAGTGTAAAGAGTTTGCATTGGTCGGTTGGTATTGTGGAATCATTACTAGAAGTGATATGAGCTTTCATCTTTCTAATCAATGCAAATAAAGGAACCACGAAGAGCAAACGCCTGTGTTATCTTTTGTGAATAAGTTTATTTATTTAATGATTCTTTATAAACAGTGCATACTTGAAAGAATCAGTTACATTTTCCTTAGGGATTTTGATAACTTTACATTTAATTCGAGATGCTCGTAAAGTCAATTAATCTCATTTATTTGTTCAGCCATTGTGTTAACATTGATCCTTTACCGTAAATAAAAGAAAGTTACATTTAATTATAATTTAATTAAAAAGTTATAATTTAATTTTATGACATTAAAAGAGATGTAGGGAAATCGATGTAGAATAAATACATTTAAAGCATTTTAATACGCGTGACTGGACTATTATTATTATAACTGCTGTAACAAGAGGAGGGTAAACACAAAACGTAAAATCCGGTGTATAACGCGTACTTTTAACACAAAAAATAAAATCAAAATTTACGGGTGCGCGTTATACGCCGGGTATGAAAATGAAAGATTTAGGAATAAAAAAAAAAGATGAGCATAGAAAAAAATTAGACTTCTACAAAGAGCGAAATACTGTTTTTTTTTTCAAAATAACATTTCTTATGGACTTAAAGGGTTGTAATTCCAGAAGCATACTATTTTTTTTTTTTCTTAAATCTTGGAATAATATCTCGAATAAATGACTTAAAACATAAGATCATTGTACCCATTCAGTTTTCTTCGTAAACAAGGGTGGTGAGTGAAAAATTTGTGATGACCCACAGAAAACTTGGGACATTATTTATATTTTTATGACTATTTAGATTCAAAAAGGATGGATAACAAAACTTATTAAGGAATATGGATTATACTTTTTTTTCAAAAAAAAATTAGCTTCTACTTTTTGCAAAATTCCTTCTGGGTTTAACGAATTCTTAGCTACTTTTTTCAGGTGCATCTAGCGACATTTGAAAGAGTTCGATGGCAACCATGGTAAATTGGTGGCATTGCACTTTAGTTCGTCGATATCGTTTTTCATTACTGATTTGCTTTTGCTTTTCGAGAAAATTCCCAGTGATATGGACAAGTAAATAGACGTAAATAATTGACAAATACTTATAGTGGTCCGTCATATATTGGTCAATCACATTAATGGTCCACCAAAAATAAATTTATCCATAGGAGTTCTAAAGGTTGGCAACCTCTGATCTATATCTCTAAAATGCGTCAAGGTTTATCTGTATTGAAATCACATTTAACTAACATTACATTTACAATTAACCCTTAACTTCGCAATTTTTTAAATTTCTATGAAAAAATTATATCAGCTTGTTCTCAAGGAATAATAAAAGGGGAAAATATAAAAAAATAAGCAGTTTTAAATTGAATTTCAGTCATTTTTTTGTTTGTTGCAGAAGTGCAACATTGCGCAATAGTGCTGAAAATTACAAAACTTTTTTTATATGAGAATTTTATTATTTATCATAACATGTTTAAATTTCTTAACTGGTAATTTATTTCTTCAATAAACAAGAGGAAGCATAAAATATAATGTTCTTTTTATAACAAAAACACAGTTCTTGAGGGGGTATCAGAGACTTTTATAATTGTTGCGATTTCTGGAGAAAATGTACTAACATCTAGTGATAAAACTAGCATGTATTTCATTGCAGTAATCTTTTTTCTCTCAGATAAGTTATTTGTAGGTAATTAAAAATATTGAGTCTGTTTAATTAAAGTAAATCATATGTTGCAGAAATGTAAGAGTGCGAAGTTAAGGGTTAATGTTCATCGTTCCAGGAAGAGACAATTCAACTTCACTTTTAATTGCAGAATTGTCAGGTATGCTGAAAATTTTAAACGAGATTTATAAGAGCTACTGTGTGTTAATATATACATAGGAAAAATAATCAATACCGAATCTAAAGAATTGTATAATTTAAATAATATAGCTGAAATTTATATAGTTTTAACTAGTCAGCTGCCCAGCCCTAAAGGGCTCCTCTTTGTGCGACCTTTATTGGCAAGTTAGGAAATTATTGGGCTCATAGACTTTTCTCGCCATTTTTATTTTGTTTTTTTCCTTACTTTGTTTATTTTGTCTGCTTTTGTTTTTGTTCCTACCCCCTTGTGGTGTAGTGGTCTTCTGTAACCCTGGCCATAGGAAACAAAAAAATTGAAAAAAAATGTCTAATTTTTTTCAAGTATACCGGCATTATAAATATTTTGATTATCATCTATAATTTTATAGTTTATTTCTGTTTTTAAAATAAGTCTCATTGTGAACTACACAATGGAATATTTTATTATAAAATATTTTTTTATCTCATGATAAAAAAAAAAATGCACTAGTGCAAAACGCCAAACTACACTGGTGTGCAAAACTTAAGCAACAGGTGGGTTTATTGCCATAACTTCACGAAAAATCATCTGAGAGACATGAAATTCAGAAATGACGGAGAGTATTATGTACGTAAAGGATGACGAAAGCATCGGCGCTGAAAAAGGAATACAATACATACGGTATGGAATCAAACAAAAACAAGCTTTATTGAACGCATAGTATCGTGACTCATGACGGTCTATCCAACAGGAAAAACAACAATCAGATGTTCCTTAATATGGTATATGCCCTCCCCTCACTGCAATGGTTGCTTCGCACCGTCTCCGCATACTCAGAACCAGATGGTGCAACATTTCTTGCGGTAGGAGTGTCCATTCTTCAATCAGCATCTGTTTGAGTTGTTGGGTGTTCTCCGAATGATGTAAGCGTGCTGCAATACGTCTCCCCAAAGCATCCCACACATGTTCGATGGGATTTAAATCTGGGGAGTACGCTGACTAATCCATTCGAGTGATATCTTCACTTTCCAGAAGCTCCTCAACAGCAAGAGTCCAATGTGGCCGTGCATTGTCATCCATGAAAATGAAGTCTGGGCCAATGGCACCTCGGAACAGAAGCACATGGGGAAGAAGTACCTCCTCACAATAGCGATCCCCGATTACAGACCCTCTATCGAAAATGTGGAGCTCAGTTCGTCCGTTCAGCATAATGCCTCCCCAGAAAAGAACTCCAGGACCAGCGTAATGGTGTCTTTCCTTGATGTTACTGGTATAAAACCGTGTTCCGATCTCTCTCCAAATCAAAACGCGTTGAGAATCGCTTCTGGTACTGAACCGACTCTCATCCGTAAAGAGGACACGACTCCATTGATCAGTTGTCTAATTTTTGTGCTCTCTGCACCACTGTAAACGGTGGCGTCGGTGGTCAACTTTCAACGGGAGGGAGCGTTCAGGACGGCGGGCGAATAGGCCCCCTTTGTGAAGGCGTCTGGCCACAGTAAATCGCGACACTTGTCACCCCGTTACTGTAGAGAGTTGCTGAGCAATGAAGCTTGCTGACTGCCGTCGGCCTCTTTTCGCCTGCAGGATGATATATCGGTCATCCCCTGCAGTTGTTGTCCTTGGGCGGCCACCACCAACATTTCTAACAGCTGTACCTGTGGTTTGGAACGCTTTCCAAGCGCGCGAAACGACACTTTTGTTGATTCCGAACTCTGCAGCTACACTGGTGACGGTACGCCCCTCCTCCAGCTTTCCGATCATTCTTCCACGTGTGAAGCCGTCCAGGTGATTTCTTCTAGCCATATTTCACGAACTGACTGACTGGCACTTGCAGCGAATATGTTGAATTGCGTCTGCGTCCTTCATCTTATTTTACTGTTGAGCAGCACGCGCCGACATCCCGCGTTTTGCGTACGCTCACGTTGATTCTGACGTTTCGTTCCTGATATTTGCATACGCGTGACGTTTCTACTGACTTACGTGTTCACTGTACTGATCTCCAGACCTCCTTTTCTGCAATTTCATGGTTATCTGCTTAATTTTTACATTGTTGCTTAAGTTTTACTCACCAGTGTACAATGATTAACAGCTTAAACGTTCTTTTAAAATTTTATTCGTAGAAATTTTCGGTAAATAGAATTATAAAACTAAACTCGGTGGCGCAATGGCTCATGGTTTAAACCCCGGACGTGTGGTTTGAAAGGGTGATCTACTACCTCTCAGCCACTGGGTTTCGACTTAGCATTATACCTTCGTACAATTTCGCTAAATGAAGGGACATCGCCAATCTAAAAAATGTTGCAAAATGCTGTCATCGATATTAATACTGTGTTTAAACCTGCGAGGGGACAGGTTTCCACTATTGGCATTTGGTGACGCTTTTTTTTATTTGACGAAATTGGTCGATAGTATAAAATACGTTATGTGCCCTATATTCTGCGTGTGTGTGTTCTCTATTTGGTAATCCATTGTGAAATCCAGTTCCACACTCACTAAGGCCACCATTTTATTCTTTTCATTTTTACAAGCTTTAAATTCTTCATATATATAGTTGAAACAATATAATAATTCGCTTCAGATATATTAATTTGTTTGTTTTAAATAAATATAAAAGCATACTTGTTTTTAATTCGAGATGTATTAACGATTAACTAAAGATTAACACTGGTTTAAGTTTAGTTATATATATATATATATATATATATATATATATATTTAAGGCTAAAAGTAATATAATCATTAGTGAGTGAAACGAATGGTTTTCGGTAGTACTCATACACAAGAGAATATTATTAATTATTTATCATATTTCTAAGCAAATTGTTCTCTGAAAGAACATTTGTTTAATTATTGTCCTTTTCGATTGCTAAAAAAACTTCGTGCTGTATTTTTTAAATATATTAATTAAATAAATAGAATTTTAACAACGCTACAAAACCATTCTGTTAGGATAATATGAATATAATTTGAAGGGTTAGGTACATATTCCCTTTTGCATTAAAAAATATATTCCAATTTTTTCCCCTCGTTTTTTCGACAAAAACTACTATTATGTGGAGAACTGAAATGTTTGAAGAAAGCCAAAAACAAAATATTTTAATGTTTACCAATGCACTGAAATAAAGCGAATGCGACAAATATTATAAATATTCTAGTTTCTAAAATCACTAGACAAAAACCAGGCAAATGAAAATAAAACAATACATTTCCATGTACTTAACATGTGAAAGCAAATAAATATGTACTTTAATAGAAAATCATCAAATACAGTGGTTCTCTTTTATGTCTCTAGAGAGAAGTACCCATTTTTGGAAATTTGTGAATGCTCATATTTCCTTCAAACTCGGAAGAAAAGGAACAGAATAGATATTGTATCCTTGCATCGAAAAACCATTTTCATGCTTGCGACACGTTTCAAACTATGACAAAAAGTATTTTGCTAAAAATGGTTTAAACTACAGTAGTAGCTTGAAAAAAAAGTCGTTTTCTTTGCCAAGAAAATTAAAATTCAAACAAATGCATAAAAAGAATTAATCATGGTTTCAATTCAAAATATCCATACGAAAAAAAATTCCTAATTTTTTCCATTTTCATAATTTATTCAAATAACGAATACACTGATCTTAATAATTCTGAATCCTTTTTATACTCTTCATATTAAAACTCCTTTTCTTCTGAATCAAAAGAAAGGAAAGTGTCCTTTTGAATTTTTCGTAATATAATTTATAGCGGTGGTATCCACATAAGCCAGTAACAGCTTCCGGACAAGGGTGATCACTTTTGTCTAGTGCTCATGTTACTAGGGTTCTAGTGCTCATGTTACTAGGCTTCGGGTCTATAGGTCATGTGTTTTGTCCTCCAGATATGCATCACTTCATTGATGACCCGGACATGATTAGAACACGCAACCTTCTGGAGTCAAATCCCCTTGACGCAGCAACCAAAGTCGTCAGATCTATTTGAGGCAGTAACTTAAGTCATCAGATCCACTTGAGGCAGTAACCAAAGTCGTCAGACTCATTTGACGCAGCACCAACAACTCACACGCTCGCCATAACAAGTATCTCGTTCGTTTGCCTATCCACAGACTCACTGGTGTGGAAGTAGTGTAGCGGTGGAATCTATATAAGCCAGTAACAGCCTCCGGACAGTGATGGTCACTTTTATTTAGTAGTCATGTTACTGGGCTTTGGATCCATAGGTTGCGGGTTCGGATTTGCGCGATTCAACAGCACGATTACAATTAAATGTAGCAAGCTCCACATTATTTAATGATTATTAAAAGGTGAGATCAAAACGTAAATCCATAATTTAAGTATTGCCGACCAAGAGGTAGTAGTGCAAAGCAATCGCGCTCATTGATAAGAATTGCATTACAATTATTCAAACAGCAAGTGATCGCAGCTTAAAATTACAAAAAGTCAGCATATTCCTCAATAGCATTTGAGTCACAAGCTAAATCAATAGGAACAGGATATGATGCTGTCACCTTCCTTATGTCATTGTTAATTTCCTTTCATAGACTGCTAGAAATGAAAGATTAAAAACGATTTAAGTCCGAAAGTAATTAATAAGCTACAAGAGGAAAGTAAATACCTTCTTTTTTTATTCTAAGAGTTACTTCTTGAAATATCAATTCGTATTTCTGCAAAACAAAAAGAAAAACAGGAAGTTTTCAGAACAATCAACGTAGTAACAAATGCGAGTATATAGGAAGGGTAATTTATTTAGTTTCTTTTGCCTTACATCTTTTTGTTTTGATACCTACGATTGCAGCAATAGGCGAAGTTTAAAATTTAAGTTACATTAACATCAGTATGAATATACACGAGGAGAGGACTATTGATAACATAATCAAGTCATCATATATGAGTCAAATTTATCATAATTAAGTACCGAAGGTATATACGAGGGTTGGGGCATAAGTCATGGCAACTATTTTTTTTCTTGTAGATATGTGAATGGATTACAAATGTATATATGTCGTGTGGAAGTTCTGCAGGCATAGTGTGTATGCAGAACATCAAATGGTTCTGTGCTAGCTGATATTAGCTCAGCGAGGGCTGTGAAATCAGTCAGTTGGTGAGTGTTGTGTGAGATGGAAGTAACCCGTGTTGAGCAGTGTGCTTACATCAAAATAGCGTTCTCTGAGAGAGAAATGCAATGAAACGTCACACTGGATTAGTGGAAGCCTTTGGGAATAATGCCGTATCATATGTTCAGTAGCACAGTGAATAGAAAATTTTCAGCAAGGACGTGTGTCAACTAGTGATGAGCATCGTTCGGGATGACCGGTCAGTGTGCTGACCGGCTTGACACGTGCCATCATCGAGCAGCTCATGGATTACATTAAGGTCTATAGGCTCAGGTTTGTCATGTCAACTTTATGTGCACTGTGTTGTCATTTTTTGCACCGAGAAGGCCATATTGCCCTGTATACTACCGTAATAAATTAGTGTGTTACGATATTTCAGTGCTATTCATTGTCCTCACATGAGGTTAACACCTTGAACTTTCGTCTGTATGTGTCGCATTTTCCAACCAGACTGGTATCTTCAAGAAAAAAAATAGTTGCCATGACTTTTGCCCAACCCTCGTAATATTATCTAACTCGTTATATCTTACTTTCTTAACTTCCAAAACACACCACGAAAAACCTTTGAAGCTCATTATTATTCAACGTTTAGTAATTCCTGAACCAGTTCAGGACACGAACTCGAGACTCGTCTTCATATTCGAAAGCTGTCTAACAATGTACCCAACCTCTAACTAAGAAAAATATATTACTTACGTGACGAAACTTTGACTCTAATCCAGTGTTTCTCAAAGTGGGGGGCGCGATAATCCTACAAGGGGGCGTGAGCATATCGAAAATTTCAAGATTTTTTAAAAAAAAAATAACCGGAAAGAGAAGTAAAACAAAATACTTCCATAATAAAAAAGAATACACAACAACACTGATATAATTTATGTTTACCATCTGGCGTTTTTCCGTCATCAAATAGCTATCTTTGATCCCAAAACCAAATTAAAGAAAAAAACATTTAGTTTAATTTGCTGTATTTCCTCAACGAAAGATTTTTTTTATTACGTTTTAACATAAAATGTTACTCGTTAAAAGAAAAACGAAATCTAGACCATGAGAAAAATTCTAAGAAGATAAACAATTCATCACTGTAATTATTATTGAAATACTGTACATTAGTTGTAAAAAAAGAAAAGGAAGACATGATTCACTTTTCAGCCAGGCTGCATAATACATTTGTTAATCATTTGATTGACCTTCAAACTTACTGGTATGGTTTTTTAGATCATCCATATTTTTTTCTGAATACACTTTTAAACCGGGAGCGGTGGCGCGGGACATCTGTGATCTCTATTGAAGGAAGTTGAAACTGATCAAGCAAAAGAAAAACCTACTGAAAGAATACATATTATTCATGATTGAGAAACGCCATGAACATGAAACGAAAGGAAAATTTTCAAATGCTTCCTAAAGAACTCCATCAACCTAAAATATGAATCCATAAGTGTACCACAAGGTTCAGTTCCCCTTGTCAAAAAGACACAAGAAAGAAAAAGTTCAACTCTCGATTTGTTGATTACCAAAGGTGTCACGAGTTCGAGCCCAGTACCACTAAAGACCAGCCGTGTAGGGGGAAGATGCACGTTAAATCTGTCAAGAGCTCAAACGTCCTCTTGTTGCAGTGGTGTGGTAGTTAAAAGAGGCCAGCTCAAGTATCGTCCTCGTCACTTAACCATGGTTCCAAATTACGAGGTCCGTCTCCAAAAGCCCTCGTGTAGCTGAACAGTGCGACGTTAATATTCACACACTCGATCATGAAAGCTCATTAAAACTACAATAACTTGGGACAAAATATGACAGCTTTGCCAGCAAATAACATTTCTGTAATATTAATGAAAAGTGTCTCTGATTTGCGTCCTTTATTAAGGTCTTGTTAGTTCAGTTTTATTGGATTTTTTCTCAAATCATCAAAGAAAAATTGAATAGTGCTTGAAAGCCGGTAAATATACTTTCTCTTAGTTAAATTATTCACTGGAATTTTTCGATTTGTATCGTGTACAGTAAAAATAATTATAAACAAATGATTGCAGTGACTGAGTCCCCCGCACTATATATATATATACCATTAGCGTTAGTATCGAGTGCGCGCCTGCTCCCGGGTTAAAACATTTTGAAGTCTTCTCGCTTTAAATATTAAAAAGTAACACAATTATTCTTCATCGGAATTTTATATTATTTTTCATTCTTTAACATTAATTCTAAATGCTAATTCTGTGTGGTTTAAAATTACAGTTCTTTTAAACAGTTATTTATAATTATAGCATTTATCTAAAAAAATCATTTTACATTTTTGTGTACAATGTCGTGCACGCAGTTTTACTCTCCTTACAATTCAGCTATTATATCAATAATAATGTTTTATTTTTTAAAAAAATGAACTTGTGCGAAGAGCTGGTGATCCAGCTAGTATACGTTTAATGTATCAGTACTGAAGAAGGTATTTTATAAATAATTTCTTAATACTAAATTAAGAACAAGTTTGATCATTATTAAGGACTTTCATGGGCTTGTCTTGTAGAGCAAAGTTTTTCAAAGGAATTTTTATTATCAGAAATTGAAACTCTGAGTTATTTTTCTATATTTAGCTGAGATCTATATTTTGTCTTCAAAGCAGCCACCACAGAAAATCTGGTTTAACAAAGGTAGGATGTTGGAAATGGTATTAGTATACGAAGTGCTTTTGTTTTCAGTACAGATAATTCATCCTCCTCCTCTACCCAAAATTCAAAGAGCGATTTATTACAAAATTGCCTTTTAAGTTTTCACTGGATGTGAAATGTATGAAGATTTCTTCTTCGGAAGTTGAGAGCCCTTCTGGAGTATCTTGAAATATATCCCTAATCCACTCGTAACTTGCTACCAAGTTGTCCTCATCCAGAAAATACTTTTTAAAATTCTTTGCCAACATAGCTAAATGATTTTACATGGTTTTAGAAACAACTTTCACATGTTGTTCTTCAGATTTGTAAGTTTTGACACATAACGAGCTGGGGCATTTCCCCCCATCATTTACTTCAGTAGTGGTAAATCCAAAATTTAAGTATTTTTGAGAATATTTATTGCCTTGATTTAATTTTCGAAACCATGCTCGTCTGTGTACTTGTTGATCCTTCATTATCGTCGAATGTTTGCTTATGACTTAAAAATGTATGTATGATTTTGTTTTAATCTACTGCCGTAAATACTTAATTACCATGAATTACAATTAACGTGTAAGTTTAAAAATGTACATTCACAAGCTAGATTCGGTAGCTATAGAAGTATCGAGTCGACCAAAACTGACTGGAATTGTACGAGGTTTTACATGTTTTGCGTAGACGTCCGATAGGTTGCCCAGACTAACGCAAACGTACCCTATAATGCCAAATGTGATGGATATGATAGAGAGCAACATAGACTAGACTATTTTTCTAATGACATTTGTACTTTGAGAAACGAATGCTGAAGGAGAAATAAATCTTTAATTAAATATATCATTTTGCGATCTCTTTCAATTTAAAAATTAGAGGAAAAAAATAACATAATAATAAGTAAGTATTATATATTTTAAGTAATTTTTTTCTTAAAAATATATATTACTTAAAAGTTACATATACAAAATTTAATACACTTATCGTATTAATTTGTACGGTTTATAATTAAGATCGTATTTAACTTTAGCGTCTCTCTCTCAAAGTGCATTTTTATTGCAGTAAATACATTACTGTTGTACAGGGGGCGACAAAATTATGATTGAAAATTGGGTCGTCAGTATTGAAAGTTTGAGAAACACTTCTCTAATCTCCTTCAAAGTAAGCCTCCACACACTTAGCACAATGATCTTTCCACTTTCGAAAACACTTCTGGATAGCTTCTTTTGAAATGACGTTCCTCTCCTCCGTCGTGTTATACCTTAACTCTTTTCACTCTCACAAAACGGGATCCTTTTAAATTTCAGAATCAGCTAGAAGTCGTAAGGAGCGTGGTCTGGAGAGTTGAAATTTCCTCCTCGAAATTTCTCGCACAGTCAAATGATCGTCTTCTTTTACCCATCTCAAAGTTTTGTAGTCTCTCAGAATGCTGGTCATTCTTCACTGTTGTGCGGCAATTTTTGAATTGATTGAACTACTTCATTTGTGTTACCTCCATAACATCGACCCCAAACAACTACCTAATCTTGGAAGTTTTTGCCGGAATTTGATGTAGTAACTTTGTTCAACTTTTTACTCATTTTGAAAGGAATCAGAAATACGAAGACTTATAAAGGAAATTGATGGTCAGCAGGTAACGACTGGCACTCTCGAACGAGGAGAAAAAAACTCAAGCAGGTGTATTAAGCTATTACCATTCAGTGTGCAAAGTGGCATCCAATCACTACTATACGTAGAGAAATTCAAGGTCAGGTACTTTTTGGATATCCTTGTATCACCGACCACAATGATAGCAACCCTGATGACTGACTATACCGCAGCCATCTTAAGTTCTAAATTGTAAGTATATAGAAATTTTTCAAGTGTATTCAGATTTTCAATCTATTTTTATATTAGTGAAACAATACGAAATTTTATTCATTTTAATCATATGATTGTTGCTTGAAATTTTAATCTGATTCACAACATTTTTCATTTGAAAATACAAGATGCATCCAATACAATTGGGTTTTTCTTAGAAAATCTGCAATATTAAAATAGACTATAGTATTTTATTTTGTCTGAAACACATATTATTTCAGCGAGTTACTAATAATTTTAATAAAAGAACGGCTTTAAAATCAACAATTCAGCTACTTCACAAATATTTTAGTTAGATCATCAAGAACCTTTTTAATATGCATCTTGAGATACGAAGATTAATTAGTAAAATTAGCGATTATAAAATAATTAATCGTATTTAACGACCATTGTTCTTCTCTGCTAATAACAGGTGAAACAAAATAGGTATCTTTCGTAATAAATTATCAATCTCAATCAATCTTTCAATTAAGCAGAAGTAAACACAATGCTTTCCACAGTACTGTTGACAGTAACAGTAGAAATAAACTAACAAAACTAATTCACCACCATTCTTTTCCACACCTTGCCATTAATCATTCTTTACTTCCGCAAATAAGGATTTTGAACGGACTCAATGAAGAAAAATCCATATTATTAAAAATAATGTCAACCCTTTTATTATTAATTGTTCTGGTCCCTTTAACAACAGGTTTCCTACTCTTTATTGATGATGCCTTCAACTCAAAGGGCTTAGAATTTAACTAAGGGTTTCAGTAGAAGAACAGTTCATATTTATTTCCCCGCTTTTCGTAGCTGAAGCTGGTGCTACATTGATATCGATTTATTGGCTGAATTTCCTTGGGGTCTATATTTTCTCTGCTCTATTTTTCCAATACTGTCAAAAAGATAAAACGTAACATATTTAAACGTCAATTTGCATCCAATGCACGACATCATTCCTGTAAATCTAAGAACAGGTGAATAGCTACAGCAAGTGTTTGATTATAACATTATTTTACAGTATTCTGCGGATATTATAAAATGCCGTATACCCTTTATTTATTTATCCTTCTTTTTGTTAAACCACACTTACTTAATTGCAGTCAGGATTAATTTTCATAAATTTAAGCAATTACTAGTAATAATTTGTAAAAACTTTTTTTCAAGATACGAAAAGCTGCGTTGAGGAAATACAATAGGTTATGTTATTGGAAGTATGAGTATTTATAGTGATTGAAAAAGAGGGAAAGGTTTTAACATTCAGTATTCTTCAAATAGTACGCAATGTTTTTTAATAAACAAGTCAAGGAAAAATTTATTGATCCTATATTATTTACTATTTTTAATTTATGCAGTTTCATAAAAGTGTACTTTATTAGTTAAGGATGATAATTTATAGAAAATAAAACTTTCAAAGCATGGAAGTGAAATCAGTATCTACTTGACATGAACCCTTTTTTTCCTTCTTTTTGTCATAAATATGTACTTAAGCAAAAAAAAAATTGAACTAAGCAGTATTTTAATCTATCGTACGTATTCCGTTGCTTAACAATTGCTAAGGAACTGTGAGAGACGTGCTTCGTTATTATTAGGAGACATTTTACTCAATCGGCGTCAAATTTTGTTTTTAATACATATATATAATTCAGTCTTTGAATAATAAATATTAAAATAAATTAAAAATGGGAGCGGTTAAGTTTAACTTGACTTACACTATTAAGGGTTATAATAAAAAATATTTTTTTATACCTTGTTCTTTAATAGTAGACTTCAAATAACGATTTAATAGTAGACTTCAAATAACGATTCAATAGTAGACTTCAAATAACGATTTAATAGTAGACTTCTAATAACGAGATCTATGATTCAGGCACTACAGTCTGAACATGTACTGGTAAAGTTGCTCTGATACCCAAGGTGCTTCTATAAACTATTTAAATCATTTCTCTCTCTCTCTCTCTCTCTCTCTCTCTATATATATATATATATATATATATATATATATATATATATATATATATATATTTAACTATATATATATATCCTTTCTTTTGTCTTTTTTTCCATCTTTCTTTTAATCCATTCACAACATTTCTTCTAAAATTGTAATGTTCATCTGCACATATCATAGTTCTTTCCAAAGATAAGATTTTTATATAATACAGCAGCCCAAGAGGTTAGTTAAGGAAAATGCGCATGAAAGCTCACGAAACATAATCTTATAAATATTTAATAATAGACATTGATTACAGAAATGAAACTTAAGAGATTAGATATTTAATAAAAGTACTGTGCACACACACACAGTAAGTATAATGGAAAATATGATAGAAATTTTGCAACATGTAAAGCAAATTTTTTTTAAAGAAAATCCGCGTCTTAAAACAATTTTTATAATGACACAAAAACCTTATATTTATTCAAAATGATGGCGATAAGTTACTAAAAAAGGAATTGTGACTTCCTCGTACACTAAAAATATTAAGAAAAAATAGGTCATATTATTTTGTGTTTATCTTGAAAATACAGATTTCAAAGTTTATATAACGAGATACTTTTAATATTTTGATACAATATATTATAATAAATTATATGGAATAATCAATTCATGTTGTGTTTTGGATTTCATAGAAGTTCTACAAATGTAAATGCGACGAGACGTCTTCGATATGCTTGTATTCGTGTGTGGATGCGATATAAATATTCGTCCATATTTCAAATAGTACTCATGAACAGATGTGGTGAAATATATATGTATAAAAAATTGAACCTTTAGATTTGCTATTTTAAACACATAAGTAACTATAAATATTTTATTTGCTCTATGTGTGTCTGTGATATTTTTAAATTTACTAATGCCTTTAAAAGTCACCATATAGATACATAAACAATGTATTAGAAGAGAAATTTCAATAAAAGGCATATTTCATCATGTTTCTCAAACTTCATTGGTAATTATTAATAATCAGCGATTATTTTATTCATATATTACCCAGATTTATTACTTTAATAGAGGAACTCACATACTATACATATACATGTACTATACATATGTGTCAGTAGTAAATACCAAAAATTTCGCAAGTTGACACTCAAAAAATTATAAGAAAAAAAAAACTAAAGTGATTTTACGCACTGTCTGAAATATTAATCAAATCCACATAATTCAATTATGTAGCAAAGTACCAAGTAAAAATGCAAAAAAAAATATTTGCAGTAACGTTCTACAAATTACAAGTACTGCATATGCTTCATTCAAGAAACCAAGAGAACATTTTAGATAAAACGTATTCATCAAAGAAGTCTATAATTCAATAAGGAAATGCACATCAAAAGTAAAATGATGTACTATAAATGAAATTATATTTCAACATGGCATTTTAAGTATGCGGAACTTTGTGAATAAAACGAAAATTGCATACGTCACATTCAAATATCAAGACTGACAGGGTTTTTTTTATCAAATGCTTTAAACGAGAAAGAATAAGAACTTTACATCCCTTTAAGAAGAAAAAAAAAGATCTTTTACGGAATAAAATCTCCTTCGGTGCGACTCGTAATATAAGAGGGGAAAAGATTGAAGAGTTCGCAATTATCAATTCCAAAGTGCACCCCTATCTAACGGATGCATCCATAAGAGCAAGGCCCCGTTATCAATGATTGGATCGAAACAGCGAACTCCATCGCGTTTTCGTACATTGAATTTTATTAGAGCATGATGGCAGTTAAGAAGCTCAACAATGCTCCTTGCACTCCGTTTTAAAATCTCGACCCCCTTCCCCCTAAGTTTCAATCTCCCTTTTCCTTGAGGTACGTACATATAAAGCCACCAAGAGAGGAAACTGATCTCTCCAAATCCATTAGAAAAGAGAGAGAATCTCTTAAAAAGCGGAGAGAGACGCACACATAAGGTTCTATCCCCCACCCCCAGGTTCGAAATTTGGGCATGTGATGGATCGGTGGAAGTACCAAGAAAAATGATCCAATAACCTAGGTAATGCGAGGCCACTCGCCGCTTCCCGAAATGGATTTTCCTCGACTAAGAGCACCCCCTATTGTTAAGGTTGGTGCAATCGGTGCGACAAGGTTTTTAAAAAGTTCCCGCGCGATATGATTATTATTCTCCGGACGAGATTTTCGAGGAGCTTCTATTTCGACTCCCCGCCCCTTCTTATCTGACGGTGTATAAAAGTAAGGGGATTTTACAGAAGAAAAATGAGGGTTTTATTATTTCATTATTATTTTTTGTGTGTGGAAAAGTCCCTCTCTCTCTCTTTCTCTTTCCAGACTATTATTTCTTGTACTTTAACGGCTGCCCACTACGCATAAATTTCCCATTAGTGGAGAAGAATGAAACCCGAGAATGTCCGAAAAGAAGACATTTGCGCCATTTTTTGGTCACAAAAGAAAGTTATTTTGAGAAGATACACCATAAGAAGGCTTCGGTAAAAATAGGGATGCATTCTGTAATAGAATACAGACAGTATTGCTTAGAAATAAGGTTCTCAAGATCATGATCTCAAGTCTGCTTATATCTTAATCATTGAAATCGTCACAATATGTGACTAAAAAAAGAGTTTTTGAAGTTTTTTTCTTTTAGTTGCAAAGATTTTTGAGATTTTGGACGTATATATCTGTGGTTAAAGTATTTTAAACACAATCGCACGCAGTATCTATCTTATTTGTATCGGGTATTCTATAATCAAAGCTATATAAAAAGCTTTCAACATCGTGTATCTGTTTTCCGAATACTTTTTTATTTCTCACCATGTGTCCATTACATCCATGTAAATAATTTCTTTTGTATTCGACGTAAAGCATGTGTTTGGATTTTTTTCCATGGGGAAAGCATACGACAAGACTCAGACTATTAAAATATAATGCAAATTTCTTTCAAGAAAATAATATAATTTAAAAAATTATTTTTTATTGCAAGGGTTTTCGATATTATCATTCAAATAAGATTTTGTAAGAAAAAGTAGGTATATTTTTATCATTTCTCTTAAGAACTGTTTGTGTGTTCCTTTGAAAACGTATATTGTGTATTCTTTTGAAAACTAGATATATGAATAACGATTTGAAAAACATTCAAGTATTAAATTACAACAGAAAAACAAAGGTCGTACTTATTTTTCAAACAAGTTCACGAAAATGTTTTCGTTATTGTATGATGATTCTGTGATTCAAAATTTTGAGTGAAAATTTTGGTGAATGGTTTGAGCCGTGCTACTTTGAAAGCAAACAGGTAGAAACGGAATAGTTCAGAGCAAACCCAATATTGGGTATTTTTTTCATTACTGGATTGTAAAACCTATGCATACACATTCTTGTATTTTTATGTTGTCTGATATAACATTATCAGTAGAAAACAAAAATAATAATGCAAATATTTCCAAAATTTATGTAACCAACAAGTAGATATATTCTTTAATCGCTTTTTTTAACATAATGAATATTTAATGTGGACTGCGAAAAATAGATTTATGTTTTAGTACTGCCACGAAGAAATAAGAATAATATCGAAATAAATGTTTCTTTTATTTTCAGTAGATTACACTGTTCTGCATGAAAATATGCCCCAATGCTATTCCTGCAAATTTCTATGTAAAATGACATTTCTATGTAAAATGACGAGTATGACCGCCATTTTACGCCATGGCTCATCGTTTTCTTGGGGTGCCCCCCATCTCTCTCCCTATTTTTATCACAGAAAGTTTGGATGATTCCCTGTACAACATTACCACAATGAATAACTCTTACGCTTCGTGTTTGGTGAAGTAAATTGGCGCAGAAAATCACATCTTTTAAAGTTTATTGCTCTTATGATTGCAGTCGTATATCGTTATCTTTCCTCAGTACATGTTTCACGATAGGAGAATCAACTTTGCGGTGTTCTAGGCAGAAATTCTGTGTTTCCAAATTTAAATTTTGATAAATGATCTAATTTCTCCCCTCTGGCATTCTAAATCTGAATGTAAGCTGTTATTGATAAAGAGAATGAATTTACTGTTTAATTTTATTCCGCCAAGCTAGTCAGAATCTACTGTAAAAATCATTCAGATAAACTCTTAACATATTTGCGGTGAATTGACTTTAAAAGCACAACGAAAACTACTTTTCTGCTTCTTAAATCACTGCTGTCATTTTTTTACTTTGATTGCCAAGTTGGCGATCAAGACGATGATTGAGCTTTTAAAAAACTGAGCTCCACTGCTAGTTACAGTAGCTTGAACAAACGACTTACACTCATGTTTTGATGTAAACCTCGCTATCATTTCACAGTTTTTTTACTGTCACTGACTTCCGCCGTCGGGTTCGCAAACAAAAGTTCGCACACAATTCACTATCTTAGTATCTCTTTAGTTTTAAGACCAGTTTATCACAACGAATTTTTACGAATCGCAATCCTCCCCTCCCAAAAAAACCCCTATGTTCTACAGCTAGAAACGGTTTTGGAAGACTGTGACGCAATCCAGACCATCAACGTCTGAAAATAGGGGGCGGTAGGCCTAAATGCGGCAGGATGCCGACAGTAAAAATTAACGTCGATAATACTCAAGAGA
The DNA here is from genome assembly GCA_019973935.1 of Trichonephila clavipes. NCBI lineage: Eukaryota > Metazoa > Arthropoda > Arachnida > Araneae > Nephilidae > Trichonephila > Trichonephila clavipes. The sequence goes on from BMAU01013744.1 coordinate 2,049,553, forward strand.
GAAATAAAACCTTAATCCATAACAAACAAATATTTATTATGATTAACATAGATAAATAATAATAAATTAACAATGAATTTATAGTAAGTAAAATTAGACAAAGAGACACTTAAATGCAAAGGAACACTTTCTACGACGGGTCGACTGGGAGAGTACGTCCGCTCTGGATGAGAAAACTCGTAGAAGTGATAAGTCGTTGGGGGCATGACAAGCGACAATAGCGGGGATGTACAGGCAGTGGCGTAACGTAACCTGGGGGCCCAGGGCTCTAGAGGGCCCACAGCCTGACTATCACCAAGTACTTACCTTTTGTAAAATCCAAATTGGGGGCCCAAAACCTGACTTTGCAGGGGAGCCCAAGTGTTCTCCGTTACGCCACTGTGTACAGGGTACCAAAAACGTCCACCTATGATGAAGAAGAGTATTCAGCTGATCATCTCACCTCGTTACTCAACCAGAATTAAATGATATCTTTCGGGATTCTGAAATATAACGAGTAAATTTCAACTTCTTGGATCTTTCAGCAGTGGAAAGACCGAAAGAAAACGGTTCTTCCATACATTACATTGTACGGGATTGGCATCGCCGAAAAACCTTTGTCACTCCCGATCCCTCTGACTCTGATGGAAAGTTTTAACCAAAACTTTTTAATGATTTAATGTTTATAAAATACTTGAATCACAAAGAAAAATAAGCGTAACTTGCATTCCTAAGCGTATGTATGAACTTTTTGAGTAGCAAAAAGAGTCATCGGTGATGATGTCGTTTAAATCGAGGAATTACTCAGACCTGAACTTTTCCCCAGAAAATTTTGGAGCAGTTTCGGATGAACACGGAAAATGATTCCATCAAAGTATCGCTCAGATGGGTATTACCATAGGGTACTAGAGGAAAGCGCACAAAAGCATTAGATGTATAGGTACTTTATTATAAATTATAGTTACTGAATTTTACACTACATTAATCTCTTCTTATTACTTATATATTTTGATTTTTAAATATTTAAGTGCTAAAATATTTAAAAATTAAGTGTCCCCCGATATCAAGTTCACGGCCGTAAAATTACTACACAATCATGAAAACCGGGGAGCGGTTTTCCTTAAAAACGATGAATGATGGGGCAAAATGAGAATCATTCGGATTCAGTAGGTCATTTGACATAAGTAATAGCAAAAATAACGTCAAAGCCTTTTTTTTTTCTTTACAAGACTGTATTTTTGTAACAAAAGAAAATAATGCATATGTAGAGGAGAGTCGGGTACTGTGCAATAGTCGGGTAATATGAAATACCGAGGTTTTGGCTCTGTTTGTAGCTGCTAAAGTGTGAGAAAACCTTGAAGTACTGAAGAAAGACTCTCATGAAGCATTGCAGGGGTCGTTTACCACTTGTTGTTGCCATACCATTCGCTACAAAACAAAATACAATCGGACCTCTATATAATGAAGTCGCTAAATCCCGAAAAAAAGTTCATTTTATGGAAAAAATCGTTATATAGAGGTTTATCTTTAAGTATACTTTAAAAACCCCATAAAACAAATTTTAAATTCATAAACACTATATATTAAAAAAAGCAATTATTCAATCCTTTTTTTTAAAATTAATATATATATGTTTATTTTATATATCTTACCCATAAAAAAAAAACTGCAAGGAAAACAAGAAAAAAAGAATGTCGAAGAATACGCTGTATTTTCAATGCTAAGAAAATAATTTTATATTAAAATTAATGAATTTTAAGCACATTTCTAATTTAAAGCATACAAGTAATATTAAACATACATTATTTTATAACTAGAACACGGGGATACGAGACAATTCCACTGAAGGTGAAAGAAGATACCGAAAATGTTTCTGGTAAATTGGACAGTGAGGGTTAAAGATTGCACTTCTTGGATGAAATCTAGAGCTTCCAGAACTCTATAGCTCTCGGCGAGTTAGGATCTAATAAAACCAGTTTAAGATTTAAGGCCACCATAAAATGTATTAAAGAGAGGTAGCTTGAAACTTGGTAACTTGAAATGTTCAGAAATACTTTAAAATTAGGGAGAACAAAAATTGAATAAGAAAAGAAAAAGTTCGTTAGATAGAAAATACACTTCGCAATAGAGAGGTTATTTTACGAAGAAAATCGTGAAATGTTCAAGGTTCCAGGAAAAAGTTTGCTATATAGAAACATTCGCAATATGGAGGTTCTTTGTATAGAGGTTCGGCTGTATATTTTACGATTTTCACAAATATTTTTGCAGGTAAGTATTTAGACATATTATCCTACTGTTACACATGTAACTTGAACACTAAAGTTAAGCTTAATGTACAACTAAAATAGTTGTAATTTGTATTATTTTGATCATTTTCTATTTGACAATGTTTCGTCCTTCAGTTACACGGCTCATTTTCCAAGACGGCGTGTCGGATATTTTATGGAATACTAGATATACCCGACACATTCCAATCTGCTGTATAATTTGTAACAGACTTCATGCCATCAAATAAAGAATCAGAAAGCAAAGACACTGAATGTATATTCTGTAGCGGAAAATTCTCCGAAGTTCAACGAGGGAAAATTTGGATATAATGCTTCAGCTGTTTTCTGTGAGCTCACTTTAACTGTACTGTGAACTATGTCTTTTGTTAATAAATTCGAAACAGAAATGACTTTCACGTATTCTTAAAAATATGGCTTTTAGAGTTAAAAATAACTTCGTTTCATGAAGTCTTACTTGGTTTTCCAATGGTTTAAACCACTTATTCCAAATTACCCGACTATTGCATAATTCCCTCCATTTATCATTTTTTTATAAAAAAATCAAAACAAATATTATTTTTTGACCAGTGATAATTCATTACATTCGGTTATAGAATATATCCATGACGATTTTGGAGACTTTTGTCAAAATCTAATAGTTATTTTTAGAAAAAAATATATAAATGGTATTTCATAATATATACCCGACTTTCATCTATTTATTATATTCACATGTTACATGTAGAAGCTATTTTTAAAAATAATTATATACACAATTAGTATTTTTTTCAAAACATTGTTTGAAATACAGTAATTATAATCATTAACATTATCCGTTTTTTTTGTTTTTTGTTTTGTATAATGGCTACACTTAGATAATAAACTATCAATACTTCACATATAATATGGAAGATAATTTCTACAAGAGGTATATTTTTTTAATTCATACTTATACTTTTATTATACTTTGCTAAAAATTATACAATTGAAATGAAATTCAGATATAAACATTTTAAAAATATGTATCAAAGTGTAAGATATCTTGGTTTTAAAACTTTGATCTTTTGATATCTTACAGATTTGTTTTGTCTGACTCATAAATCTAATCATAGTTTTGATCATTACAAATATCTAATGTAGCATTTGGTTAAACATTTATATAACTACAAAATATTAACATTATATATTACCCGTTATCCTATCTACTCAAGAAGCAATCACAACGGAGAAAAAGATAACAACATTTAATAATTAAATAGGTAATAACAACATTACTATTATTTCCATAGAATTTCTTAAGGCAATTACTGCATTTTTTAAATATTTCATTTCACATTCATGGTTACAGCCAATTGAATTATCAGAATCAGTTAATATCAGAAAAGGAAATAACTCGCTCTGAAAACATACCCAGAAATGCATTGAAATATATCATCTAAAATTAACATTTGGGAATGACCTTATAAGAATAACTCTAGATTCTCTCGCTTTTCAAGTCAGATAGCGCACCATAGAAATGCCCCTGGAGATTCTTTATGAGGAGCGAATGAAAATAGGCTGAGGTAATGAAACGAATGAATTTTTAATTCGCAGAAAGAGAAAATTTACCTTTTTCTCAAAAAGTCGGATTCATTAAGTATGCAGAGAGAACCTAATAAAGCAGTTCCAAAGAAAATGAATCTCCTTCCATGAAAATTGTTTTCATGATGTTGGTTTATTGAAAGTGAATTAAAATGGGAGAGAGAACGATATTTGGGGTGTGTAACTTCGACAGCCGCTTTCCCGGTTCAAGATCTTCAAAGACTACCTTCCCTTTTAGGCTCGTGTTTACCTTGGCTTCAGGAGATAAAACTGCCAAAAAGGGAAATGCGAGGTGATATGAGTTAAATAAGTGATGATTAATTCGGTTGCTCCTGTAGCAAATAGCATGGGATGTTCAAACGATTTTCTGACTAATGGATAGTGCAAGGAATTTTCCTTTGTGTATTTCAAAGATTTTCATTACCTTCAATTAATATTTCGAAATAAGTAGTATAAAGTTGTTACGTTGATATAAATATATTTAAATGCATCATTTTAAATGAATAGAAAATATTCTAAGAATACTTCAAATAGAAATAGAAGGTTCCTGAAATTATGACTAATTATGATTAATTTTAATTAACAGAGAATAATTCCGAGAACAGATTTTCTTTAACTTTTTATAACTGTAATAATGACTGTAGAAAGAACTGAAGATTTAAGTTATAAAATCTGTTTTTTCCCTCCAATTCGACTTTAATAATTGAAGTAGCTTAGTGCAGTGCTTCCCAACTTTTTAATTGCCACAGACCAAACAACGTTTGATAAATTTATCTAAGCTGACTGAGGGGGGAGAGAAATTGCTTTGATCTAATAATTTTAATTTAATTGTATTTAAACATGCTTTTGGACAAAATGCAATTACACCAAAAATGAACATAAAGGGATTTACCATGGAATATAAAGTTATTTTTCCATAAAAAGTCACACAAACCCGAGAGAAATACACCATAGTTAATAAAATAAAAATAAATTAATGTTCTTTGTGCAGCCCGGTACTTTTTGATTCATGGACCGGCATCAGTCGGTGGTCCGGGGTTAGTGGAGCACTAAACCAGTGTATACTGGTTATACCAGGTATACCAGTGTATACCTGGTATACCTGACCAGGTCACTGGATGGTCGAGGCTGGAAGGCGTGTCGGGAGTTCAAGTCCTAATGCTACTGAATACCCACCGTGTAGAGAGGTTAATGCACATTAAATCTGTCGGGACTCTACCCTCCGGTAGGTGTGGTGAGGAAGTTCGCAGAAGGGCGTGTCATTATATATATATATATATCAGTAAATAAATTAAAAAGAAGACTAATAAATCCTAAAACACCTTAAGAACAAACCGAAAGAACCAAGAACATGGAACCATTACAAACCAAAAAAAAAAAAAAATTTAGCTAGAGTGGAAAAATCTATTATGATTTCCCGAGCTTAGGACAGTGAAACAGGGTTAAACAGTGTTTTGTGAGATTTCAACCTTCCCCTACAGCGGAAATTTTCGACATAATAGCATAGGAGATAAACCAAGGCAAAGGCCCAAAATCCCACGTGAGTGAATCAGTGGCGCACACAAGGGGGAGGTCCTGGGGGTCCGAATCCCCCAAAGCCCTTGATTTTTTTCCGATTGATTATAATTCTAAGTATATAGTACGTAAAATTTAATTAAGTATTTGTTATTAATGATTAATTTTATTAATTAATGCTAATTATTTATTCAATGATTAGTTTTCTACTGTGTTTTGTTCCCGAAAATCGACAAAATCAAAAGGAGCATGATATAAGAATGATGAACTTCCGACCCCGGACCCCCCCTCCCTTGAAAAATTCCTGTGTGCGCCACGAGGGTTAAAATAGCATCAAAAGAATAGAATTGGAATATTGAATTACTATAGGAATGCGTGTGAAATAGGCAAATATAAATATGTATAAACAAAAATATTTGCAAAAGAGGTTAATAATGATTATGACCATAAGTAATAATAATGAAAATGTGCGAAGACATATATATATACAGTCGAATCTCTATATAACGAACATCTGTATAGCGAAGTGCATTTTCTATATAGAGAACTTTTTCTTTTGTGATTCTATTTTTGTTCTCCCTTTTTTAAAAGTATTTCTGAAAAAATTTCAAGTTATTCTCTCTTTAACACATTTTATGGTGGTCATAAATCTTGAACCGATTTTATTAGATCCTAACTCGCAGAGAGCAATAGTTCTGGACGTTTCATCCAAGAAGTGCAACCTTTAACCCCCATTGCCTAGTTCACTAGAAACATCTTGGATATCCTTTTTCACCCTCAGTGTTGTCTCGTGTCCCCGTGTTCTGATTATAAAATAATGCATGCTAATAAATAATATTATGCTTTAAATTACAAAATGTCCTTAAAATTCATTAATTTTAGTATAAAATTATTTTCTTAATATTGAAGATACAGTGAGTTCTTAGAAATTCTTTTTTCTTGTTTTTCCTTGCAGTTTTTCTTTCTTTCTTTCTTTCTTTTTGATGGGTATGGTATATAAAATAAACATATATTAGTTTTTAAAAAAGTGAGAATAATCCTTTTTTTATACATAGTGTTTATGAATTTAAAATTTGTTTTATGGGGTTTATAAAGTATATTAAAAGATGAACCTCTATATAACGAATTTTCCATATAACGAACTTTTTTCCGGGATTTAGAGACTTTGTTATATATAGAGAGGTTCGCCTGTATATGGTTCATCACCAATCGAAGTCATGTTGCTTTATATTTCGACGTTAAATATTTGATTCCATTTACTAAATGGAATTAACATTCTGAAATAAATTGCGTGGAATTAATATACCATATTTTTTGTAGGAGATAAATCCTTCAGAGTGTAGTAATGTTTAGTAAAATTCAATGTACATATATATATATAGTCTCATAATAAAAATGTAGCTTCAAGTGCGACGTTAATAAATACTCACTGATAATTAAATATTTACAATAATTTTTAAATAATAATTTAGGCAATATTAAGCAAATGGAACATTTACAATTAATATAAATCCTTATGTAAATATTCGAGATTGAATTAAATAAAAATAATTGAGAATTATCTTTAGTTTAAAACCATGTTTAATTGCAGACTATATGGATCAGTAAAAGAAGTCTTCTCAAATTATGATTAATTCAATTTTATTTCAACCATTTTTTTTATCTTCAATTAATGAACCTAAGAAAAATTAAACTGTGATGTTAAAGTAAGCTATATACTTTATACGGAAATTAAAACAATTAAAAAAAATTAAAAATGGTCTAAATTTTTTTGAGAATGCTATGAATGTTGACTTATGGTTTTTCGCAATATTAAGTTATTTCAAAAAATGCTAAAATGAATTTCCTGAACAATTTCTAATTTAATTATAATTTTACGTATCATTCCTAAAGCAATAAAGATAAATTAAAAGAGCAGAATTACAGGTAATTTTCAATAAAATGACGATAGACTTATTTTCTGTGAAAACGTATTTTATTCGTACTCATAGCAGTAATATTTCTTTATGTTTAAAAACAGTTTAGTATGTATTTTCAGTACTTATTAGTTTACTTATGTAAATTATATTTCGGCTGAAGCAGTTTCTTTTATTTTATAACTGATCATTATCATTTTTATTTCTGATCATTCTTAATTTGTTTATTTAATTAAGTTAAGATTTTTTGTTAATACTTTAGATCTACGTATACTAAATTTGCAATCAAAAATAGATTTCTATGGATCTGTTTTTAGTTTAGATTATAAATTTACTACAGAGTTTATGATATTTTGATTGGCCGCTTCAAATGTTTTATTATTCTTAATAATAAGAAACATGGATATATATAAAGGAATCCCTGGGTATAAAGTGCAACAAAATCTTCTAAATAATTTTAATCTACAATAAAGGTTCTAAAATATATTTCATTGAAAACTTTCTCGCTTTTTTTTTTTTGAAAAAATATGCATGTAAGAATCGGAGACGATTCAATTATTATTGAGAAAACTATTATTTTTCTTTCTGACCTTAAGTAATTGACAAATGATGAAACGTCCTAATTGGTACAACTACAGATTGAACAGATTCTTATATACACTATGTATTTTGATCTTTAACGAAATCAATTCTGAAATTTACGCTATTCTATCAACCAAGATGCTTTTCACAAACGACGTTATTCTGAGTTTGTCTCAGTACATTTATATCCTACCAAAACACTTTTCTATGATAAAGTATCGATTGAAATTAGCATCCCATTGATAAATTTTATTAACTAAGCTACAAACAAAAAATGATAATTAAACCATGAACCACACATATGAAAATATGATATCATTGAGTCGAAAGGTTATAATGAAATGACGTCTCTTCCCTGTCATCTTTTTCTTACTGTTTTACTACTTGTTACCCACTTAATACACCACTCAGATCTCATAACTTTAATGTAAGATATTTCTTAGATTGCTATATCTTGTTGAAATCTCTTCCTTAAATTTCCTTTTCAAACTTCGATGTTGAATTCGAAGCGCGTGTTCAAGCTTTAATTCCATTAGAGTTGCAGAATAGAAGAATTGGAGCTACTTCGCGTTAAATTGACCTCAAATCCCCCATATGTAGTGGCGTAACGGAGAATATTAAGGCCCCTATGCAAAGTCAGGATTTGGGCCCCAAGTCCAAATGCATACTTGGCATTAGTCAGGGTTTGGGCCCCTTGCAATACAGGGGTTAAGGGAATGTACATTACGCCGCTGCCCATATGGTGAAGTCCTTAAGTTATGAGGAGTGAAGTACTGAACACATTTACTTCATATCTCTCGAATCACTTCATTTCAACAAAGATTAAAATTATGAGATCCATACATAGCTTTCATGATGCTCAAGTGCGATAGTAATGCAAACCAAATGAAGTATAACCTTCCCAAGCCTAACTAAACTGAACTCAGTAACACAACAACCCATGAGAGCTAAGGCCTACTGTGCCTATCTCAGTTTACGTGACCTTAGACGCTGTAGTGCATGTGCAGATGTTTTGATCAAGTGGTCAGTCTGACGCGAAATCCTCAGTGTTCAGTTTCCAAGCAAGCTTGAAACTCATTTATCGACCCACTGAAGGGAGGAAACGCTGAGTCCACCTTGCCCAACCCGGGATTTGAGCCCCGGACCTGTAGCGTGGATTCGCGATACACTACCACTCAGCCACTGGGCTTCATCAAAGTCTAACTCTAGCAGGAGTTTTTTTAAAAAAAAATAGCTTTTCATTGTTAATTTTCTAGAAATAAACAATTTTTTTTTCTTTCAATCGAGAAAATATCAAAGAAATCGTTATATAACCAATAAAAGGGGAAAAAAAATAGCCATAAAAATTTTTGATTAGAATATACATTTTTGCACGCTTAGATACAGATAAGTAACTAAGTAATTTTTTTAATCTTATCTTGATTAAATCTTCAAGTTAAAATATCATTAAACATCACAGAATAAATACTTCCAAATCCTTTTCATGGTTATAGACTTCTCTCCATCTCAGTAAATAATCCCACTCAAAAGCAGCCTAATATACATTGTGATCATCGAAAAGGAATACATTAATCGGCAACCCATCTTTCAGAATATGCACGAGTCGCACTTTCACCACGAATCCTGACTTGATTGAATCTTTTCAAGTCCCCACATCCCATCTAGTAATCAATTCATTCGTCACAGTTTTATATGCAGATATCCTGGAGAAAAAGTACTATAAAGCGTCGAGTATTTCCTTTCCAAATCATTTGAAGTTTATTAGATTTCGGACCGTCAGAGATAGAAACGAACCGGGGGGGGGAGAAGGTGATGAGAAATAAATAAATAAATAAAAGGCCGAGCCTTCGCTTTCTATTGAGATGGAAAAACGGGAATATAATGTAGTGGAGAAAAAAAGTCTCTTATTCCGGGGCATTTATCGCTCCAGAATGATAAGGGGGACGCTCCTCTTTTTCCTGATACCCAAAGTGGGTCGATATCCAGTATGTGACTAAACTAAACCCTTTGATCCGCATTTTCCCGGCCTCGACCGAGACGCGTGACTTGAAAGGGGGAAGAGGAAAAATCCGCTCTCCCGAAATTTACCCTCTGCATACTGAGCAGTCGTAGCCTTTTCCCGTTTTTTATATCTATTTTTTCCGGGAACAGCCACATATATATACAACAAGCCTATCCTCTTCTCCATGTCTTTTTTTTCTATTTTTCATTTACTTGTTAGGCGAAGACGATGTATGTGGACAATGAAGGCGAAATTCAATTGAATTCTCGTTTGTAAAAAAGGCGAGATCCAGTCTTGGCAAGCGAGACTGTTGTTTGAAGAACAAAACGGGTATGTGGCGTTTGCGGAGAAACGTGCGTGTTTCATAACACGATTTTTTTAGTAAGATTATTTTTTGTCTTTCTTGTCCTTTTCTTGTTCTTCGCCCGATTGGGTTCCTCTGACAGATTCTGTTATTTGCCTATACTCAGAGTAAATAAGGAAAGTCATGCGATGCATCCGAAGCACAAAATGAAACCGTTCCCGGATAAATAAGTGACGCAAGACAAAAACAACACAAGAAAAAGTTTTAAAAAGAAAAATAAGAAAAGAAATTTACCCCTCCCCCCTCCCGAGACGTATGTGTGGTTGTTCTCTAAAAATTGTATATATATATATATATATATATATATATATATATATATATATATATATATATATATTATGATCTTTTTCATTCCTCCAGTGCTTTTTTCCAATATATAAGTTTCTAAAAAGGGACCACTTTTAATTCTCTGAAACAGATATTTTATGAATTCCTCTTTCATCATCATTTTCTTTATTTGTTGAGGTGGCTGACTATATTCGGAACGGTAAATTTCAAAAAGAATATAAATATAAATTTTTTGATATTTAGTGCCAGCTGAAGTAGAATCAGGGCGTAGCTACCGTCGTATCAACCGTATAAATGATACGGGTCCCCCAAGCTTTGGGAGCCCCAAGACGTGTAGGCGAAAAACCGCAAAATGTTAAGGGCTACTAGAAAGGTCACCTATGGAACTTTGATACAGGGCCCCTCAGGACCATCTACGCCAGTGATTAGAATACACACATAAAATTGTTTTAAGAATGTTATTGAAATGTGAAATGGATTCCCGTCTCGAAAGGAAAAGCAGCGCACCTCCTCTTGTTATATGCTGGGATCATCGTTTGTAATAAAATCTGTATTCTTCTGGGGTTGTGTTATATGTTTCTGTTCATCTTTCTCACGTCTTTCGTATGTATCCCAGTAATAAACACACGACAACAACAACAAGAATGTTATTTATTACAAAAAAAAATATTTTAATGCAATTTTTTGTCAAAAAATGAAGAAAGAACTACATATTTTAAAAATGTTTCTTTAATAATTTTACCTGAACTGAACTCAGTGGCGCAACAGCCCATGAGGGCCAAAGTCTACTGTGTCTATCTCAGTTTACGTGACCTTAAGTGTTGGGGTGTATGTGCAAATGTTTCGGTCAAGCTGTCAGCCTCACGCGAAATCCCCAGTGTTCAGTTCACAAGCAAGGTTGATACTTATTTATCGATCTACTGAAGGGATGAAAGGCTGAATCGATCTTGCCCATCCCGAATATTTTACCTGTACCGTAAAATCGGACGTATAACGTACACCTATATTTTCGAGCTACACTTTTTAACTTTTAGGTATATTCACAATATAACGCGTACCCACCTTTTTTTCAATTCCTACTCTTTTAGCTCACACTCTCTAAATATTATTTATTTATCTAAGTGGAATTTTTCAATCAGTAATAAAATACATTTTAAAGCATCAATTGAGCTGAAATTTTATATACATGATTATTTTGGATGACAATACAGTAACTTAATTATAATTAATAAAAATTATTGATTAAAACTAATTATTCAAAGAATTACAAATGCAGCTACGTTGGCATCATTTTTGGCGACTTGTGTCAAAACTTGAAAGGTTTTTTCTCACATTTTAAGGCGTTCATTTCAGCTTAAATTTTCTATACTCTATTGTTTTGAGTAAAAATACGATAATTTAATTTTATTTAATTGAAATTAATAGGCTAAAACTAATTATTTATAGAACTACAGATACAGCCACGTTGGTTTCATTTTCAGTGACTTGGGTCAAAACTTTTAAAATATTTTTTTTGTGACGTTTTAAAGCATTCAGTTGAACTGAAATTTTATATACACGATTGCTTTGGATGACAATGCGATACTTTAATGATAATTAATAAAAATTAATTACCACTTAATGTAGTGATTCTGTCATGTGTATATACATATTTGTATTAATTGTAACTATTTAATAAAAAGTAGCTAAAATAAAATTTTCTTTGTTGACCTAAGTAGGAATTGACTAAAAAAAAAAAATTTTTTTTATATTACTTGTTCACGAAGAAACCTAAAATATACTTATGCAGTGCTGTTATGTTTTGAAACAATTTATTCGAGGGTATTATCCCAGGTTTTCGAAAAAGTAGCATAACTTCTAAAACTACAACTCTTGTTCATAAGGTATGCCATTCCTTTAAAATAAACAATATTTGGATATATGTAGAAGTCTAATATTTATACTATGCTTATCTTTTTATAAAGGTTGTAACTTTTATACCCCGCGTGTAACGCGCAGTCGTAAGTTTCGATCTTATTTTTTGTGTTAAATGTGCGCGTTATACGCCGTATTTTACGGTATATAGCTATGACTTCATCACCGGGGCTGACCTTTTGAAATATTCAATTAAGAAGTGAGTTTATGCATAGTTTATTACATCAGAGTAGAGAAAATTTAACAAAATAACAACTGTTATTATTTCATTTGATAGTTAATGTGAAATCATAGTTCAGTCCCAGTATATAAGTCCTAGCTATATATAGACAAATAGTATTACATTCGAACCTCCATATAACGAACCTCTATATTGTGAATTTTTCTATATAGCGAACTTTTTCCTAGAACCAAGAAAATTTCACGAATTTCTTCGTAAAATAACCTCCGAATAGCGAAGTGAATTTTCTATATAACGAACTTTTTCTTTTGTGATTCAATTTTTTTTCTCCCTTTTTTTAAAATTATTTCTGGAAATTTAAAGTTATTCTCTCTTTTAACACATTTTATGATAATTATAAATCTTTAACTGGTTTTACTTGGTGCCTAACTCACCATGAGCAATAGAATTATGGGCATTTAATCCAAGAAGTACAACCTTTAAACCCCACTGTCCAGTTCACTGGAAACTTCTTCGATATCCCTTTTTACCCTCAATGGAGTCTCGTGTCTTTGAACTAGTCTCCGTTCATTTGTATTGTTGATCAGTCGTACAGGTAACTTCGTTTCTCTTAGCTCAAAAATGTCAAAACTTAAGTGCTTGAGGATCAAGGAAAAAATTTAATTCTTCAGCAAGAGGATAAAGGCGTCAAGAAACTTTTCTTTCAGTTTTCTTTTTTTTTATAGGTAAGATATATAAAATAAATATATATTAATTTACAAAAGAGGTGCGGATAAAGCTTTTTTAAATGTATAGTGCTTATGAATTTAAAACTTGTTTTAAAGTGGTTTATGAAGGAAATTATATAAAAGATAAACCTATATATCTACATAACGAACTTTTTTTCGAGATTTAGCGACTTCGATTATAAAAAGGTCCGACTGTATTATAGAAACATTTTCAACAGAAGTTGAATATTTTTAAAAAATGTTATTCTTTCTTCATTTTTTGCCAAAAAAAATTTAATTTAATACTCCTTTTCTTATCATAATATTGTTAAACCCATCTTTTATATATATCCTAATTCAACTGACAATAAATACTAAAAAATTATCCATTTATTCGATTCTTCAAAAGCACGGTTTTGAACATAGTAACCTTAAAAAGTACTACGACTTTTGTATTCCAACTTTATGGCCTTCATAAAACTTGTTGAAATTTTTAGTTTCCTTTCCGTTAAAGGTGTGTTTTAAATAGTTAATATAGTTAATATGAGTAAAAACAGAAAACTCTAAATCGTCTTAAAACTTATTACAAAATTGCGTCAAACTGTTTGAAATAAAATGTTCTTTCTGCAAAATGTTTAAAATAATTTTTAAAACATTTTTTCTTCACCAACTGATTGCAAACTTGTTCCATCGCTATGCTACAAATTTAATGAAACACAACTAAAATGTCAAATAAGAAAACAATGAAAAATGTTAGTTTCAAACTTCTTAAATTATTATAACTGGTTTAAATCTTGTATGCTGCTGAAAGTGGTATATTTCTCATAGAAATTAAATGACCAATTCTAAAAATTTGAAATTTTTATTTCAATTTCAAAGCATCCATACTAATGAGGGATTTTACAGTCTAATTTAATGAATATTAAATTCGAATTTTGAAGACCAATAAACTAATCAATTTAAAATCAGTAGCAGAAAATACACAGTAAGGGTTTCCGAAATGTATACAATGTTATATACTGGAAATAAAATAAACTTTAAAAAAATTGTTTCCTATTTCCTTTTCTAAATATAATTTGATGGGAAAGCAAGAAACAGTTATGTTTTATTAACTTCCATATATTTTTTAAGTATAAAATGTGTATTTTTCCTTTAAAAAAATTTATTTGTGGTTAAAATTCAAAATAAAATAATTAATACGAACAAAATATTTTATTTTATGTTTTAGTGTTCAGTTTAATAATTTCTGCCATCCAATTTATTTTAAAAGTTAAATTTTCATTCGGGAAACAGCATATATGACACAGCACAAACAGTTAACTGAAAAAATATTTGCATGAGAAGTGAGTTATTAAATAATGTTTACATTGACACAGTATATTCAAACATAAACATTCCGGAAATGAATTTAAAATATATTTTGTAAAAAAAAGTTGCAGAAATGCATCAGTAAAGTAAAACTTGTTTTTGATAAAAAGAAAATATTATAAATGAATACATTTAATTTCGTAGAAATTAAAAAGATCGAGAAACATACACCATCATCTGTAAAATAAAATTTGAATATCAGAAATTTTTTATGTGTGTGTGTGATTTTTCATCTTTTAGTTTTTCCACTCACGTTTTCAAAGCATTTCTTTCTGATAAAAATACAGCTTTAGTATGTATAAAAGGATGTTTATAAAAAATACTTTAGAAAACTAATTAAAATTTATTTTTTAGAGGTACTTTACTTAAAAATTAAGGAAAATTCCCCCCTTTTCGAAATGTTTCTTTTTTTTCAGTAATGATCTTTAATTAATATTAAACTAAAAAACAAAAAATAAGTTTTAAAATTTATTCAAATGTTTTTTTTCTTTTTTTACAAAATAAAACAGTTGTTCTTAAAAATAATTTCAAAGACTTACAATCTTTAGAAGGACATTTTTGGCGACTTAGTTTTATACTCATTTCCAAAATCTAAGCATGCAGTTGAGTTTTAGGAAGCGCATCTTGAACTTGTGCGGCTTAAAATTACTACGAATGTCGATGACGGTATGCAAACATGGAGAGAGAGAGAGAGAGAGAATGTTATAGTCAATCACAATTGACAGTTGACTGTGTATGGACATATGGCGCTTAAATATTTACCGAAGATGCTAAATTCTTGATGGGGGTAAGAATGTGATGTGAAGTGCTTATAAATTTCAGAGGATAATTTTTGATGATAAGCGTTAATTTACGGCTGAACAAAGACGAATGACAGTAACTGTTGGCGTGCTGACAGACGCATTGAAGCAGGACAATCAATCGAAAATATCACTTCTTTCTTTGGGGTTGTTAATCCCGTAACTTCTCCATTACGGAAAGAATTCCTAGAGTTCAAGAGCTGTTCCAAAGCCAGCCAGGTCATCTAAGTATTATTACCCTTCTGATGACCAACGTATTGCTACAATACACAAACGGAATCAGTGAGAGGCTTCCAAAACTAATATGTCCAAGGTTGCTTTTGTCACTTGATAAGACTATATCCGCCAGTACTGTATACTGAATGTTCCACAAGCAGGGACTGTATGCCCAAGTAACGTATTGGTATTCCATTGAGCAAGATTAAAGTGTTGCCGTGAACATATTCATTCGATAGTCTAAATTAGTATAATGTCCTGTTCACAGACAATTCCACACGTTGCTATGAAATCAAATAATAGGCGTGAATTCAATAACACAGAACAAGAACGCATGTAATCGGCCTAAAAAGATCTTAAATTGCCTCCGCATTCACAGCTTGCAGTATCACAGTGTGGGATAGTGAATATTACATATCAATGAGACATCGTACCGAGATGCACATATTTAAAGACGGTCCTGTGATGGCTGCGCGATACCGGGATGAAAAAGTGACGTAATGCATACCCCTGCAAACCCCGCATTGTGGGGGGCCCAAAGCTTAACTGATGTAAAATACGTATTTGTATTTGGCGCCCAAAACCTGAGTTTGCAGGTGGGGGTGCTTATATTCTCCGCTACTGCACCCCAACAATTTTTTAAAATATTGGAAACATATTTCCTCTATTATACTCAAGTATTGAGTGGAATCACTGGCGTAATGTACACCTCCTCATCTCGGGGGGCCCAGAATTCTAGGAGGGACGCCAAAACGGCTTGGGCCCCAAAACCTAACTTTGCAGAAGGGCCCTAATATTCTCCGCTATCTCCACTGTGAAACCTACATTGTTGCAGTTCGGCTTGATTTCCTTCTTAGAAATAATGACCGTTCATATCGAGCCACCATATTTGACAAATACCTGCAGAGGGAGTTTATTCTTCGTATAAAATGGCCAGCATATTCCCTGATAGTAATCCCATTAGAAACATTTAGGGTATTCTCCAGTGTGTTATCCCCACACGTTTTAACCCCCTCCAAACAGTCCCAGAGAGTTGGAAACTACCCAAAAGGGGAATTGTCATTGGTAACGTCTGTAAAGGTTCATCAGTTCATTGAGAACATGTTTAATCCCTGTAAATTTGAATGAAGGTCCAGTGTGGTCACATACTTTTATATTGAAAGTTTTATTTATTTATTTAATTTAGATTCAAATAGTATTCTGTCAACGATTCAACTGTGATGTTAGTATATTACTTTCAAGAATCAAATATTTATTATCTTTGGGCATAATTTTTAAAGCATAAACACATTTGCTGCATTCAAATGATAATTCATTGAATAAATTTCGGGTGGATTAGAGTTTTATTAAATTATTTTTGTTGGTCTTATTTTCGCATGCATAACTTTTGAATACCATTGTATTTCAAGATAATTATCTTTAAAACATGTTTACACTAAAAATAAAAATGCATTTTTTAGCTATTTTTCTAAGCCATGGTTTAGTATGCAAAGGCAAATGAATAATACGAAATCAAAATCTGAATTTATCAGAATGTGAAATTCCTCTTTGGTTTGACCTGGAAATTGTATAAAGCAAGTAATCTAATATTGTTCTCTATACTTGACTATATAACTGAATAATTGCATATTGAGCAATTATATTGAATATGTTAGAGTTAATACTTGTAAAACTTAAAAAGTTATTATGACAACGTTGAAACAGTATCCAGTATGTTCAGTAAGCTAGGTAATTTTAAGAAAACACATTTAAAATGCTAAAATCTTTAACTTTTTTTAATTACCCCAACATTAAGAATAAAAATAACTTTTTCTGTGACTCTCATAACTTTGTCTGTGAATCATAAATTAAAAATATCTGGAAATACTTACAACTGTTTGAATAATTTTGAATATCTTCTTGTTGTGGAGTTTAAAATACTATTTTTTATGAAATTTATGTTCATTTTTAAACATAAAACAAATAATTCAGTAAACATATATTTAGAATCGAATCATTAATAAAGAAATTTGATTGAAATTAATTTGAGTAATATGTATATTTTTTACATTCTTCTTTTCTCAAAGAATATTGCCTGCTCTTGTAGAGGGGTACAATACACGTTAAATCTGTCGAGGCTCAATGCCCTCCCTTTGGTGTGGTGTGATAGATAAGAAAAGGAGGTGCCAGCTCGGGTATCGTACACGTCACTTGACCGAGGTCCAAAATTACGAAGTCCGTCGCCAGTGTCTCTCGTGTTGCTTAAAAGTGCATCAATCAGTATTAACTTTGGAACATGCAGAACATAGCTATAGTTCGAATATGTTTCTTCCCTTCCCGCAATGAATTTTGTATATATTCTAAAACCTAATACTCTTTATTTATAAGAACATATATATTTAAAACACTACCATAGCCATTCTTATATTTATTTTAAGTCAATTGTCCCGTAATTGCTTAAAAGCTCAGGATTTTAACCATAATATATGGATAATTGTTCCTTAAACATAAAAGTAACACGACATTGAATTTATTGCTATCAAACAACGTATACATTAAATTTCAAATATTGTTCGAATACATTCCGATCCATAGCGTAAGAAATATCAATGAAAGCGCATATGACCAAGAAATGTTTTATCGTCATAACTGGTAAAAATTAACGTATACATAATCCTTGGTATATCGATAAAGCTCAGATTCCTGAACTGAGAACGATTGGCATCTCTATCCATAACATAAGCATTCCGACGATCGTAATTTTACGGATTCCTCAGCAATTACTTCAAGTCGAGATTTATGGATGTTGTCGACACGGCGGATCACTTGCCTAATCCTCCCCCTATGCCCCGAGGGTTACTCACGTTATTCACCGACTCATTTGCATACGGCCACGTCGAGTCGACGAGAACATCTATTTTCACGTGTCCCCGCATGTTTTCATCCTCAGTAAATGGCCTTTTCCACCTTCCGTATGGATGTATACACATTGGGATTTGGGGGGGAGCCTGAGTCACACTCTCGGGATGAGAGAGATCCCCCCCCCATTCCGGAATCACAAAGAAAAGATTTATGTGGAAGCACCCAACCTCTAGTATTCTATAGTTCGTCCCGAAATGACATCATTGGAAGTGAAAGTAAAATTTCCGTTTTGGTTTCGAATTGGATTTTTTTTATTACTTTTCCTTTTCCTTTTTTTTTAAAAAAAAAAAGTTTTAAATCATTTCTGTTGAAGGTGAAAAGAGGAAGAAGGCACAACCCGTGTTATCACCCAATGGTCTCTCTTCTTTTTATTTTTATTTTAATCGTTCGGAAATTATTACATGGTTGGTAGGAAGAACCCACTTCAAATATTTGCAATGTGTTCGATCTCCCATTGTTGTGGGCCCGAAAAGAACCCATTATAAGTCAGAGAGAAAACCGCCCTCCGCCATTGAGGGTTTTTGTGAGAGAACACATAGAATTTTCCATAGATGGTTGAACCTCATCGATTGCAAACCGTTACCTTTATGTATACCACTTGTGGGTCGTTGAAAGAAACCTATTAATTTCCGCCGTAAAATGATAATGATATTACTCATTTTAATATTCCTATTAAAAAATAATGGAAGGGATTGTTAAGCTACAAGAGACAAAAAAGAAAAATATTGATAATGATAGTGATGGAATATTTTATAAAAATAATATCTAAACACACACACACAAAAGATTTCAATATTAAAGCGCATTATTCTTGTACTGTACCCATTTATTAAGGAAATAATAGGGGAACAATGTGTTTTGCCCTTTCATAGAAGTAAAAAATGTGAGATCGATGTGTATATATCTGCTATCTTTCTTCCTTTTATACGGATTCTATCAAAAATTAATGAAGATCTTCATGTGGTGTGGTTAACCGTATTTTATATTTATAAAAATATAACGATGCCATCAATATTATAGTTAGAGGAATGAAATAAAGTATTCGCCTCCTCATTATTTCAAAAATAAATATCACTTGCCAAAAAGGTGCTTTTTTAATAATTTAAAATGATACTGAAAATATCTGTTTTCTCTCGTTTTGTGCCAAGTTTTGAACCATTTTTTTAAAACTTATAAATAAGAGAATTCTTAAATTTTTATAGTAAGCTAAGGACGATGAATTTCGAAAAAATATTTACTAAGTTTATTCACATAAATGTCTTTTAATTCTTTTGAGATTTAAAATAAAAAAAAAATTGGCTCTTTTCATATCGATAATTATTCTTAATTTTTTTTTTATTTAATGCAACTATTTAATGACGATTATCTCGAAATTTATATGTTTCTTACCTGAAGTTTGTGCCAATACAGTATGGTATAGTAATCTTTTGATCAGGAAGAAAAACATTGTCACGAGATGCTTTTAAATTAAGACATTATCTAAAGACGTTTTCCATACAGATATTCTTTTTTTTTAATGGAAGTTTCAATAGAGTCAAGAAAAGATGTGGAGTTTATATATATATATATATATATATATATATATATATATATATATATATATATATATATATATATATATATATATATCTGAGTGTATCATACACACACACAAAAACGTCTCATGAATCTTTGAGGGCCAGGGCTCCTATGCAAAAGCAGGCCCCCTCTCTGACCCTTAAAAGTAAATGGTATATAATATGCTTTCTCAAATACTCGTGCAAACCATAATGATTTGTACGTGACTCACAAATCTAGAGAAAAATCGGCTTGAGCGACTGCCACCTTTCTACTAAATGAGTAATAATGGTGTATGGTGGTAGGCCTAGGCTTGAGCTGGATGATGGTCAACATATAATCATGCAGTCTTGCCACTATTGCCAGTTGGCATATAACTCGAAATTTTTAATTTTTCGTTGAATATGTCCGGAAATAGCATTTGACCATTCGGATCATGATCCTTCTGAGGCTGAGTCAAAAAAGAGACCAAGCCGCCACTAAGGCTGAAGTCTAGGGCCCAGGCCCAGTTAGCCTGCACACAAAGCGTGGGTGATAAATTCTTATAGAGAAAGAGAGAGAGGCAAATAATTATTTAATTTAATGAGAATAAATAATAATATGAGAATAAATTTATAATCATTATAAGAGCAATCACAGCCATCTTACAAGGAAGGGGCACGACTAAGAAAATTCATTTGGGGTTGAGACTTGGTGTAATAGTAGTACTCCTTTAGGTTGTTCAACCCACAATGCAATTCCGCCGAATGGCCAGTCAATGCGGAGAAAAAAGCCTTCGAAATTCATATTCAGCTTTAATACAATTAAATTTAAATTTCCTCCAACGATTTTGTAGCTTGGATGATATATCGTCTGCATACTATGCGCGAGGTCTGGGTTCGATTCATCGGTCAATGTTTTTTTTCCATTTCATTTAATTATTTTTAAAATTAAATAAACTTATTTATGAAAGGTTTATTAAATATTAAATGATATTTTATGTAATTATTTTGTATTTTATAAAGTAAAAAAAAATACTGTAACTATATAAAAATTTATATTAAATTTTATATAAATATATTTTTATATTAACAAATTATATTTATAATAAAATATATAAAATAAATATTAAATGATATTATACATGAAAATTAGTTTAATAGTTTTATAATGTGAAATAAAATATACTATAAATAAAATAACATATATAAGAAAATAATTTATAAAGTATATTATTATTAAATTAATTATTTTATAATTAATGTAATAAAAAATGTCTTTTTTATATATTAATTATTTAAATATTTTATATTTTTATAAAACATTTAATAAGTCCTTTTTAAATAAATTTAAATAATTTTAAAAAGTTTATTTAAATATTTTTTTAAAAAATTAATAATTATTTCAATAGTAAATTTAATAATCAATTAATAATAATTTTTATAATAAATTAATAATAATTTTAATAATAAATTAATAATAATTTCATTAATAAATTAATAATAATTTTAATAATAAATTAATCATTTTAATAATAAATTAATAATTTTAATAACAAATTAATAATCTTAATAATAAATTAATAATTTTAATAATAATTCTTATTAATTTTAATAATAATTCTTATTAATTAAGTTTAATTATTAATTATTTTAATTAAAAATTATGTTAAATAATAATTATTTTAAAAATTTTAATCAATAATTATTTTCAATAATTTTAATCAATAATTATTTTTAATAATCTTAATCAATAATTATTTTAAATAATTTTAATAATAAATAATTTAAATAAAAAATTTATTTAATTGTGTTTTTACTTTATAAAATACAAAATAATTACATAAAATATCATTTAATATTTAATAAACCTTTCATAAATAAGCTTATTTAATTTTAAAAATAATTAACTGAAATGAAAAAGAAATTGACCGATGAATCCCGATCCCAAAGGAGGAAATTGAAATTTAATTGTATAAAGCATGAATTTCGAAGGCTTTTTCTCCGAATTGACTCGCCATCCGGCGGAATTACATTGAGGGTTGAACACCGTAAAGGAGTATTACTATCACTCCAAGTCTCGACCCCAAATGACTTTCCTTAGTCGTGCCCTCTCCTTGTTAGATTTTTATAAAATGTGTACTTAACACAATTTTTTTGTATTAATAAAGAGACAAAGTTCATCAGAAATCAGTCACATTTATAACTAAATAACCGTAAGTATTCTAGTGTAACATGATTATGTATCTTAAAATTAAATAATGATTAGAAATCTGATTTCAAAACAATTCTTATATTAAGAATATGCCGAGTGGAGGGGATGTGTAGTTGATTTGGCGCTAGCCTTGAACGCCCAAATTTGTGGGTTCGTCTTCGGTTCAAGTCGGAGGATTGTCATGATGCAAAAATATCTACAACGTCCGTGTCGAAATAATTCGGCAGGTAAATGATCCATTAAGTGCCTGATTGTTTAGGGTGCTCTCGTCAAAATTAAATTTCGAGAATGGTTTTGCATCAAGAGAACTCATGTGCCTCACTCTGGAGAGCAATTGGGCATTAAAATTACTTGCTGTGATTGGCATACCACTTATATGGTGCTGTACTGAAAAGAGATACCAATTCCCATTAGAAATAAAAAAAGTATTAAGAATGTAAGTTTTTTTCTTTGTTCAAATGTCTTTCTGAAAGAGTGTATAGTAATAAAATGAATACAAATTAGCATTAATCCTCAAAAAGTAATTCATGATACAAAACAAAACACTGATATATTCGATTGGGGTGGACTCCACCCTTCGATTCACGCTAAGTTTTATGGCTTCAACCAGATGTTAAGTGACAAGTGCGCGTGGCCATGGGGTCATTGTTATTGTTTGACCTCGGGGAAGCGCCGACACCCAGACTGGCAGTCATAATGGCCAAAGGAGGGCCGGCACCCCATTGCAATAGGCGAAGCCTGTCTAAAAAGAATCCTGTCGTCTCGGCCAATGTCGATGGGATTATAGAAAAAAGATGGTAATGGACAAGTGTGTCCAGATTTTGGACAAGAATCATGACGCCCTTGGTTTCCAGACGACCCGGGAGTGCATTTGTGTGTTATGTACAAATAGGACTAGGGAGGTCGAGGGAGACTTTTGTGGCCTGCCAATGAGAAGGGACGAGGGGTGTGGTGTGGACCCACCCTGGTGTTTAAAATAGTTTTCTTAGGAGACGAGAGGAGAGCCCTGGATGGAGAGAACTTGAAGAGAGCCCTAAAGAAAAGAGACATGGACGGTGGAGGACCCAGATTGGAAAGGAGAGACGAGATGAACGCCGGTGGCGTTGGAGAATTGGAATGAGTGTTTAAAGAGATGAGCGAGAGTGCCCATCGGAAAAAGAATTGAACTCCCGTGATATAGACTGACTGCACCGGCTTGGCGTATAAACTGTAATTTATTGCTTCAATAACAATTTGTTGAGCAGATAAACAAACTTTTTATTTCCAAATTAGGCTGTGACAAATTTTTGTTTGTTATCTACTCACGACGTTACAACACTAACTCTTGTAGGATAATTATTTATAAAGTGAATAGTAATCACAAACGAATAACATACTAAAAACAAATAATATTGTTAAAGAATTATTAACAAATTATGTTACTTAAAGCTTATAGTAAAAGTATATATTTTTTCAAGTAACTCAAATAATTTAGCGTTTACAATTCATTGATGAAGTAAATCTAAATAGACAAAGAATAGTATGAACAAAGTAAACAAAAAAGAATAAGTTGTGCTACTATTAAGATTGCATATGGGACAGACACACTTCTCATTATGGTCCATCTCATAAACAAATATTCCCCCATGAACTAGGTAAGATTTTGTGTAACTTTTCTTTGGTGACAGTGTAAGATGGATGAATATTGTGTCTTTTGAGTCAGTCCAAGTATAAAATTCCGCTTTCCAATAGACAACTGTCTTGACAGCCACTGTTCGTATCATCACCCAGAGCTCTTTGAAACTCAGAAGCTAATGGACCGAAATCAAACAATTGACAACCAACAGGCTGACTAATGAAAAGCGGTGGTAGAGGGAATTTCGAAAACACCCATTATAATGCTGAAACATGAAAAGTGCATGGCTCTCCGCTGTAGTCCAGTCAATGAATTACTCATTGAATATTTATCGTTTGTTTTTGCCACTTTTACCCCTATGTCCATTCGGCAGGCGAAGAGTGTGTGCTCCCCCCCTCCTTTTGGCTAATGCAACGGCTTGCCTCTGCGATAATGGATTTTAAATTCGGGCCTCTTTTCAACCATTGTGAGAGAAGTGGGGCCCCAAAGAACGTGTGTATCGTTATTCGTTGACAGCTGTGAAAAATGAGAGGACGGAAATCAATTCGTTTTTAGTCAAACACAAAAGTTCTTTGTGTTACCGCCCGAGCAATGAACACAATGGTGGAAAAACGAGAATCTTCGGAAGTTGAAAAGGTTTCTTTTAAATGCCGTTGCCTTGGCTGTAAAGTCTTGACTTTGACATTTAGACTGCACCAATCTTTCATGGTTTTGAGTGTATTCAAACAACACAAAGTTTTTGTAAGGGATTCGGGTATAAAGGGTAGCCAGCTGGATGAGTGGCTCTAGAAACAACACAGATGAGATGAAAGATGTCTTTCTATTGGTTTTGGTATAGATGTATATTACAGTAAGCGTTTTTTCTTCCTTTTTTTTAAATATGTACTCAGACCTTATCTTACATGGAATCTTAACAAGATCACGATCATTTGAGAATGTTTCATAAACACATTGGTGAATTTTATTTGTCAAAGTGCATATACATGTAATAATTTTCTATTTTAACTTTCTTTCGAGATGTATTTCCTTTAATTTATGATGGTGAATTCTTGAACTGAATACCTTTGAATACTTCCTTTTTCGAATATATACTCAAATCTTACCTTCTTGGAATCTTAACAAAATCACGGTCAGTTGAAAATGTTTCACTAGTAATTTATTGAATTTTGTTTAACATTATGCATATATATGTAATAATTCTTTATTTTAAACTTTCTTTCGATAGACTCTTTCTAATTAATGATAGCCTAGAACTCTCCGAGACATCACGTGATAATTAATTCTATTAGTTTACCCGCCCCTAATGAGAAGTACTGTTTTAACCACAACTTAAGCTCCTCAAAAAGAAAAAAGAAAAAAAGTGAGACGATCCAACATTGTATCAGCCACCGATTATCATCATCAGCGTATCACATTACTGAAATCATGATTATTCGAGAGATTCGAAGTCTCCGTAATGGAAATGTATAAAAGCTGAAATCTCTGGAATGTGAGAAAAGAACGCTTTTGTCCCTTGTCATAACTCTATGTGTTCGTGTTGCTGCTTTTCAGTTTTGATTTGGGTCTACCAGTAAAATGTGGAACTAAAATTTTAGAAAAATATTTCAGTTAATCGACTGCAATCACATGAAAATGTTCCCGCATCATATTTGATTTTAATGAAAACGCTACGTATGTATGTGTTTGTGTGTAAGAGAGAGAGAGAGAAAAAAAAGGTATTAATAGATACATAAAAATGGGAACAAAATATGGAAAAAAGTTCAGATGAAGATCTAAGACATAAACTTAATTATCAATATAATATCCAAAAAGTAAGAAATCGGGTCGAATTTTTGAAAAATATATGTATGTTAACTATTGCTATTTAAAAGCAGTATATTTTTTTACTGTGTCATATGGCAATAATGTTTCTGTAACATAAAAATACTTATATTCTGATAAAAAAGCAACAAAAGCTACATTATTCTAAATAATAAGAATCAATATAACAGAATATAATACGACACACTAGCAAAAAGAACGAAATAATAGTCTCTTTTATACAATGTCAAACTGCATCTCGAAATAATGGATGGTTATTGATAGATGTATGGCTGGATATGAAAAAAAAATACATCTTTAACAATGAACGGTTATAAAGGGGTTACGAATATTGATCTATCCTGATGACTATGCACTGGGAGTGTTTTGTTATTTTTTCTCGTTCAGCCTATACAATTATTAATTCACAAAATATACGCACATATATAATGTATCATAATACAAGGTATCAATAATAGTATAGAACAGAAATTGGAAATGCGTGTCATGGATTGTTACGAGATATATATACATATGCATTATAAAGCAACCTACGGATATGTAAATCAATTAATATAGCTCCTAAGAACGAATCGATTTTTCTTTAGATTATTTTTGACTTCCCTCTCTCGAGCAACACAAGGGCTATTGGTGGCGAACCCAGTGGTTAAGGATGGCGATTCTTCTAAAAAGATAGATTTTTAAATCGATTCGAATCGTAACCTGATGAATCGATTCACAAAAAAATCGAGGTCTCTAAAAGATCGATTTCTAAAAAAATCGATTTTTTTTCTAGTCTGCATTTATAATGTAAATATAAATCTATTTTATGAAGAATAAAGATACCCATAGTAAACGATCTCTTATCAGTAAAATCAGGGAATTTTTCAGTTCAGGGAATTCGACAATTACAATTAATTTTATTACCATATCAAAGTATAAGGTATAAAAGAAGACATTTATTTTCTAAATGTATTTGTTACATTAAAAAGTTTAGAAAATAGATAATATAGGTTATAGTTCCCCCAATGCTTAATATCTAAGCTTTTTAAAAACAACAGTCTGTCAAGTCTACAGGGATCCAAGTGATTGCGCTCATGACTTGCGATGTTGCCGGAAATCGAAAAAAAAGCGCTCACAAAGAAAAGATGATCCCACGATACTCATATACATCATGGCTATTGAGTGAACGTGATGATAGAGCTTTTCTCTCCCTGCAGTAAAGTATAGGATCATACTTCAGGTGCACAACTGCCTGCGATAAATAATGTTTAAATTCTTCGTTTAAGCCATGACATTTCGGTGCATTCAACTAATTGTAAATAATTTTATAGTTTTTACCAAAACAGAAAAAATCGTATGCGATTTTCTGGATGAAATATCGATTCACTGAATCGGTTCAGCGCTACATATCGATTTAAAAAATCGGGGTTTTTTTGCCTGAGAAATCGATTCTTCGATTAAGCGATCTCAGATCGCCATCCCTGACCATCCGTGGTATCGGACTACGGCTAAGTGGTGATGATTAAATCTGCTACGCCTAATTTTCAGATCAGATATCATAAGTGAACTTCAGTCCTCAATTGAAATTCTTGTATAGCAACTCTTATTATAAAACTAACAACTCGACGTGATAGTCAAAACCCATGAGATCGCAAGCGTTGCAACTGACACCATGGCGCGAATTATGCGATACACATTGATAGATTTGACTTACACACTTAATATCGAGCTTTTTTAAATGAAGTTATTTTGAAAAGAAAATTGGCAATAATTGTTATGGAAAGAAAAGTAATATGTGTTGTACCATTTTGAATTCTTAACTAAATGGGTCATTTTTTTAATGACTTGCATAAAATGTCAAAGTTAGGTGGCACCATTTAGCCACCAATTTTTCAAATCCCGACTCAAACACAAACAACGTTGAAATTTAATTAAACCAGCAAAAGTTTTGGACCGACTTGTGATTGCGATTAATAGTAAAGCTATGTAAGATGACGTTAGTGAAAAAAAAAAATTACTGTAAAGTTGCCAAATATGTGGTCCTAATACCTAATGATGTGATGTCTATATTTTCAAAAGCTGTCTTGGCCAAATGTATGAGGGCCGAAACGAAACGCGAAAACACAGACAGAAAAATGACTCAATTTTCATGATAATTTGCAACATTGTAATTCATACACTTTTTTACAATATAGCGTTGTTAAAATTTCAAAATATTCCAAAAATAATTGATTTTCCCTCTCGACGTGTAAAAGGATATCTCATTTAACATTACGGTATAGGAGATAGAATGCAAAACACATTTTAGACCAGAAAATATGTGTCAAACCGATTAAAGATGAGTGTTATGATAAAATAAGAGGTTTTCTATAGTAATCGAAGCCAGAATGCAATATTATTCTTCGAAAATGTTTATATCTGAAAAAATAGTCAGAATTTGGGTCCTATTTTTTAGCATTTAAGCGAAGACAGCTTTAAACTTTATTGCCCCCACCTGCACCCCATGAGCATTTGACGTTGAGCTTTGGGACCTTGTATATATAACATGTATATCATTATATATCACATTTTCATAAATTCACATTCAATTCATCCCGTGCAAAGACTTCATAATCAAATTGGAAGCTTTAATCATAACTGCCTGAAACTTGTTAATGCTGAATATCAAAAGCTAATTAATTTAATCGAGGTCCTTAAAATGTTTCTATGCATAAATATATTTCATAATACGCCTTTTAAGACATATTCAATACAATAAAGGAAAATAAACTTCTAACTAGACACATACATGCATATATTTATCAAAACCCTTTTCTTCGAATCAAATAGACTCGGCAGCAGGTAATTACCAACTTTCGAATCCATCCTCGCTAGTTAAGTTGAGCACAATTACCTATTCTGGTTTCTCTTTTATACCGAGGGAGGGTTGGATCGGATTTTTAATTTCTACCATTGAAAACTTCAGCTTGGAATTGGTGCGAGGAGATATTTATAAGTGGATGAGTCTTTCATTTGATTGAAACAAACTTTCCACATCGTGGTTATCGGTAGAGTAAACATTAATCGACTCTATCCAGAGCAATAACGATTCACATTATTGACTGGTGTAATGATGGCCTTTTGGTGCAGCTAATCTAGTAATTGTTCCATGTAATTTGTTGCTTCGTTGGAAAATTGACATTTTCAACTGAATATGAATAAATTATTTTCATTCAAGCCGTGTGAGTGTAATAATGGGGATACCGAGCTTGGAAAACGGGATGCATCAAGTCGGCAAATTTCCGTTTGGTTTATGGGGAGATATTAAAGGCAGCAATCAAATTTTGAAGGAAGGGAAAACTCTAGTTAACATGTTATAAAATGTATAGTTTAGTTTTATTGATTGTTCCAATGGTTTTAGAAATTAAATTGTAACGATCGGAGAGAAAGGTTTTCTCTCTCGAATGAATGTTATTGATGTTTAAAAAGTTATTAATCAAAGTTTTAAATAATTGATGTTATCTTCGGTAAAAGAGACACTTTGGGGGAGAAACACTTTAGCTTTATTTGTATCCCTGTAGAACATATTTGGCGGCAAGTTGTAGCTAATTGAATAAGAATCAGCAACTGAGATTCGAAATTCCAGTTGCGTTTTACCAAAGAAGATTATTTTATCATTCTGTGTTGGTGTAGTCAAAAAGGTCGCACTCATAAAATTTCTAAAAAATACCAAGTAAAAATAGTACTGCAACGGATTAAAAAAAGAATTTACTTAGCTTTTAAACATGAACGTATATATTTTATTACAGGTTTCGTTACGTTGGTAACAGCAGGTTGAACTGTTGCTTTTTTGAAAGAAAAGTACGTTATTATATTAGTATTTTTTTAATATCCCAAATGAAAACTTATGATTTGAGATATAATAATTATATCAATTCTTACATGTTTGAATTTAAGTCTTAAAAGTTGATGGCCACGGCAGAAAAACATTTTCCATTATTTGATTTTTAATTTTTACGATGAGAAAATGAAAATTTATTTTTGCTCATGATTCTTGCTTTTGACGTAATCATTCTTCCATTTCTACTTAAATAAAACTTCTTTTTTATGTACGTGTGTTTATACCCTGATAGATATTAATATATATAATATTCCAAACAAATCTCTGTTATAACTTTAAGAGAATCTCTCCTGAGTTTTTTCCCTTCCATTTTCAGATACATTAGAACTTCCAAGATGGAACCATTTTTCAGCCCGTCTAATATTTCGTCCTTTGAATTTTCTACTTTGGTTGAAAGAAAAAAAATCCATTCAGTTTCTCTGTCTCTTCAAATTTCTGGCTGCTGTTGGTGAAACGGATCAGCAAGAGATGGAAATCCTTCTGCTAACAGAAAAGTAAAATCGGAACGAGAAAGAAAAAAGACCGAGAAGATATCATTGTAGGGAAAAAAGGAAGAGGAAAAAAAAAACGGTTTGTCTTTGTTTAGCGTCTAATGGACGAAGGGATTTCTTTGGAAATATGGCTACCACTTTGTCTTGTCTTAGATGTCCTTCGAAACGTTTTCGTTACCATGGCCATTCTATTTCTCTCCTCCAACCTAGCTTTGCAGATGGAAGAGAACTTCATTTTAAGCCTGTTGTCTTTCGTCATTTTTACTTTATGCTAGAAAAATAAATGTCACAAGCTCTGTGAAGACGTGTCTCCAAAGGATAGGACAACTACAAGTTATTTAATATTTGTATTTTATTCTTTTTCTTTTGTTTTATGTTTTAAAACAAAACAAAAATGATTCGATCATAGGTGGTTGACCTGTTCTGTCCTGAACAGGCTCTAGGGAACATGAGATGTTGTTCCCTTGACAATAATAACTTTAGAGATTTTTGTCGGTGGTTATGACATTCATTGTTAATGCTACAAAGATGATAACTTGTATCTGCTGCGGATAAAACCATTCTGGTGTTACTACAGTATTTTTTTCTTTCTGGCATTAGTTTGTAAGTATATCAAAAGCTCGCATTCCCAAAAAGTAAATACATTTCCCCATCCAAACATTTTTATTTTGTAGAATAACTTTTTGCAGTCTTTTTAGGTTTCAGAGAGTAAGTGTGAAGCCATGGATTAAATACGGTCTAAAATGTTAAAATACGATTAATATATTGATGTCTACTTTCGCCTTGCTAGTTAATGACTAAAATAATTAATGTAGTATTAGAAACATTACTTTAAAATACTTTAGAACAATTAAGTATTTGTTTCAACTAAAAATATAATAAGTAATATATTTACTTATACATATTTGTTCAATAATCACAACATCATCGAAATATTTATAGTTTATAAATCGTGGAAAACAAAGTTTGTGATTCCAAGAAATACTAATCAACATTTAAAAATGAATTTTCCTATTGTTAGAAACATTCTAATGTTTTCAAAGTCCTTGTTTATTAACATTAAACTTTATGAATTATTTTGCAAACACAAATAACATAAAAAAACTGAATTATTAATTTTGAAGACGCATCACAATTTGTAATTGCATCAAAGTCACAATTTGTGATGAACAGAATAATCAGATTTTCCTTAACGTGAAATTGCTTTCTTTAAGGCTCGCTCTTTCTACTACTGTACATAAGCTATTTTCATTTTTTTAAAATTGAAATGCAATTACTGTCATTTTAATTCTTTTTCGGTAGTTATATATACATCAAATATACTTTTAATTGCATGTATAATTTGTTAAAATAAATAAAATAGTACTGTGCCTTTATTAATTTATATTATCTTAAGCCTCTTTTAAAAACGAAATATTATACTGGATGTCAATACACTCATGTATTATTAATATTCAGTTTTATTTTCCATACACTAATATAAATGATTTTATTAGAGATATAACTACCCTGCATCAAAGATATTAAGTAACAATTAATCCCACAAGATGAATTCAAATATATTACCAGATATTGCATAAATTAATATTTGATCTCTGCCTCGAATTTCAAATCTTTTTCAATAGCTATTGGTAATTCAAACTAGGTCATTTCATTTAATGTCGAACGAAAAGATCAAATCTTTGAAAGGGAGAATCAAATAAATCACTTCAGAAGTTATAAAAGCTTTTCACCAGTCAATA
Organism: Trichonephila clavipes; assembly: GCA_019973935.1. Taxonomy (NCBI): domain Eukaryota; kingdom Metazoa; phylum Arthropoda; class Arachnida; order Araneae; family Nephilidae; genus Trichonephila; species Trichonephila clavipes. Next base: position 2,081,415 of record BMAU01013744.1, read on the forward strand.
CTATGAAAGTTAATTCACTAAATGCCCATATTTCCAAATCCACACAATATGATTTTATCAGTCTTTTTTTCTCAATAGGTACTCCGAAAAGCGATTCACTTCGTCAGCTATTATAGAATTTTTTTTTATGAATTATTGCTTGAGCTTTTTCAAAAACGGAAATTCATAAAATTTGCAACCGATATTAATAGCCAGGGGGCTCTTCATGTTACGCTGAGCCAGGGTCGGGTTTAAAATCGCCGACAGAAGAGGAATCACCACAAGAAGTTCTTTTGTCAGCAATTTTTCTTGCCGGTCGTGTTGCGAAGGGGGGAAAAAACGTTTTGCATAAAGGGAAAACCTTAGTGAGAGGGGAGGATCATTACATTTGCCTTCGATATGTGATTTTAAATTCAATTCTTTAAGCGATGAAGAAATATATTGCTGAATAAGAGCATCTGTTTCTAAAAAGGTATGGCTTTTCTCACTTTAAAAGGAGCACAAGTGGTTCGTAAGTGAATGAATTCATTTTGTACTATAAGTTCTTTCAAACTTTTTTTCAGATCTTCTTCATATTTATATTTAAGAAAGTATGAATAAAATTGAATTTCATAATATTGATATTCAACAGAAATGAGACTTTTTTTGTAAAAAAAAAAGAACAATAATACAAAAACTTTTTTAAAAAAATGTTTTTATAGTGAAAGAATCATAATTGAGTTTCGTGATAAATATAGCATTTATTATTTTTTTTAATGTTTATTAAAACAATTCTATATTTAACGGATATATTATTGAAATATTAAAAATACATTTTTATTTGATAGCTAAAATTATACTTAATACTTTAAATCTGTTTTATTTTCTTTAAAATAAAAGGCTTAAGGTATCCGACTACTTGTGATAACTTTTTTTTAAAAAAAATGAAGATATGAGGTATGTGGTTTACATTTTAAGAAAAATAGGCTAAAATTAAGAAGAGTAAAATAAATTATTTTTACTAAAATGGGAAAAAAATGGGTCAAAATCGACAAAAAATAGAATAAACGGCGCTCATTCTGTACCAAAAGTTTATGAATAAATTTTCAATTCTGATGTGTTGCTTTGCTATTCCTTTTTGAAATGACCTTCAGGATATAAGATATTTTAATTGTTACAAAAACTAGAGCCCTTTTTCTTAGTTATTACTAGAAATTGCTTAAAAAAACAGTGATTGTAGTCACATAAGGGACTGTAAATTTTGTAATGAAACAGTAATTGTTAAATCTGAAGTTTAAAACACTTCTACTATTATACAGAGCATACACACAAAATTTCAGTTAATTATTTTGAAAACTTTTTGAGCAATCGCTGTCCTCGCTTGAAAATTTTTTTTTAAAAAACCCATTTTGAGTAAAACGCGTTTTGTAGTTTGACATCTTATGAAAAATTATAGCATCTGCTTTTTTACAAAAACACTTGTAGTTTTTGTTCTAGTAAATGGAAAATAAAAAACTTGGAATTTTTATAAAGCTAACAAGATGGCCTATAAAATAAAATCATCAAAAAATTTTGTCAAGTTTTTTGAAAAATCGTGATTTTAGACTAGACGGATACTTTAAACTACCACATTTATATATAACGGCGTTTATTTTATCTAAAATGATAACTATATTAATCAAGGAAACAGAAACATGACATTGAGGAAATCAAACAAAATCTTAGTGATAGTAAAATAAATATAATTTTTTAAAAATTTTTCTTCTGTGTGTGTGTGTATAGATTAATACACAGACTTGAAGACAGTGTAATATTACGGGATTTCTCATTTCGTTCTTAGAGAGCTTGATTTTTTATTAACTGTGCACTTAGAAGCTCCACGAGGGCATTTGGCCACGAATTATAAGTTTGAGCCTCGGTCAAGAGATGAGGACGCCCCTGACCGGATACCTCCTCTCCAAACTTCTACACTCCGCCAACTTGTGGACTTAACGAAATTTAACGCTCATTAGCCCCTCTATACGATGGCATCAAGATTCTTCGTTGGCACCAGGAATCAAAACCACGACTCGACAACGCTAAGTATTGTACGAATGTTGTAATTTAATTTCATAAATAATATTATTTATATTCTGTGTGAATATTGAAATGGTTTATTAATAAATTTCAGTTTGAATTTAACTTTCAATACTGTATTTATTGAGCATAATTACATATATTTATGTTAGAATATCAAGTATAATTAAATCAGTGTAGAATATTACTAGCATTAATAAGATCTTTTGTTAGGTTAATAGTATAACTTTCCCCTGACACAAAATTACACTGTAAGAAAACTTAAAAGGTAATATTTAAGTTTCATTCTTAAATTTCCATATCTAAGAAAATTTTATCGCTTTGTCAAAATGGACGAAAACCGCCCACTAAAAAAGTTTTCAATGCCCAACTAATTGGCACACGAAGAAAGGGCAGGCCAAATCTTAGATAGATTGATGGCCTAGTAAAAGATCTCATAGTTTTGAGAACTAAAAATTGGAGAACACTAGCAAGAAGAAGGCTGGCCTAGAAAAGGCTTCTTGAGAAGGCCAAGGCCCACCCTGGGCTGTCGAGCTCCTGAGGAAGGGAGGAAGAAAATTTTAAAACAGTTACAAGGTCAATGGTGTAACGGAGAATATTAGGCCCCCGTGCAAAGTCAGATTTGGGGGCCCAAGCCAGATCTTATAAAGAGTAACTACTTGGAGTCGGTCAGGCTTTAGGCCCCCTAGAAACCTGAGCCCTACTGCGGTGCGGTGGTTGCGGGGGTGTACGTTACACCACTGGCTAAGGTTGAGGATTTTGTAAAAAAGGAGACATTTATTGTTATATAAATTATATTGCGGATAATTTTAACTCCTTTATACATATTTCTTTGTTTCATAGAACTTCAGACTCCCTACAGAAATGTGTGAATAGAGTAAAATAAATAAAGTAGCGAAAAATTGCTCCACTGTTTCCATTTTTTATGTGATTAACATATCTAATTACAAGAGACAAAAAACTCCGCTGTTCTAATAGTCCAAATGCAGTCAAGAACACTCTCACAAGAGTAGCTTTATTGTTATGCTCAAAAACAGCTTCATTTAAAATAAATATTTTCTCTCCTTTGGTAACAGGAAATGAAAGGCTATTAGAGCTTCCAGGCCTTATTCAAAGAATTTAAGGATGAAAAAAAAATGGGGTGAATGAAAATACGATTGCGTTTTTTATGTTTTTCCTCCTTTCTTTCACTCTTTAGCAACATAAATGAAATCATTCAAAGAAAGAAAGCTCTTTCGGTGACTGAATGCAAGTATCTATTAAAAGCGGATATTTACAAAAGAAAATGCTACAAAGGTTCGTGATGAAATATCATTATACCAGCTCGAAACCAATCGTCCATGGCTTTTGTTAAATAAACACAAATTTGTTTGTTTTACCTGCATCCAGGCAATTTTATTTTCGTGATTTCTTAAGTAATATTGAATTTTTTTTTAAGTTTATTTAACAGCACAGTGTTTAGGAAACATTATTAATGGATTATCTAAAAAAATTATATTGAAACTAAGAATTTTAGTTCTTACTCGCATCTTAGTTGTAATGAATTTTCCTTGTAAACAATCTATCTTTGTTTATCAAGCAAATCATTTAAATATAACTCAATCTTATCTTAAACTTAACTTACCTTAAAAAAAGTTAATTTTTACTAAAATGTTTGCAAATATAATAACAATCAAAATATGAGGCAAATTGTTGTAATTGAAATATATTTTTGATTTTTTTTATGACGGTTTTTTAATTAAAAGGATATTTAGAAGGGATAGTTTTTCTAAATTTAGAATATCAATTAAACCTAAAATTTAAATTTTGGGAAAATTCTTGAAGAATAACTTTTCAATACCTTAATAAAAATTTTACTGTTGTAATAGTTGCTAGATAAATTGTAAATGTACACAATAGTTGAGAATTTAAATGATTTTAATAATTTTTAACATCTATGAAAATGATAATCGTATAAACACTTAGATCTATGAACGATTATATGTTTCATGTGAATGTATCTAAGTATTAGTAATAAATTTAGTTTAAAAAGCTATAAAATTAGTTTTATAAAGATAATTATGTAATAAAACAATAAAAAGTTGAATACTTGTTTGTTGATAGGTAATGCTACAGAAATGAAATTCAGTGATTCAGCTATATTTACGTCGCATTATAGCTGCACAAGGGCCATTAGGGACTAACTTCGTCATTTTGAACCATGATCAAATAATATGGACGACACCTGAGCTGGCATCCCACTGTTCTAACTTCCACAAAATACCAACGGAAGGAGGCCTCGACAAATTTAACATGCAGTGACACCCTCTACATGGCGAGTCTTATGACATGCCAGCTACGAGTCCGAGACCTTGACCACAAAAGTAACCGAGAACCACAATGAAATCCAGAAAATAAAGTCTACAAAACTTTAAATTAAGAAAACAATGATTTTTAGTTGATATTTTGTTAATTAAAAAACATCACATTTTCAATGCGAGTTATATACCAAATTGAATCAAAGAAATCCTAATATGATTTCCGACAAAAAAATATGTTCATCATTTGATGTGTTTCAAAGCAAAACTGCAAAACACTAACTAAATCATTTTATTGTATTTCACATATTTTGCCTAATTAACTTATAACAGACAGACCCGAAAAATGAAAACAAATGTAATTCAGATCCCTTTATATATATATATATATATATATATATATATATATATATATATATATATATATATATATTAGCACTTACGAAAGATGTGAGAAGTACCTCCGATTTTATAAGTGTACTTGAAAGTTAATGCTGACATATAGGGCTATTAAATATAATGATCTGGGATCAGAAATATTTAGTGGTTAGGCCATTTTTTTCGGAGAAATAATTGGGTGATTAATTTATTACTTGAAGATGTAATTAAAAATAAAAGTTAAGTGATATATAGGGAATTTCATTTAAAATCTAATTTAATCTTACATATATATATAGTACAATAAAATAAAATAATAAAAGACTAATTGTAATTCCTACAAGGCTAAGAATGAATGAAAATGGATTTCAAAAAAACTTATACCCCCCAAAAAAAATATAAGTAGACATTTAAAAAGTCAACAGACCCTATTGGAGAACTATTATGTTTTCTAGAGCTGTCACTGATTTAGGACAGTGAAATAGTGTTAAGTTAGCTTTATTGGATTCAATCTTCCCGTCCAACAGAAAATTTCGACATAATTGCGCAATATAAAGTGAATGAAAGTGAAGACAAGCCTAATAATAGTACGTGCAATCGAAAGTATTATTTATAACAATGTATATATATATATATATATATATATATATATATATATATATCACAATAGGATCTTACCCAAATTCTTAAAGTTCTCGAATAATAAAAATAAATATAAAAGAATTCATTGCAACACTACTGTAAAACCATCCACACACACACACACACACACATATATATATATACAATGGCGCACACAAGGGGGGTCCTGGGGGTCCGGACACCCCAAAGCCCTTGATTTTTTCCGATTGATTATAGTTCTAAGTAAATAGTACGTAAAATTTAGTTAATTACTTGTTATTAATGATTAATTTATTAATTAATGCTAACTATTTATTCAAAAATTAGTTTTTTACAGTGTTTTATTCCCGAAAATCGACATAATCAAAAGGAGCATGATAGAAGAATGGTGAACTTTCGACTCCGGACTCCCACCTTTCCCTTGAAAAATTCCTGCGTGCGCTACTGTATATATATATATATATGTATATATATAATAAATTGCATGATTTTAGAATATCCCTATACTTTAAGTTTTAGATTGTAAAAATTCATTATACGTTAAACGCATCATTTCAAAAAAAATCTTTAAGAATTCTCAAAAAATGACAATATTCTTGCACATAAAAAGTTAGAACTTTATTTAAATGTTTTCTTCAAAGAAACTTGATTTAAGAATCATAATGCATTAAACTCTTCACATTAAATACATTAAAATATAAATGGCATTTGAAGAATATATTCCATTAAAATTATTGACAAATGGGCGTTTTTAACATTTTCTGCTCGGCATATATCTTTTTAGTGTTTGAGAAATAATTCTTTATTATTTTGGATTTTTTTATACAAAAATTCAATTGAGCACTTATTTTATTTTATTATTTGACAGCATCTCATCGAACTTTCGAATTATTTGTTAATAGTGATAAGTACTACATTTGCTATTAAATTTTAAAAAAAAAGCCTTCTTAATTAAATTCTTGATAATCATTCATTTAACTTAAAATCCAACATTTGCGTAATGTTTCTTAATATTTAATAACGACATAAATATTTTCTTATGTAATTCGCTTTGATTCTTAAATAATATGAATCATATGATAGCAGTGCTATATATATATATATATATGACTTTTTTGTATCTACATTTTTTGTGTCTGCTGAATTCCAATTTCTTACTTCTTTAGCACTGTAGGTTCTAGTATTTCTTCACTTTTATATTATTATAATATATATATATATATATACAGAGTGAACAATAATAAATTAATAAGTTTATTATTACAAAACTAATTTATTTTTCATAGTGCATAACTGACTATTCAAACTAATAGTTATTGAAAAACACTTGGACTGAATGTGAGTATGTTCAATTTTTAGTGTGTTATATGAAATTTACTTCTCGGTTTCTTTAAAATATAGTAAAACCGGTTTATCACGTTCGTTTAAAATAATTCTTTTCAAGTATTTTAAACAAACATTTTATTTTAACTACATTATTTATATTATATAAATTATTATTTAGGTAACAGTTTTATATAAAATGTAATGCTAATTATTATTACATTTGTCACAAAATTCAAATTAATTACATTTTTTTCTTCTCCTTTCTTGTCATTTTAAAACAGATATTTGATTAATATTTAATGCATTAATTTCAAATACAGAAATCCTTCATGCGAGTTTTTAATGCATCATAAAAGTAATGAGAGATTTCAGAAATTAAATAGTTCGAATTCTATAAAATAATTTTATGCAACGAGAGGCCTAAAGTTTATCAAACATTCACTAAACAATTTAAATTACAACAGCTTAAAAACATTCTAGACTCATATTTACTTGAATAAAAAACTTAAATAAAGTGTTTATTATCCTATATTGGTCATGAACCAGGCCGTAGTCAATAGGTTATATCGTTGTATATATAGAATAAGATTGTCTCTAAGTCAATAAAATTCTTGTACATTCTACTTCTATGATATTTTAATTAACGTTGTTCGAAAAGGTAGGCTAGCCATTTTCAACCATGTAAGTAGTTTCTGTATACCAGTGTTTCTCAAACTGTGGGGCGCCCCCCCCCTGGGGGGGCGCGGTAACCCTGCGAGGGAGGCGCGAGCATATTGAAAATAAAAGGTTTAAAAAAATAATTTTTTGGAATGAATTTAAACAAAATGCTTTCTAACATAATAAAAAATACACATTTACACTGATATAATTTATTTTTATCATCTGGTGATCATCAAAAATAAAAAAGATTCCACTTCAAACACTCATTAGCCATCTTTGATCCTATAACCAAATTAAAAAAATATTTTGTTTTCTTTGCGGTCAATATGAGATTGATGAGAGATTTTTTTTTACGTTTCTTTTAACCTAAAATATTACTTTAGCTGACCTTCGAACTTACTGGTATGGTTATCTCCGTCTTTTTTGTAAGGAAGTTGTAAATATATATAATACATATATTTCTGTTTCATCTTTTTCCAAGTGAAAGAGTTTTATGATACATGGATAAAGCAAGAGTATTCTCTGAAACATATAATGCATAATGAAAAATGTTTTACACAATTATTTTTTAGAACATGCTACACTTTCCTTATGAACAATTTTGTAGTTTTGATTGCTGTGTTGTACGACTTATTATGGTTTATAAATGTAAATAAGCAGAATATTTCTTAAAAAATGGGCATCTGTGATCCCTATTGAAGGAAGTTGAAACTGATCAAGCAATTGAAGAACCTACTGAAATAATGAATATTAATCAAGATCACGAAAGTAAATATCAGAAAAGTGTTAGACATGAAACGTTTGAGTTGATTTGAAATTTTCAAATGCTGCCTAAAGGTCTTTATGAAGAAAACTATGAAGCCATAATGTAGCAATTCACCTTGTCAAAAAGACACAAGGAAGAAAAAGTTCAAAATGCTATTTGTAGATCATCAAACAACAGCAAAACTACAAAAACGTGAACAAAATATGACAGTTTAGCTGAAAAATAACGTTCCTGTGTTGTTAGCGAAAAGTGTCTGTGATTTATGTCCTTTATTAAGGACACGCACATTTGGAACATTTTCCTTAGTTTTATTGGATTTTTTCTCAAATTTTCTAAGAAAAATTGAAAACTCCTTGAAAGTAGGTAAGTATATTTTCTCTTCATTAAATTATTCACTGGAATTGTGATTTTTATCGTGTATAGTAAAAATAACTATAAAATAAATTATAGTTTTAAAACAAACTAAAAAAACACGCTTTTATAGTGAATTGAACTAAAAAGTTAAAAAAAAATGAAAATATATATTACTTAAAAGTAACATATACAAAATTTGATACTTATCTTGTTAATTTGTACGGTTTATAATTATGATCGTATTGTAGCTTTAGCGCAAAAGTGCATTATTATTGCATTCAATACATTATTATTTTTAGGGGGGCGCGATAAAAATTATGATTGAAAATTGGGTCGCCAGTAGTGAAAGTTTGAGAACCACTGCTGTATACATTTTAATCGTATGGATAGATTTATATGACTCAAGTTCTCTACGGATTTTTCCTTATATCACACAAATCTTTAGAAAAAAATCTTTTAAATTTATCTCTTCATTGGGTAGTGACATTCTGTACAAAACTATCTATGGGATACGAAGAAAATTTCAATTAAATTAAGCTAAGCAATATTTTATGCACTCTTTTTATTTATAAAATTTTAAAAGTAAAAATAAAATAGTTTGCTTATGATGTTATGGTTTTTGTTAGCTAACTATAATGTGTTACATTTATTTTCATGAAGATGATTTCCTTTTCTTTGTCCCTGTAAGAAAGCGGCTCATGAAAAATAAAAGGCTAGATGGAATATACTTCCTGATATATAGCTAAAAATACCATGTATTAACCTTTTAAATGCAAATTATATAAACCAGATATATTCCTTTTATATAATCCAAAAATTGATTGAAGTTTTTTTTTAATATCTCGGGTTTCCCCCCCCGCTTTCTTTTAATGTTTAATAATCTGTCTGGAGTTTAGTTTTGAATGTGATGAAGTACTTGTTTAGATTCTTTATTTCATCAAATACGTAACTGGTGATTTGATTTTGCATCAAAATATTATATTTATTTCTTAAACCTATTAGATGTACAATTTTTCGTTTTCGTAGAATAACAGAAAAAACTTGTTTTTTTAAAACTTCTGTTTTATTTAATTGAGAAATTCATATGTGTGAATAATTCAAATGATGTGAGTTCTCACAAAATATCTAATATTTAGAAAGAGTGTAAAGCTTAGACATTTCCTTTTTTTTCTATGGTATGAGAAGAACATATAATCATAGCATTTTTTACAGAAAATTTAATTAAAAAACTACTAACTGAGAAACATAAATCTTGTAAAATGAGGCTTAAGTTATAGTAACAAAGTTATTTCTTTGTTTTATATTTAGATTTATAAATTGCATTGTACATTTGCAGTTAAGAAAACAAAATACTAGTTCTTTTCAAAGTTAATTTTTTAACAATCAATCAATGCAAATCCAAGCACTCATCAATACATCTCGCAAACAATTTACTTGAAACATACCGTAAAAGCCGTCGTATAAGGCGCATCAGAGTATAAACACGCAGCTATACTTTCTTGCTGCATATTTTGATTTTTAGGTATATTCGCCGTATAACGCGCACCCCCTTTTTTACCCTGGAACGTACGTGTGCAATTCTATTATGTTTTGAAGACATTTATTGGAGGTATTATACCAATAATTTTTTTAAAAATAGTATATTTCTACAAGTACAACCCTTTAAATTCACTAGGCATGTCGTTTCTTTTAAATAAACAGTGTCTTGATCTATGTAGAAGTCTAGTTTTTTTTTCTTTATGCTCAGTTCTTTTATTTTTGAAGCTACCATTTTCATGCCAGGCGTATAACGCGAGCCTGTAAATTTCGATTTTATTTTTTTGTGCGTTATACGCCGGATTTTACGGTATTCACAAAGAGGCTTATATTTTAGAGAAAAAAAATACCTTAACCTAGACTTTTAAAAAAGTAGCAAAAAGGAGCACTTTTAATGTTCATTCTTCCCCATTTTGTATTAGTTATGATCAGTAGCAACCACAAAAGTATTCCAAGGAAAGGGGGAGGGGGTCCAGGGTCAAAAGTCCACCATTCTTGTATCATGCTCCTTTTGATTTTGTCGATTTTGGGGAACAAAATACATTAAAAAACTAATTATTGAATAAATAATTTGTATTAATTAATACAATTAATCATTAAAATCAAATATTTATTTAACTTTTAAGTATTATATACTTAAAATTATAATCAATCGGGGGAAAAAAGGGCTTTGGGGGGGGGTCAGGACCTCTAGGACACCCCCCTTGTGTGCGCCACTGGTTATGATATTACCATACTATTTTGTATTAAGGTCATATAAAAATATAGCATACGTATTCATTAATATTCAAAAGTTATTAAAACTTGAAAACACAAAACATTCTCACGCGGTGTACTTAAATGAAACGGACCCATACAGACAATTCCTAAATTCCAAAACGGTTCCCGTAACATTTTTCAATCAAGCGAAACACACTTATTTTAAAGCCAAAGATTTCCTGTTCTTTATTTTTGACCCGTTGTACTGGCGAAAGGTGGTGGAAAAGTTTTCTCAAAGAAAATCTTGAAGTTCAATATCATTCGGTGAAGCGCAAGAGCGAAACCATGTCCCTTTCGCTTTTGATTAAAAGACAGGGAAGCTCGGAGCCCTGGGGCAGACTTTTTCGAAAGAAACCGATCCAAAAGCAGGGGAACAAATTGCAAAAGCGCATAAGCCCCCGGGCCCGCTTCTGATGAGGCCACTTACGAGTCAGGAAATGAGACCACGGATAGTGGTCACGGGGGCTGCCTCTTTTTGCCCTCCCTTGCGAAAAAGAAAGGGGGGCTGCGTGGACCATCGATCGGTTTTTGTGGTGTGTGGCTCGACCCTTCCGGTTGAGTCCTCTCCTCGGCCTGGGAATAGCTTTTTAGAAGGATAAGACTCTTGTGGCACTTTTCTCCAAGTGAGTATAAAATATATTGAAGAAGCCTATCTTCGTATAGATAATGTTGACGTTAGACATAATAAATAATTTAAAAAAATTAATTATTTAATTTTCCTTTGAGATGTATAATTTCTCCGAAATAGGATCGCTCTTTTTTATTAAAACATATTACAAATTCAAATTTATTTTTGCTCTTAACTCCTATAAATATATGTGAAATATTGTAAAATTATGCGGCGATATGTATGTGTGTGAGGTTTTGTGATTATATAAATTATTCTCAAATTTTCTATTTGAATTGCATATTTGTGAAGGGAATATTGATATTTATTTACTAAATGTTTTCTGTCTATTTTTCTTCTTTTTTAATAAAAAAATTATTCACTTATATCAAAATTGTTTTTCTACTCTTAGTTTATTAAAGTGCTAAGACATACATGCTTTTAAGCAAATTATGTGCTTTATTTTTAAGATAAATTTATATTGAAAATATTCGTTAATGCAATTTAATTTTTAAAAAGCTATTTATGAATTTATTATTTGTGCTGATGAACCATACACGTGCATAATCGCGCATTCTGCAGAGAAAACTAAAAGAGTAATTACAAAATGAATAAACAAATGCGTGATGAAGATATGTGAGAGTCAATCTGAAGGTTATATAACTTTCACAACACTCATTTTTGATGGAAATGAGGCAGTTTAAGTTCCCTGTGGCAGTCAGTCTCACTCTTTCAATAATGCTGTTTTCAGATCAAAGTGGTTTGCAAAGGGAGAAGTTCATCTGTGCCTCTGTTACAGAGCATCCCAAATATTCTCTAAAAAGTTAATATCTGGATATCTTGTCGGCCAACCCATCTCCTTGAATAATGCGACTTATACAGACGATGCATTTCTTTCTGGAAATAAACAGAAAGTAGAACAGTTGATAAATAGAATTCCAGATAAGTCCTATGTGGAAGAACGATGTCATTCATAAAAATGAAACAAGTATCTATTGCACCCTTGAAAAGAACAAGACACAGCTCTAAGATTTTATCTCTATACTTCATAGCAATAAACGAGCATCTATCAAAGACATGAAGGTTTGTGCACCTGAACAACATGCCTGATCAGATCATTGATACTTCCTACCTCTACCGATCTATTTCTCAATTGTTGGAGGGCATATATTGGGTTCTTGTTTTCCATCAAAATAATGTACTAGAGCAGGGGTGTCCAACACGCGGCCCACCGACTCTTTTTTAAAAAATTTTAAGTATCAGGTTTTTAAATTTTTTTTCATTTTGAAATTTATTTGAGGGAAATTTATATATATATATATTTGCATATATATATATATTGTTCTTAAGATGTTTTAGAATTTATTAGTCTTCTTTCTTTATTTATTTACTGCTATATACACGGCGAATATACCAAAAATTTTAAAAATGTAGTTTTTTAGTATAGGTGCGCGTTATATACGCCAAAATATACAGTATTTCACAGCAATAGGCTGCTTAAGTATGCAGTTTGTTTCTTGTTATATAGGGTGTTTTTTTAGAGGTATAGAACTTTAAATTGCAATAACACAGCGATGTATAATTCGATTGACATGAATTTTTTTTATTCGAAAGATAATCTTGTGGCATTACATTTTAAATAGGATTTCTGGCATATGACTGCCACGACTGGCTCGGATGTAGTCCAATCTGGACGTCCAATTTTCGATGACTTTTTCCAAGATTTGTGGCCGTATATCGGCAATAACACGGCGAATGTTGTCTTCCAAGCGTTTGTGGCTTATCCGCATAGACCAATGACTTTACATAGCCCCACAGAAAATAGTCTAGCGGTGTTAAATCACAAGATCTTGGAGGCCAATTCACAGGTCCAAAACGTGAAATTAGGCGGTCACCAAACGTGTCTTTCAATAAATCGATTGTGGCACGAGCTGTGTGACATGTTGCGCCGTCTTGTTGGAACCACAGCTCCTGGACATCATGATTGTTCAATTCAGGAATGAAAAAGTTAGTAGTCATGGCTCTATACCGATCACCATTGACTGTAACGTTGTGGCCTTCATCGTTTTTGAAGAAGTACGGACCAATGAGTCCACCAGCCCATAAAACGCACCAAACAGTCAATTTTTCTGGATGTAACGGTGTTTTGACAAACACTTGTGGATTAGCTTCACTCCAAATGCGGCAGTTTTGTTTGTTGACGTAGCCATTCAACCAGAAGTGCGCTTTATCGCTAACCAAAATTCGCTTATGAAAATCGGGAACAACGGCAATCTCGTTTGGGGCCCATTCGACGAATCTACGCCTTGCTTGATCATATTTAAAATGTAATGCCACAAGATTATCTTTCGAATAAAAAAAATTCATGTCAATCGAATAATACATCGTTGTTTTATTGCAATTTAAAGTTCTATACCTCTAAAACACATCCTATACTAACTCATTCGCGATTTTAGTAATATTTAATTTTTTTAAAGATATTTTTAGAAATTATTTAACACGATTCGTTTTTCTTCCAATATGCAAGTTCCATATTTTTTTTAAAAAAAAATAAAACTGCAAGGACCCTTAAGACTACACGGTACCCTTTTTCAAAAAAAATTTTTGGAGACAGTTACAGTAAAAATAATTAATGTTTTATATTTAGATTATAATATTAAGCTGATTTTGTAAGCAAAAAGTCAGTTTGACCAGCCATTATTTTACAATTTTAAAAAATTAAGAATTTTTGAAGTTTCTTCAAACTGTTATAAAATACTCAATTTTTAAATTTTTTAGTAATTTTAAGTTATTTATGATTCTTAGATTATTACAAACAATATTTAGTATGGATTTGAAAATCTATTCCCTTGTTGATTTTTAATAATTACTTTTCTATAAAAACCTGGAAAAAACACGAAACTTTTTAAAATATCAACTTTAGCATTTTTTAGAAAAATAACTAGAGTTCTCAGCCCTAAATCCATACTAACTTTTATAGAACATACATTTGGGAGTAAGTACAAAAAACTTCAAGACTCTATCTTGAACAGGAAAAAAAAGCCTTAGGGATTAGAAAACACTTATACCATCCAAATTATAAGTCTGAGAAAAACGCATTTAAAGTTTGTAAAGTCATAAAACAAAAACTTATAATGCACGTAAAACTTTAATTTTTTATATGTTATTTTCCAATGTATGTTCTACATGAAAACACTATTTTTATTAAATATGACGGAAAATTATATTTTTAAGTCAAAATATATTTTTGCATAATATTGATAGCCATTTGTTAAGACGTCAGTTTATTCAGCTTTATCTTAACCTAATATTTCACAAAAGTTTTGAAACACGAAGCATTTATGTACAAAATAATAATGATACTAACTTAAGCTAAAAATAGTCAGGTTTGCTCATAAAATTTAATTTTTTTCAGTTTTAAATTGGGGCAGTTTTTAGGAAGTTTTAGCTCTTGTCGTAAGACTTTAAAATACTAAAATATAGTACTAAAATATATTTCGTATTATGTAGTGTGGTATATATACATCAAGGAAATATTCAGTTATATCTGCAGCATTTGAATTCAGAATACTTGTATTAGGAAGTCTAATTGCAGAATCAGCTGAGGACTGATTTTTAGATACATCATTTTCAGTAGTATTCCATCTCTTCGAAATATTGTTTCTCACAGAAACCCAGAACGCATTTGCCATGTCATTTTCTCTACAGGAAAAAATTAATGATAAAGCTTTTAAGTTATATAAACTATTTTTAAAGCAAAAATTGGCCATGAAATTAATCTTTATTAATTAATTATGACAACTCAAAAAACTCAAAACATAATCAAGCAGAAATGATTTTAGCAATGAAAATTGGAATTAATAACCATTTCAAACTAAAAGTTTAAAAATATTTTTAATTTATTCAACTTAAGTGTGAAAAAATGCTTTAAAAGGAAACCGAAACCAAAACCATAGCTCATAAAACTTCAAATATCTTAAAAACTAATTTGCTAACAGATCTGAAATTTTGTGGCAGGCATCTCAATGGTATGGGCCACCAAAACATGCAAAAAAATTTTTTTCGGTAAAAATGAAATTTTTAGGGTACTAGTCTTAAGTGTGGAGTTAGGTTTGTGTAACTTGAGCTTCATGAACCAACACTTTTAAACATTACATGTCCTTTCTATCATAAACAAGAAACCAGAAGTTTTTTCATGAAATAAATTTCAAAATCTGAAATTATTCATCATTAAAGGACTTAAGACATGGAAAATCTCTACCGAAATAAAATGATTGATCTCTTTTGAATGAATAACCATGCTTCACATAATTTTACCATAAGTGAAGAATACGAAGTCATAGGACTTTTTACCGTGCTAATACGGAAATCTCTACTTTAAAATATTCTATATATTCATCGGTTGAAAACATGATTTTACTTAAGCAACATACGTTACAAAAAAGTTTCAAACAAATCATAATTATGAAAATAAAATTAAAATAAATATTTAATACTTTTAATTGCTGTAAAGTAAACTATAGAGTCTCAATCCCGTTTAAAAGTCATGACATCTCCAATTATTTATTTCGGGGTTAAATATATACGTGTTTATTTTTGTAAAATAAATTTATTGCGTATATATTACTAACGACACATGTGTTGAGAGAGTAAGATGATTGGTTGATTGATTGATTATTAATGTTGCGTTTCAAAGCTACACTAGTTGGCAACGGACATCGTAATTTTGAATAAGGTCAAGTAACAAAGACGGCACATTCCACTTTCTTAACTTTCATGTCAATTTGAGAAGTTCACCGGCCTTAATTACATGCTGGGTTTTTATTCGGATAAAAAAAAAGACTCGAATTCACAACTCAACGAAAACACCAAACAAAACAACAACAAAGTATATGTATACACTACCCTTTCCTCTAATCAAATAGAGTGAATTATTTCAAATGTGCATCGAAAACTCTTCTTAACTTATCAAAACTTTTCTAATGAATATAGTTGAAAGTTTTAATCCTTTATCACAACAAATGACACATTGGTGAAAGAGTTTTCCTTTCTTCCAGAATACCAAGTATTACATTACTCTTATTCTTAGAAAGCTATATTGACGGTGAGAATTCCAGGCAATCGCTTCCAAATTTCGAAACGAAAGAAGGACATTCCAAGCTAAGAATTTTCGGCCCTGATTTTCAAGAAACGAAAGGAATTATTTACAGAACGTTTCGTTAAAGGAGTCACAAATTCTTCTCTTTGCCTTCTCTGGGGGTGCAGAACGAAAGAAATCGAACTGAACAGAGTCCTTTGCAATGACTGCCAAATCGACCGCACGTAAACAGTCGTCGAGTAACTAGAGAAGAAGAAATCGTTCTTGAAATATATACGAATAAAAGAATGACACTGACGGGAGATAAAAAAAAGAGGAAAGAAATAAGAAAAAAAGGTGAAAATAAGATGAGAAAAATAAAATTGTCCATATCCCGTAGCAACGACGGGATCTTAATGAGAAACGTGCGAGAATTTCGTCAAGTTTAGTGTTTCCACCATATTTGGACACTATTATCGAAACTTTTCTACAGTCGGAAACTTTTAGTTTTCTAAGTAGGGCAACGATTTTTTTCTTTTTATGAATAAAAATATATAACTATAGTTTTTTCATTAACTAGTTTTTCAAATTTTTTAATGTTTAGTTAATTTTAAATCAAACAAAAAACATTAATCAAGACATTTTTTTTTTTAGCTTTCTTCTCCATAGTACATCGGGAAATTTATTTCCGAACTTCAAGCACTCGTCTTTATAATTAACCTAAATATATTGCTTGTTTAGCATATTAATTACATTTAAGGTAACTGATTTCGTACAGAACCGTGATTTTGCAAAAGTGTATATGGGAATTATTTATTTATAATATTTAGTGTAAACTGAATTAGAATATACATATAAAATTGTTTTAGAAATAGACAGCTGGGTGGCGTGGCTGGTTTGTTGCTGGCCTTCCGCACCTACGGTTGCGGGTTCGACCACGGCCCAAGTCGGTGGATTTTCCTGATGCAGAAAATCGACAGCGGCCATGTCGCATGCTTATACGGCATGTAAAAGATCTCTTGACAGTCTGTTTGGCTTGAGTGCTCTCGGCAAAATTAAATACTAGTACAGGTTCACATCGTCAGAGCTCAGGTGCCTCCCTCTAGGGAGGAAAGTGGGCGTCAAAATCACCGCTTATAGGGTTCCGCACTAAAAAGAGGTACCAGCTTCCGGGGAATGCACTAGGTCTGCAATGGACAAACTCCAATCCGCAGCCCATTAGAAATGAAAAAAAAAATTGGTTTAGAAATATTGTTATAACGGGAAAAATAGAATGCGTGTGTGCAATTTTATGACAAAAAATGAAGAATGACATGTTTTTAATATATTCTCGTTTTATGGAAAATTCTTTTATAATAGTATTTTGCCTATATACAGCTAAGACTTCTCCACAGAACTTTAACTAGGAATTTTTGAAGAATTTATATTATTTTCACAGCTTCTCTATCAATCGAAATAATAACCGAGGTTTTCAGTTAAAATTTCTCTAATCTGATGTAATAAAATATAAATCAATGCACTTCTAAAATACACATTTCAAAAATCCTAATTTAGACCTTGTACAGAAGTCTTAGCTATATATATAAGCAAAATATTATTATTATAGAAGCATTTTTCACAAAAAGAGAATATTTTAAAAATATATTGTTTCTTTTTCATTTCTTTGCTAAAAAATTGCATTTAAATTTTTTAAATTGCAATAATATTCTTAAAACAATTTTATACGTATTTTATAATTCAGATTAAAATAAACACCAAAGAATTTTCATTTGTACGCTTCTTTAAAATCACGGTTCTGAACGTAAACAGGTACCTTAAACATGTTTCGAAAAAAAAAAAAACAAATTCAACATCCCAAGATTAATAAAAATTATTTTCTTTTTAAGAGAAAGAGATCATTTGTAATATTAAGAGACATTAAAACAACAAGAGTAATATTAGAGTAAGTTCACGCATTTGGCTTAAAACTTTGATGTTTTGAATGAATTTTAAGGTCAAATCTTCGCCTGAAATCTTAGATTTTTCACTGTCATCAGTATCTTTCTGAGAATGTATTATCCTCCATATGTTGAAATATGATGTGTATCATGAATTTAAATAAAACAGAAAAAATTAAATCAAGAAAACAGAATAGTCTTTTTTCTTAGTATTGAATTTTTCTTGTCCATTACAATGCAGATGTCTTGGCGTATAAAAGCTGAATAAGGATATTTTTATGACTTAAAACATACAAATGCAAATTATTCTATAACGATATCATATATATGAACAAATGTTCTGTATGATAGATATAGAGACAAATAAAGTTACAGTGAAATAAAATTTAATTATGGCCGAAGGGCTTATTACTCATTCAAAGCAACTGATTGAAATAATGTGTTGGCTTTTTCTTTCAAAAATGTTTTAAATAAATATACTATTTGAATAATCAAACTGATGATGTCCATATATTAGGGGATTGTATGTCTCTATCATAAAATGATTTTCAAATCGTTTTAAACTTTCTTATCGAATCTGAATAAAATGACCACGAAACAATATTGAAATTTCGAATACTTTCCACTAACTGCACGTTTTTACGAATCTGCCTGCATAAAGTACAATAAAAGCATACAATTTCCTTTATCTTCTCCAAATCTGAAAAAAAAATCTCCATTATTAGTTTGAAAATTATCCCCTATCAAAGGCTAACCAGCCTGAAATGATTCACTGCATTGGTGGATTTAAATGGGAGAGAAGTGCTCGATCTTAATGTCTTTAAATGAGTTTCGCATACGGAAGAGTAGACTCTTGTAGAAAAGGGGGTCTTTTCCAATCGATCCTTTCCAACACACCCCCGCTCCAGTTTTCCAGTTTAATCTGGGAAAAGGAGGGTCTTTCGATGCAAATATGGAAGGGGGAGGTGCAGGGAAAAAAATTGGCAGGAGTTGGGTTTCAGGAAGTCAACTCACAAGTCCCACCACGATTGGTATAGAAGCTTAAATACTAACCAGTGGAGAAAGCGTGTGACTCAACTAATTCAGTGCATAACTTATTTAGGGAATCGATGTTTTGGCTGAGAATTAGAGGGTAGAGTAAAGATAATGAAAACTAATGAAATAATGCTGCGATGGAGAGCTTGGAAAGAAATAATTGAGAAAAGTATGGATTTGTAATTGAATAATTTTGCGTTCGTGCGCGAGAGAATTCAGGAAGAATTTTATGGCGATGATGATTCATAGAAGATTCACTTGGCTTTGGATGTAAAATTTGCTAATGTACATCATTCGTAGATGTTTGAAACATAGAAGATTCCACAGACAGTTTTAAACATATGTAATTTTTAAAAAATATATATATAAGGGACAAAAATGGTTTCGGTTAAAATACAGTTTTTTTTAATATATGTTTTATGTAAGTTATCTTAAATATTAAATACTGCATGACAAAAAATTTTCCATGAATTCACAATTTTTTTTTACTCTTCCTATATTTTTTACAATTTTCATTACATTTTTGACTTGATTATATAAGTTGATTAAAGTAAAAATCTTAAAAAAAAAGTTAAATAGCTTCTACTCAAATAATCCACTTTTTTAAATTGTACTTTTGCAGTGTTCCACAACGAAGCGTAGAGACTATAGGGTGTTGATAAGTTAAGTAATTCAAAATATGAACAGCATTGATTTTCAAAATTTTCCTTATTAAAACCTATTTATTAGATAATAAAAAAAAATTCTTTTGCAAATGATTAATTAATTTTAAATATCAGTTCATCACAACACAGCAGTAATTTTTTTTAAAAAATTGGATATAAGCATACATATTGCTATATTAATGTTTTAGTTTTACTTACAATAAGTTAGAAGTTTACTATAAAAGAGTACTATTGATTGATCAAGTACTATTTATTCAATATTATTATTTTATATCCCTTTAGAAAGGTTTCATTTTTCAGATAAAATTAATTTAGTTTATTTAATTACGATACAATTGCATGAAAAAAATGTATTTAAGCTTTATAAATGTTAGAAATTATAAAGATTAAGTATAGTGTTTTTTCTCACATCTCTTAATTCCAATACAAATTTAACACTTCACTTTGTTTTTGTTTTCAAAGCGATTGGCTTGAGTTTGGACTTTCCATTTAAACAGTAATTTATGTTAAAAAAAAATATTTTCGTTAAAAATAAAATTTAGCTTTGATTTTTATGATTTTGTAAAGCATCAAAAATCCTTTTTGAGGAGATTTGAAACCATTTAAATATTTATCATAAAATAATTTTAAAACTAACGCAATTTTATAGTTCTCGTTGCCTAAATATTTTAAATATGTTGTATATTATAAATATGTATATAATTGCAATTTTTCTTTGTGATGTTAGAAATGAATTTTAAATTATCTTACCAAACGAATTTTAAAAAAACGTGTAAGAACTTGTTTATACGTACTCAATATAAAAAAATTAATAAGGAAAAACTGTTCCCTTTTTCTAAAATCAATTTTATTTTTAGACACTAACCAGTCTTGTGCAATTTTTCTTTCTTTTTCTCAATTATTAGTTCTTAACAATCTTAAAAGAAAATTTGTCATACAATTATAAAAATTTGGGCTTGATATTGTATCAAAATTTTTATAAAAATGACATTACTAATAGTTCAAAAACAACAAAAGAGCAAGACACATGTTTGTGTTACGAAATAACTACAGTTTTACTAAACACCAAAAACGCATGCATAGTGCAACATGAAACAATGTAATTCATATGTAACGTACATTGTTTAATATTTATTGAATTCAAACAAAGAAGTGGATTTGAAGGTAATGAATGTGTGTAATTTTTTCATGGAGCAACGTTTATTTATTCGTTTGAATTGTTTTCAAAGACATTAAATCAATTTGAAAGATTGGTGCGAACACGTTATTTTTTTCACATGATTTATTCTTTTAAATAATGCCCGCTCATTTAAAATAAAAGAAACGTGCAATTTTCTTTAGAAGGTTTTCATTGTGAACATGAAATTACGCTCTAAGTCAAGCAAGAACAATACAAAAGCTTCTAAAAAGACAAAATTTCACAAAAACATGCAACAACATCAAAAAGCATCGCGTGTACAAATGCGATTCGAAATGTAACAATTCGAATTTTATCTGATTCGTTTATTTATTTATTTTTTTCAGAAGGGATAAATCAATATGGGAAATTCACGTGTTCGTGTGAAACGTCGTGCGATTGTTTACACCACACGGCAGAAAGCACGTGACACAACATCTAGACAACACCAACAAAGTTGTACTTACGTCAGCCACGGATTCGCAGCTCGACAACAACGGGAAGCCGTTTCTTTTAGGAACAGCCTCCCCCTTCGATTTTTCGCCAAACGATATTTTCTGGGTGTCGATGAGTCTAGATGCGACTGTGTTTGATGAGATAGGGACAGTGTACTGAGAAAACCCTAAGTGAAACCAGAACTTCACTCGATGTGCGCGCGAAGAAACAGAGAGGAAGACTCCGAAGCGGTGATTGGTCAGTTGGTGGAAGAGTTCATTTCTGTCGGTAGGTTGATGAGGTAGAGAAGTGTGAAGTTTTGGTTTTTCATACGCGTATTCTGAAGCTAATGTGTGCTGAGATTTCGAAAACCAAAAAGGGAAAAGCATAGAATTCTGTTATATAATAGTTGAAAATAAAAGTTTTCAATTTAATTAAATGGATTCTCAAGTTATTAAAAAAATGAGAATTTCTTGATTGTAGGGGAAAAAAAGCACCCCATAAAATTCGGCGTATAACGCGCATATTTAGCTCCAAAAAAAAGATCGAAATTTACGGTCGCGCGTTATACGCCGGGTACAAAAATGATAGCTTCAAAAATAAAGAAAAGGAGGATCATTTTAAAAAAAAATTAGACTTCTACATATAGATCAAGATATAATGATCATTCAAAAGAAATTGCATTCCATTTGAACTTAAAGGGTTGTCGTTGAAAAAGTTTACTATTTCTCTAAAGCGTGGAATAATACCTCGAATAAATGACTTTAAAACATCAGAACATTGCGCCCATAAATTCCATGTTTTTTCGTAAAAAGGGAGTGCGCGTCATAAGGTGAATATACCTAAAAAATAAAAAAAATGCAGCTTGAAAGTATAGCGCGTTACACTCCAGATTTTACAGTAGGTATAGAAAATAATGGTGTAACTATCTTGAAATACTTTATAACGATCTGGGATACTAAAAAATTTAAAATTTAAACTAAGTCTTTGTAACTGCTATTATCATAATTATTTTACTTCCAAATAGATTAATTAAAATAAAATGACGGAAAAAGATATATTTCAAAAACAATATTTCTTTTTTAAAAAACGTGAACAAGTATTTTAAAATTATTCAAAAAAATTTTTTTGGTTCATAATTGTGGATGTATCGAAAAAGGTTGGGAAATAAAATTATTTAGGAACATTATATATATATATATATATATATATATATATATATATATATATATATATGTGTGTGTGTGTGTGTGTGTGTGTGATTGCTATTAACAAAAAAAAAAGAAAGCGTGTATCAGTGTGAACACGCGTTAGAAGTTAACTTCTTTGGCTTACATGTATTGAATTGTGTAATAAAGTTTTATTTTGAAATAATCTTATATATAATTAACAAATTTATTATTATCATTATTATTTCAAACTGTATTTAAAAAAATAATTAGGATGGGAATGGTATAAGTATAGACAAAATTTTCATTTTCAATACATAATACTAAAAAAAATTATATTGTATGTATTTTGAGAAAAGTATCATCATTATTAGTCTATTTCCATTATGCTTATGGGTGCTTCAGTAAATACTTTTGTTGTCAAAGACTTGTGGTAACTAAAGTAAGAAATGTAGGTTTTTTGCACTCAATATCGTTTAAGTATCTCGAAAAGACTGCATCAATCGTAGTATTTGATTTTGTCGTTGATATTATTCTGTTTTGTAGAGATAAGGTGAAATTGTCTTTTAAAAATTCAATCAATTGTAGAGATTTGTCTAAAGCAAAATTGACATTAAAATCTCCACTTAAAATCATAGGTATTTTATCATAATTTTTATTAAGTAAAGCAGAACCTCTTGATGTATACGGTAATAATGATTGATGAAGGAACTCGATAATGTCATCCAACTTTTTGTTCGGAGTAATATATATTGCTACAATTATAATTTTTGTCCATTATCTATTAAGCATTCAGCCAAGCACAAATCCCCTACTGAAGATTGTATGGTACCATAAATATCGGATTGGCTGACAGAACATTCCATGGATGCAGTTATAATGTTAACAGCATCGCAAGAATTTTGATATATCGCAACTCCTCCTGCTCTCGTATTTGGTCGTTTATTCTTCACAATGCAGTTGAAATTTGGAATAGATATATCACTTTCATTGCCCAGCCAAGTTTCTGTGATAAAACTAAAATATTAGAATTTCTTATTACTGAATCTTGTAAGTCTACAGTGTGAGCTGTAAGACTTTGGCAATTAAAAGTAAAAATCGATAAACCTTGTCTGTTCGTTATGAAATTAATCAAACCTTCATTGATAGTTTGTAGTTTGTTCAATGAAAGTCGTTTAAACTCATCTTGCAAATGAATTGTTGATGACGATCATCTTCGATAATGGTAAAATGTTTTATCATTATTTTTTGTCGTAATATATAATCCTATAATACTCGTTACACGTGATAAAGCAACGTATAATAATGATTGAGAGTGACGTCGTTCGTATTCGTAAGCAATTTCTGAGTATGTGTTGCCTTGAGATTTATGAATTGTTGTAGCACATGCACATACCAACGGAACGTGCGAACACTTATGCATACATTTGTAAAAAATTGCTTAAAGAAGTTAAATCAGGTAAAAATATGAAATTAAAAAAAAATCAAAACGCATGGAACGTTTTTAAATTTTTTAAAAACTATACTCATTTTTTTCTCACCAATGTTTTTATATGATTTTAGTTCTAAGTTACATAGAGTCAGTAAAAATTTGGGGCATGTTTGTAAAAAATTTTACTGCCCACTGTAGTCTTAAAATACAAATTAATGAAGCACTATATAACACTTTCACAACAATCAAAATAATTACACCAAAGCATATATATGATTTAAAAACTCACTTAAACTGGATTTAGAAATTCCATTCGATTGAAAAAAAATTTAGTAAACACAATATTTTATTGCCAAACTATTGGAAGAAATGTTGTGTTGCCACTAAATTTTAAAACAATAGATTGTTTGTATTATTTCCTTAAAAGAATTTTAAAACTGTATATCCAACAAACTCACCTTAAACTAATTTTTGACAGATTTTGAACCATTTAAATGCCTACTTCGGGTAGATTAAAGACTCACTTCCGATTTTTTTTAATTCATAAAATGGATTATATTTTCACTTCTAGGTAACGTAAAAACAAAACAAAGTATTTATCGCAAAGCTAAAAAAGGAAAGGCTTGTTAAAGCTGCTGTTGAATGAGGAGAGGGAGGGGGTGCTAGCTCAGGACTAATAGACGAAAAACGCAAAAGAAAATTTAAAAGCCGTAATTTTTAATCTATTTTTTCAATCTTTGAATAGATAACGGATAATACTATTCTACATATGGAAAAAAAGTTTCGTTAGATTATTTTTATAAATAATGAAATTATTAAATACTTAATTAAAATTCTGAGTATTTTTTGAAAAATTGCAAAAAAAAAAAAAGATTTTGTCATTTTTTTTATAACTGATTCTAAAAGAGAAAAGCATGAATTTATTTAGAATAAAATATCAATTCATTAACTGGAAAGGAAACTTAAAGGGAATGATTTAGAAATCGTTTTTATAAAAGCGTATCAATTTTGATTCATTTTAAAAAAAAATCGTAAAAAATAGAAAATATCATTATTTTGTTTAAAAAAATATACCATACGTGGCGAAAAGAATGATCTTTCCGATTCTGTATAATTATTCTTTATCTGAGATAGATAGTATGAATTAGATGGCGTTTTTTTAAAACGAGGGGAAAATTCGGAGCTTCATTCATTTCTAACTTACATTCCTCGCTAACCGTAACTGGTAACGCGTAACGGAAATTTTTCTCTACCGTGCCATAAGTTAACTTCAAAAACTTTTAATTGCAAGGATGATTTTGTTTGTCTACAAAATCATCATTAATGTAATAAAAACCTCAATTAAAATATAGAAAACCAAATTGATATTATTTTCATGATTTAATAAAACAAATTAATTTGATTTTTATCAATATCACACTTTATAATACAGTAAGGCCTTTTGGCGAAATACCTAATAATTTTGAACCTCGCTCAAATGACGAGGACGACGCCTGAACTTTCCAAATTTTACATCTCGCCAACATGAGGACTTTGAGCCTTGACAAATTTAGCATGTATCAAGGTGACCGCGGTAGCCGAGTGGTCAAGGTATCGGATCGTGGCTGGTCTCGTCACGAGTTCAAGCCCAGTACCACTAAAGACCCGCCGTGTAGGGTAGCGATGCACGTTAAATGTGTCGAGAGCTGAAACGTCTTCCCGTTGGTGTGGTGTGGAAATTAGGAGAGTGAGTGCCAGCTCAGGTGTCGTCCAAGTCACTTGACCATGGTTCAAAATTACGTAGTCCGTCGCCAAAAGCCCCCGTGTAACTGAACAGTGCGACATTAATATTCACTCACTCACTCAGTATGTATCAAGCGTCTTCAAGGCGGGTGTAAAGGTACAAGGCAGATGTACAGGACTAAAACCCACGATTCAACGAAGCAGGACCACAATTTAAATTATTTTACTCAATATAATAATAAAATATTCTTTTAAAAATAAATCTCATCTTCAATTTTCGAGAAAAAGATACTCATAAATTAGTTAATTTTTTTTAAAAAAATTACATAGCGTGATTTAGTGGCGCACACAAAGGGGGGTGTCCCCATCGCAATTGATATTTTGATTGAGTATAAACCTGTGCATATAGTATGTAAAATTTAATTGAGTATTTGTTATTAATTATTCAATTTATTAACTAATCCTAATTATTATTCAATAGTTTATTTTTCACTCTTTTTTGTTCCTGACAATCGGAAAAATGAAAAGAATATGTTGCGCGTCGTATTGGGGTATTATACGAGAATGGTGAGTGTGTTAGTTAATATTAACGTTGCACATGAGGGCTTTTGGCGACAAGAATGATGCACTTTTTACCCGAGACTTCCCCCCTCCCCCATTGAAAACTTCCTGTTTGACCCACTGATGTGAGCGTGAAAGCTAAATTAACCATTATTGATGGAGGGGGGAGGGAATCAATAAATAAAATACATTGAATCACATCATCACAAATAAAATGCATTCATGAATCTTTTTTTTCTGTACTGATGATCGTAGCTTGAGTAAACAAATTACTTTCTGGGTAACATTTGATCAGAAGAAACAATAGTGTATGAGTGTTTATACGAAAGGTTAATGGGGATGGACCTTGCAATTTTGAACTTCGATCAAGTGATGAGAATGACACCTGAACTGGTACGCTAACTACCAAACCTCGCAAATGGGAGGAATTTGAGCCAAGACAGATTTAACGTGTAGCATCCCCTCAACTCAGCAAGTCTTCAGTGGCATTAAGGCTCGAATTAATGACACGCTAGCCACGAGTCCATGACGATGACCACTCTAGTGACAGTTTCAAAAATTTTGTATTGATTGAATAGTAAAAAAGAAAATTAATGTGAAAAGAGAAAATCAATAAACACACTTCAGAATGTTTGCTGTTGATGCACAGCAAATGATAAGTACAATATCTCTAAAGGCAGCGTTTCTCAAACTGTGGGGTGCGCCCCTCTAAGGGGGCGTGATAACTCTACGAGGGGGCGTGAGCATATTGAAAAGTCGAAAAAAAGCAATAGATTATTTAAAAAAATGGTTAATTTACTGAAAGTAAACAAAAAAAAACACATTGACATAGTAAAAATAAAAAATACACATTTGCTCTGGTATAATACACTTATAAATGTATCAGTAGTGCACGATGTATTTTATTATTAATTTAACAACACTAAAATAAAAACAAGTTTAATAATTACCAGTACCCATGGGCATGTCATATAAAATTATTTACAAAAATTACCAACTATCTTGATAATCTGTACTGTTTATAACTAATCCCTTAATTCCTGGTTAAAAGTTACGCAATACGCTTCCCAATGACACAGTTTTGCACGTAGAAGTTCTATGTTGCGCGATGTATTGGACGGGGGAGGGGAAGAAAAGGAATAAATAAGCAAATCCTCTGAAATAATTAAATCCTTCACAAACTCTGTCAAAGTCCTTTCATTGCATTCCAAAGCCTTTGGAATAATTTTATGGATAGAAGTGCACAGAAAAGATCGTACTTCGGAACAACGTATATATATGCCCAGGTCAATTAACGATTTGGTTGAGCAAGACGTATATATAAGCCAGTGACAATTAAGAGGTTAAAATCGTATTGTAGCTTTAGCATCAAAGTATAGTATTGTTGACTTCAGAACATTGTAATTGTATGTAAGGGGGCACAATGGAAATTCTGATTGAATATTGGGTCGCAAATAATGAAAGTTTGAGAATCACTGTCTTAAGGGAAGGGGAACGAGATTTTTTAACACTAAATTAACATCAGGGACAACAAAAAATATTGAAAGCAATGCTTGCACAAAATTGAATAATTATTGAACGCAGTTCAAAACGAAATAACCCTTTGACTTCCCTTTCGCAAATTTGATAAGCATCTGTATAAATAATTTAATAAACTTTTTGTTTAAATTATTATATTATCATCAAATAAAATGCGTAATATCATCGTAAAAACATTTAATAATATTACAAATAACAGTATACAGTTATTGTTTAATACTATAATAATATGGAATTACACTGCTGGCCACCGTAAATGCAGCACCAAGAAAGACAAGAGATAGCACAACAAAATTTATTTTGCAGATAATATGTTGACCAAATATCAAATAAATAAATTTATAGTCTTCTGTGAAGTGTGGTTCCTGCCAGAATCAGTAGCCAGAGTAGCCGCCCTTGTTGGAGATCATCGCTGCCACACGCCTCGGCATTGATTCAAAGAGACTTTGGATGTGTTCTTGGGGGTAGAGCAGACCAAGTAGCTTCCACACGTTGCCAAAGTTAATATGGTGTGGCAGCTGGGGATGTAATCTGGGTCAATCGTTGAGCAACCATGGACCACATGTTTTCTATCAGCGAAAGATCCGGAGAGCGAGCCAACCAGGGAAGCAATTAAATATGGTGATTGACGAATAACCTTTGGACAATGCGTGCCACGTCATCCTGTTGAAATATGGCTGTGGCCAAGCCCTGAAGGTAAGGAAGGACAACTGACTCCAACACCTCGGTGATGTAGCGCTGGCTGTTTAAAGTTCAGGCAATGCGTACTAGAGGAGTGCGAGAGTGATATTCAATACCACTCCATACCATAATACCTGGTGCAGGACCAGTGTGGCGGTGGCAGCTGTTCAGCGTCCTCTCTCCACGGTGTCTCCACACTCGAATACGACCATAGTGGTGTTGCAGACAGATGCGTGACTCGTCAGTAAAGACAACTTCATTCCATTCTACCGCCCACATCCTTCTCTCATCGCACCATTGGCGGCGGAGACGTCTGTGGTTCTGCGTCAAGGGTAGACCAAGCAATGGACGTCTTGTGGAAAGACCACTCTGCTGTAAGGGGCGTCGAATGGTACGCGCAGACACTGAATGATGCGTTACAGACTCAATGTGCTGTGCTACGGTTCGTGATGTGACTAAGCGATCCGTCACTGCCATGCGCACAATTTGCCTGTCCTCACGTGAAGTGGTGCACTGAGGTGGATGCGATCGACCACGTTGGTCCATCGTACCCTCCTGCATCTAACGGTCACATATCCGCATTACAGTTCTTTGGTTTTGTCCAACACGAGTACCGATTTCCCTGAAAGATAATCCACAATCTCTCGGTAGGCCACTATCCGTTCTCTGTCGAAGTCGAATACTTGATCAAAAGCTGAGATCGCTGTTTTTTACGAGACATAACTGATCGTTTTTTGAAAAAACCCAGAAAAAAAACACAATTGCCGAACTTGAAATCGTCGATATCTCCAAGCCTTAAATAGTGCTTTGAGGTGGCGTGATGTGTGTCTGCGCTGAAATTCTAAACATTTGCATATCTCACCCCCGCTAATGCATGTTTTAAATTTTATGTTATTTGCATGCTTCCTTCAGGGTGTTGCATTTACGGCGGTCAGCAGACTAAATAATTGCATAATATTTTTCTTGTATAATTGTATAATAATATTGTACAACTCTGTAATATCATTACATAAACCACTTAGTAGAGAAACATGGGTTGTGACATACAAATAATTTGTTACACGTTTGGTGGTAAAATGTGCATGAATTTAATTTTAGCTTGTGTGTGTGTGTGTGTGAGTCCTGATTTCACCTTAGACTGCTGTAATCTTCACCTCGTGGAATTCAATATGACTTCAAACTCCACGAGCTGCGTGGTGTAGAAATTTAACAAATGGCTAAATTCATGATGGTCACATGATAAATATAATCACGCGTTCTCCATTGAATTCAAAAATGTGACGTTGGAGTTTTTGTTCTACTTGTAAAATTTAGATAAAATTTTAATTTTAGTAGTTGGAAAAAATGTTACAGTACCGAGATTCTTCAAAAAGTTTTTCGAAAAAAATTTAAAAAAAAATTCTTATATTATACATATACAATCGAACCTCTATACAACAAACCTCTGTATTGAGAATTTTTCTCTATAGCAAACTTTTTCCTGGAACCTTGAACACATTTCACGATTTTCTTCGTAAAATAACCTCTTTCTAGCGCGAAGTGCATTTTCTAATTTATATAACGAACTTTTTCTTTGGTGATTCAATTTTTGTTCTCCCTTTTTTTTTAAAGTATTTCGGAAAAAAGAATCAAGTTATATTTGTGACGAATCTGTACGGAAACTTTCCACTAATATTCTTAGGCATCTTTTTGGGGATTATAGATTCGCGCATATATATATTTCCAATCAACTCCGAAAAGCGAACGGGATATGCAAAGTAGATAGGGTATTTAAGTAGAGCGTTGTACGCTAGCAAAGATGAAGGCTATTGAGCCAGCAGCAGGCAGAGACGACCTTTAGAGGATCCAATTGGATTACGATATTGAAGAGTTACTGCTAGTAATCTACGAAGGAATCTTTTGAAGATACCAAAGTATTGCCAGGTGATATAATATAGTTTATTATTGCTTAAAACAATCGCTAGTTTAATAAAATTAGTTTAAGTTAATGAAAGCTAATAATTCGAGTTACGTGTATTTCTCGGACCTCCTATTTCGGTAGACCTTATTTGTTCTTACGCGTAATTATTGATTAATTTCATAATTCGTAATTTAACTTAATATTAAAGGTAAATCCCCTTTGTTTGACGTAACATAGAAATATTATATGTTATTAGAGTTTCTGATATTTGAATCAAGATAATAAATACAAGTTATTATTATACAAATAGCTCTTAGTGATTCTTTGCCTCAAATTAATCTTGGTGTCCAGGGTGGAACCCAGGGTGGTTCCCGCATATTCTTTCTTTAACACATTTTTTGGTTGTCATAAATCATGAACTGGTTTTATTAGATTCTAACTCCCCGAGAGCAATAGAGTTCTGGACGTTTCATCCAAGACATGTAACCTCAATTGCCCAGCTCACTTGAAACATCTTTGATATCCTCTTTCACCCTCAGTAGAGTTGTCCCAATTATAAAATAATGTATGTTTAATGTTACTTGTATGCTTCAAGTCTTAAAATAAAAAGGTGTGAATAATTACTTTTTTAATATATAGTGTTTATGAATTTAAAATTCGTTTTATGTGGTTTATAAAGTATATTAAAAGATGAACCTCTATATAACGAACTTTTTTCCGGGATTTAGAGACTTAGTTATTTAGAGATCCGACTGTACTTTTAAATCAAGGACATTTTTCTTGCCTATATACGTTATTATTGTTGATAAATATGTACTTTTCAAAAGAAAGTTTCTGCAAAAAGCAAAAGATGTTGCCAACACCAAAGCACATGTACCAATTGCCTTGAAACACGTGATTGCACTTATCATGTGACTCTGGTGTCACATGAATTTAGCCCATTGAAATAGGAGCTCACGAGTTTGTCAAAATTTTTAATTATTTACAATAACCCTTTAATTCACTTAAGCAAGTAGAAATACGTCGTGGCTCATTATTTTATAATCTCAAGGTAATTTGTAGTTTTGGTTACATGTGCCTTCGTATTATTTTTAAAATGCAAATTTAACTTTATTTCAACAATTAACTTATTTGAACATTTAGCTTATCGGACTTAGATCCAATTTATATGCTTACAGAATTTCTGCAAGTGGATGTTTCTGTCTCTAATGCTCAATTATTCCTCTAGTCTGAGTCTTCATGTATGTTACTATTATGTCTGGTTCTGTATCGTGCCATCGAAGTTTGCCGATTGTCAGCACTTAGGACGGACCATAATTTCAGCTATGTGCTAACCTTCTTATTACTGTAATAAACAGGGAATGGGTTGGTAAAATGTACGATTACTCGTTTAGTGTGAAATTAGATTGCAAAATATTCTAAATTTATATAGATACATTAAATATTTTCACATCTCTGCTAATTCTGAATATTCGTGCTATTGTCATTTACAGAACAATTAAAATATACATATATACTAAATTAGAAACAAAAGTAACTTGTATCTCTCGAAGAATAATGATTACTCATATTTCCAATTAGCTTTCCTTTTAGTTTTATCACGATTGTGTGTTTTTTAAAGTAAATTTTATTTCTTTTGTCTTTAATATCAAAAGCATACAAACGATCTAAGTTCAAAAAATCTAACAGGAAAAATGCGTTATCTGGATTTTTTTCGAAATTTCTTTGGTTAACCAATCTAATGTTCCTTTGATTTTATCATGTATGTTCTATGCATGCTATATGCTAGTTTAACGTCATTAAAAGGAAAAATTAATCTATTGGACCTAAAACTTATTTTTTGTGAGCAAACACAATATTTTTAAACTTTTAAGCACTTTAGTTCACATAAATTAAAATTAAAAATTTTAAAGTAAATTTAGAAGAATTTAGATTTTTTACAGTTAGTTAAGATTATAATAAATTGAATGAGTTTGATGAAATAAATATGTATATATATATATATTTTGCTTAGGTAATATTCCTTCCTTCTAATCATTTGATTAAACGATTATGCGAATTCTAAAACTCGTGCAGTGTACTATGCAGATAACTAAATTATACTTTCAAATTATTATTTTCTTTTAAGTAATTCAATAAAGATTACAAATAAAAGTTGAATTTTTAAAATGCATTTTATATATTTGGATGTTTTCAAATGTAAAAAACTAATGCAGGACATTTCTCTATTTTAATTCTTGGTATACTTTTCACACACACACAAAATATTAATTAAAGAATAATATTGATCCATTTTATAATACAATTTTCGAGAAACATGTAAAAAATAAAATAGATTGTTTCTGTTACCTTTATATAGAGAAAAAAAGAAAGTGTCTCACGTTCACTCAGTTGCACACTCATCTCGATGTTGCCCAAACTATTAGACCTACAGGTTTGAAATTTGGCAATCATCTTCCTTTTGTCGAGTAGAGAACCGCTAAGAACAGGTTTTACGGAAATCGATTCCCAAAGAGGAGATGAGGTGCATAAAAGTTTAAGGTATCCGACTACGTTCGAAACCGTGATTTTTCAAAAGCGCATAAATGGATAGTTTTCATGATATTTAATGTCACTTAGATTAGAATATATGCAGAAAATTGTTTTAACGACATTTTGACAAACAAAATTTATTTAAATACAATATTTTGGCACAAAAATTAACTTGGAATAATCTTTTTTCCAAATGTTCTCCTTTTGTGAAAAATGCTTCTGTTAGAATAATATTTTGCCTGTATATAGCTCAGACTTCTGTTCAGAGGCTTAACTAAAATGTTTGAAATATATAACTTAGAAGTGGGTTTATTCATATTTTACGGCAACAGAGGGGAGCAATTTTAAGAAAAAAACGCGAATAATTATTTCAATTGGTAGTAACTCTGAAAATAATGTGAGTTTTTCAAAAATTCTAGTTGAGCCTCTGTAGAGATGTCTGAGCTATATACAGGCAAAATAATATTATAATAGAATTATTTTTCTCAAAAGAAGAACATTTGGAAAAAAGAATATTCTAAGTTAATTTTTTGCCAAAATATTATATTTAAATAAAATTTTTTTGTCAAAATGTATTCTAATCTGAAAATTATCCATTTATGCATTTTTTTTTAAATCACGGTTCCGAACGTAGTCGGATACCTTAAAAAAATCTTGTTTTTGAGTTACACACTTGAAATTTGGCAAGCATCTTAGTTTCGTTAAGAAATCCTCTGAAAAAAAACGGGTTTCGCAACCCCCCCCCCTCCAAGGATGGGGGGAGGGGGTATGTGGATATAAATATACCCATTTTTGAACTATTAGACCTATAGACTAGATATTTGGCAAAAATGTTTCATTTGTTGAGAAGAGACCCCCTAAAAATCGTTTTTGCAGAAATTGACTGATAGGTGTGTATGTATAGGGGTATAAGAGAAAAATTCTACTATTCACAGACATATGAGATACACTTCTTCAAAATTACTAAATTTTCTATTTATTTTATTATTTAGCGAGTAACATTTTTATTTCTTTATTATTTTTATTTTATTTTGCAGAAAAAGGTTTAATTAAGTATAAATAATTAATGTTTAATAATCAAACTCTTATAATTAAAAGTTTAATTCACATATAAAAAATTCAAAAATAAATGGGCATCATTATTTTTGTTTGTCTATCTTTTTTCATAAACTGTTTTATATCATTTCTAGCTTCTACAATGACAAAACAATAGTGGAATAATCTTTTAATGTTAGAATGAGGTTTTTTAAAGAGCTCTGCCCAATTATTTAAGTAATTGAAATGAAAAAAAAAACTATATACTAATGCTGAAACAAACAGTTTGAAGACTTCAATAAAAATGAAGTTGATTCAACTTTCTTTCTAATCCTTTCATAAGGTTTCTAATGAATCAAAAGCATCTAATTAACGATTTAAACCAATACAGTTTTTATTTGCAGACTTCATTTGAGTCAAGTGATTTAATTAAGCTGCAAAAAGTTTTCAAACGATTTCTCACTGTCTTTAAATTCTAATTAAAGAGAAAAAGATATTGTTTTTAAGCTCCGTTTTAATTGCTCTATTCCATTTTTCATTAATTCATCCAGAAGGATTTAAGGTATCATGTGGGAGAAAGGGGAAAAAAATCAATTTTATGCTTATTATCTAAAAAAAATATCTCTTGAAATGTTTGAGAAGTTTCAGAAGCTGTGAAATAATGAATATAAAGAATGGGAAATGTTTTAGTAAACAGTTTTCACAGAGATAAGTGCTTTCATAAGGAATTAATTTTCGAGCGAAGTCCTAGCAGTATTAAGTTTCGTATACTGAGGTTCGAGCACACTTGTCCTTTTTTTTATATACTTCAATAGGAACTGGGTTCAAAATATTTTCCTTTCTCTTTAATGACTTAAATGGTAATATGTAATGATTTAAATGAGTTATTTTGCGAAAGAAATGTTTTCCTTCTTTTAAGATGCTATTACTTGTAAGAACATCTTTTTAGAATTCTTATGGAATGTATATTTAAAAAAAAATCTTAATTTAAAAAATACATTAATTGAAAAATATTTGCAATTTATCTTTGCAATATTATTAAAATAAATAAGTTTGTAAATCAAATATACTTATTTCGAGTAAAATATTTTAGAGCGAAAACTTTATCTTACAATTGTTTATGTGGGTGGGTGCGTTTTACTTTTTTTAACACAACTTTTAAATATTGAATTAAATAACATATATTTCAATGCTTAACTTTTTTAAAACTTTTAATTTTGTAATTTGTTTAACAAAAAGTTTTAAAAAAGAACATACAACTGCATTTATTTTGTACAATTATGCAATCATAGGGCCCAGTGGCCGGGTGGTAGCGTATCGCGTTTCCACACCACGGGTCCGGGTTCCATTCCCGGGCTGGGCAAGGTCAACTCAGCCTTTCATCCCTAATCCAAATGAGTACCAAGCTTTCTTGGGGACTTAAAAACACTGGGAGTATCACTTCAGACTGACCACACCTGATCGCGACATTTGCACATTCACCTCAGCGCCCAATGGTCACGTATAATGGGCTGGTACAGTAGGCCCTGGCCCTTATGGGCTGTTGCGCCACTGAGTTGAGTTTATGCAATCATAATGTAATTATTAAATAATATTAATGTATGTTAAAGTTTGTCATAAATTAATTCATTAATACTTAAGAGAAGCCAAAATGATATTTTAAGTGTATTTAAGCTACACTTATGGTTAACAATATTAATAATGATATATTATTAATATATTAAATTATTTGGAATATTTATCAATTGGGGTTTAAACAAAATAATTGTTCATACTTAATTTTTTGTTTATAATTGTTAAAAATTACTATTAAACTAAAAGGCTACTTATAAAAAAGCTTCTTTTCAACAAAATCTTCCTATATTTTTTCCGGCTAAAGTTTTAAACTTCTTTTTGGGATTATTTACAATTGGATTTGTTAATATAAAAGTTTTAATTTTTTATTCTTAAAATCAAAATTCTATTAATCTTTACCTCTAATGTTATATTTCAGCATTTATTTTAGACAAATACTCAATAATTTTTTATGTTAAAATTAGGTAACGTGTTAGACGTTATTTTTGCATTTGAATATTTGCTTTACTTTTCGCTGATTTCTAGAATTCAGGCTCAAAAAGGTACAATATTTGTAAAACCCTTTTTTATTCTTCTGTGTTCCACGTGACATTAAATAAAATATCACATGTATGACAACTTTTTTTAAAGTTATATTTAAGCTTCGATTAGTCAAACATTAGAACCAATATTCTTTGCAAACAGATTTGGTAAGAATTAATTTTAGCAAGAAAAAAAGAATGATCTAATAGATTTTGTAAGAATTTTTTTCGTTCAACATGAATTTTTTTCAAATATCTATAAAGCTAATAATTTTTTTCTAGTGTGATTTGAAACATAGAATATCTTACAATTTAATTAATTCTGCAAAAACATCAAATTTCCTAATTGGAAAAATGTTTTAAAATTTAATTAATTGATTCAATGAAGCTCTCTTTCTAACTAAACTAACTCACTTAAATATAATTTTGTGTTCCTTTTAAGCAATTCAAAGGGAAATAAATACTGTAAAATGAAACTGAAAAAGTTATTATAATGTTGTAAAAGTTATTTTAAGGTTTTAAAGGCTATTATAAGGTCACATTTCTCTCTGGTTTAATGATTGTTCATAAACATCTTTTTTATTTAAGTTTTAGTAGGAAGGTTTGATCAAATGTAAACATCTAATAATAAAGTTAAGAAATATTTGTAGAAATTTTTAATACGTAAAATTTTTTAACAGATATATCAATAGATTGAAAATGAGACGGAAAAACTATTACACGAAGTTTTTTTTTAAATGTAATAATAATTTAAGAATAGTCTTAAAACTCCCGTGTAATTTCTCTGAATTGACAAATTTGAAACATCTGCATCTGGAATCAACCTTTTACAGGGGAAAAAATAAAAAATTAAATAAATCTAGTCAATCTTTCTGTCTGCATTGCTAGGAAAAATATTTGGTTTGTAATGTATTATTTGAGCACAATATATATAAGTGGATCTTTTCAATTCAATTTTAATTGAAACAAAACTGAGTCTTACTATTTGCAATAATTTCATGCAATAAAACTATGCATATTGTGAAGAAAACGAGTCAATTACAATTACAGTTCCTAATTACTAAGTAGATATGAAACCAATTGCTATTGTAACTAAAAAAAGTTATATATATATAAAAAATGTTTAAATCAATTCCTTCTTAGGTCAACTAAGAAAAACTTTATTTTAGTTACTTTTTATTTAATAGTGTATATACATATGACAGAATCACAATATTAAGTAACGAAATAGAAAGCGATTTTCCTTGTAATTTTTCATTTTCCTTTCTATATATGGTGTTGGACTATTTTTTGTTACTATTTATTTATTAATTAAATTTAATAATTCTAATAAAATGGTACAGTAAAAAAACTCATATTCTCAGAAATTAGGCCATTCCAAGCGAGCTTCGAACCCACGACCTTCATATTAGAAGCCCAATTCGCGCGCGCGCGCAATCCATTGCGTTACAGAGACACAAGGAACAAAATTCCTTTCTATATTTGCCATTGAACTATTATTTTTGTTACAATTTATTCATTTTTAATACGATTAATTAATTAATATTTGAAAAAACTGTATTAACATCAAGTGTCATCCACTAGAAGTTTAAAAAATGTATTTGAACTTGAATGGATGAATAGAAAGTATTTAATTAACGATTGAAAATTTCAACAAGATATATTTGTGTATATATTGAACTAATATTAAGAATTGAAAAAATAATAAGCATTGCCCCATTTTTAAATGAAACACTAACAAAATACGCAGATACTCTCATTGTAAGCACAAATTTGTAAAATTTGGAAATCATATGTGGCAACCAGCCTTCAAATTTGTTTATGAGCATTTGAATGAAACATTTCAAAAATATTCTTTTAATAAATCAGATTAAATAGAATAATTGTGCTTACAAACTTTTAATTTAAGTTCCAATCAGTATGCTGAAAAGCACGAATTAGTTTAAAGAATAAAACAACTAAAAACGAAGATTTGATTAACATAGATTTAAAGGTATTTTTTCTTCCTAAAGCACAAACGAATCTATTTATTAGGGTTTTTTACTGAATAGTGTTATTTTTATAACTTTATTTCATTTTAGATAACTAAAAAAACATAACCGGAAAGAATTTTTTTGTCGTTGTTTTGTTCTAAAGATATAAATCGTGAATTGAGCGCTCTTAAAAAAATATTTTCTAGAAATTTAAATAACATATTGGGGTAAAAAAACATTTTTCTTTTACATTTCACGATGCATCATTCATTAAGAGCCAATTAAAATGCGGTTCTATATTTTTACATTTAGAGATAATCATGACTTATTTTTTATTACTAGATAAAAGTCAATATTTCTTTCTCTTTAGTTGGGAATTGAAGCTTTAAAATGTATTGTTCCCAAAGAGACATAAAAAAATTCAACGCATTTAAATCTAGTAACAAAAAAT
Organism: Trichonephila clavipes; assembly: GCA_019973935.1. Taxonomy (NCBI): domain Eukaryota; kingdom Metazoa; phylum Arthropoda; class Arachnida; order Araneae; family Nephilidae; genus Trichonephila; species Trichonephila clavipes. The sequence goes on from BMAU01013744.1 coordinate 2,120,170, forward strand.
TTAGACGAATCCTTACTATTTTTAAATGATAATTAATTAATATTTTAACTTTATTTTTTAAAAAAAATCAGATTTTTCTTAGTTTGAAAATTTATGACTTCAATTCTCTGATTTTGGAATTCTTAATCTCTAATTATTCGAATACGACTTTCCTTAAACGGAAAATTATCATTTAAAATATTTTAATGAAAGAAAAAGGAGAGATGTTGATAAATATAAACTTTCTTGATTCAGTTGATGTTGAAAATTGATGTTAATACGTATTAATGAAATTTTAAAATAGATTCTTACCTTGTTTCTTCTTTAAGGTTGTTTGCACATTTACTTTTTTATTTTTGTTTAATACTGATTATATATTTATTAATGCTAATCTGTGTTAATAAAAACAGATAAATCTATAAATGAATATTGAAATTATGTTGTACGAAACTCGTAACGATTTAACGAATAATCAATATCTATTTTGCTGCAATTTTTCTAAGCAATGCTGATGAAGATATTAAGATTCGAAATATATTATCGGCCAAGTCTTATTTTAGACCACATCTTTGGCAAAGAAGAAAAACCAATTGCGCAAATTGCGCCAGCAGCTCATTTTTCTGTATTGGACTTCTATCCAATGGGAAGATAATAATTCGCCAGGTTGGCGTAATATAAAGTTGTTGTCCAAAATAGGATCCAAATTATATTTTCTTAAATACACTGTAAATTCGAAGAGTATTTTGAAATAATCTATTTATGATTTAATTTAATTTCAGGTTTTATAAAATTTAAAATGGCAATAGGAAAGTTTCAAGGAATTTATTTTTGCAATTAAAACAGAATAAGAACAAGAGTAAAAAATTTAAAAGTGGTGTTTATCTAATCATAGTGTGGCATAGATAAAACAGAAACAAAATCAGTTAAATATTTTGTCTTTTAAAACATAAATTAGAAGCCTAGCATATTTCTAAAATGTTTTAAAACGGAAAGCTTTTCCTGAACTTTTAACTCAAAATTAAGCTGAGTTCATAATTCATAAATGTACACCGCATTTATTATATAGATTCAAATATAATAAATGTTACGAATCCATGAAATTCAAATAAGTTCAAACATGTTAAAATTTCAATGAACATTATATGTTGAATAGGCGTTTTCCTTTGGGCATCCGGACTGTAAAACAGTCCTCAATCCCATATCGTGAGAGTCTATGATGCTGGGCATGGCGAAAGTGGTGTTTTCCATTCTGCTGAGTGGCATGATGGCGATTGGTCGAACGATGGAATCCGGGAGGAGTGGCTATGGTGCTTCATCTGGGTGGAAAGTTTTTTGAGTTTTTTGGCTTGGCTGAGAGCTTCGAGGTTGCTCTCTGATTGGATGCTGGGTACAGTGAACATTGACTCCAATTGGCTGCCCTGGGGGCTGGGATTTAGAAAATGGGGAAAATGTCTTGTATGACAATAGAAAACTCACTCTGAAAAATGTTTTTTAGAGAGAGAGAAAGAGATTATATTATCATTATATATACATATTTATAACAATTACAAAAATTACAATAACAATGAGTTGCACATATTACATCTACCATAGAAAAAATATTCAAATTATTTTAATATTATATTCAAACAATGAGAAACATGAAACGCGTGCTGAGAGAAAAATATAAATTTTTATTTTTCCTTTAATATAAATACTCACTCAGAAATATTTGTTCTGGAACTAATTCTTTCAAAAATTTTAATGTTTGAATCATATAGTTATTGTTATTATTATGTTATTAAAATGTATAAGGTTCTAGATCTATAAAGATTTTTACAAATACGAAAAGCTAGCAAACAAGGCAAATGTTTTTTTTAATGTCTCAATATTTTAATTTCTTAAGTTTTGTAATTGAAGCTTTTTACCGTGTTTTTAAACACGTTTTCTCTCTCTCATCATTTTATTAGCTCTTAATTATCAAGATCCCAATAAAATTGTAATTTTTTACAAATTGTTTCATTAGATATTCTGGTACTTATGTATTAGAGTCACTACAGCAAAGTTTGCGCCACGTGAATCGCGCCGTAATACCAAAAACAACAAAAAGTTTTTTATGTATTTTATTTGAAAAAGAAACAATCAGTCAGATTCTGGTGGAAAATGGCGCGAATCTCAAGGCGCAAATTTGGCTGCGGTGACGTTAATTTGTAACTACCAACATTACACTCAAAATGGAATTTTTTAACCATTATTACATCTCTTAAGTTAATAAAATAGAAAATGAAAGTTTTTATTACTGTGGTTTTTTATTCTTATATGCTTTGTAGAAGTAACAATGGTGTAATTCGCGAATCATTATTTTAACATTTAACTTAATTTACTTTCTAGTCATTTTAAGATATTTTAATTATTCTGTATTAATGTTTAAAAAAGTACTTGAAATCTTCTACGCACATATATAGTCAAGTGCTTCACACGTTAATTGCTCGTAGAATAATATAGCAATCATATATATATATATATATATATATACTAGCTGTACCCGGCGCGCGTTGCTACGCAAACAACTGAAATAAATTTAAGAAAAATAATTTTAAAGGAAAATCAGTACACAAATATTCAATTCATTCAAAGCCGTTTCGAAAAAATTGTGTGATTACAAAGTTCAGTTTCAATTAGATGTTTATTGAAGTGCTGTGGGATACACAATATTTCTTGTTTTTCCATCTGGTGCGTAGACGAATAAATCAGAAGGTTTTCCGATACGTGAGCAAGCCACATAGAGCTGTCCATGTGAGAAGCATGGATTCTCCAAATTTAATCCACATTCTTGTAACGATTGTCCTTGTGCTTTGTTAATAGTCATTGCGAAAGCGAGTCGTACCGGGAACTGTAAACGTTTGAATTCGAATGGCATATCTGTCGGGATCATTGGGATACGTGGCAACAGGACGTCTTCACCTTAGAATTTTCCAGTCAAAATTGTTGCCTCGATAGCATTGTTCATCATTTTCTTGACTGAGAGTCTGGTTCCGTTGCAAAGTCGTGGTGGATTTATGCTTCGAAGAAGTATGATGGGTACGCCAAATTTCAATGTAAGAACATGCGGTGGCATGCCTGGCAAATCAAGCGAATTCAAGAATTCAGTTGGATAGTTGACAACCTCATCTTGATTCTCCACAGTGTCGATGGACTTATGTTGTCGTTTCACTGGGTATTCCATGCTGAATGGTGAAGTTGATGGTATTGACATCGATGTTTTTGGCTGCTAATATAGCACGCGTACTGAGCCACTGATGGTTTTTGTAGATTTGTGCAATGTTTGGGAAAACTTTTTGTACCAATTCGTCGATGCTTTCTGTGATCTTACAGAAGTTTGCTGGCAGGGTGATACATTGTGTAGATTCATCAATTTCCATTCGCCCATTTCCAATATCCATTAATTGTTTTGCAAAATTTCCAACTGATACATCCTGTTGTAGTTGTACACGCATGTTAGTTTTCAAAGTCAATTTCTGTAAATGACGCCATAGAACTGATGATTTAAGACATGCATGAAGTTCATCAGCGGGTGTTGATCGTGGTATAATGGGCAGTGTTTGTCGAAAATCACCAGACAATAAAATGAGTGCGCCACCGAAGATCCGTCTGTTTCCTCTGAAATCTCGCAGTGTACGATCAAGCGCTTCCAATGCTTTCTTGTGAGACATTGTATATTCGTCCCATATGATAATTTGACACGTTTGGAGTACTTTTCCCATTCCAGAGTTTTTGCTGATGTTGCATGTTGGTGCCTCAGTGTTTTTCAAATTCAACAGCAGTTTCCATGCTGAATGCGTTGTTCGGCCACCATCCAAAAGAGTTGCCGCAATTCCAGATGATGCAAGCAATAGCCAGTGCAATATTATTTTGTGATCGTATGGTTGCCAAAATTAGTGAAAGAAGAAAAGTCTTGCCTGTACCACCGGGCGCTTCTATGAAAAACAGTCCACCGCTTTGTTCTGTGATTGCACGCATAATTCTGTCATACGCAATGCTTTGTTCTAGAATCAACTGCGGAAGATTTGTCCTAATGAATGTCCCCAGTTCGTCAGAATCATAGTGTGTTTCTCGTTGCAAATCACGATCAAAAAGGTTGTTTTCTGGTCGGTTTGAAGCAGGCATTCCCAGTTGCCCCAGTGCCTTGTTAGCGATTGTCAAACATATGTCTTCAATCAAAATTAATGCTTCATTATACACGTTTGGTGTGAATTGAATGTCCGGATTTTGATTCGTAGCGCGCAAACGATGTAGAATATCTTCACTCATGTAGTCCTTGTATTTTTCCCAAAGATCTTTTGGATTAGATGGGAAGCAGGTTGTTAATATTATGGCAAATAGCGTGCGCATTTGCTGTGGTCGAGCAGTATTAGATGCATCAGCTAGTGCAGTGTCCCAATGTGCATCATTCTCAAGAAGATTTAGTTCTTGGCAAGCTTGGCGATAAGTAGCGCACAGCTGACCGTTGACTGTTCTTAAATCTTGAAAGGATATTGGTCCATGTATATTGATCAACAGCAATCTTAGATAGAAGCATTCTGTATTGTTCGGATGAACAGTGTACAGACGACCCAATGCATCACTGGAATATAAATTGGTATGTCCTTCAACTGCCAAACTGCGACGTTGAAACCTTTTAGTCGATGCATTCCACGTGTAGAATTTCGGTACTTCAGAATAAAGCAAAGTTTTAGCAAAAAGATCATCTTGGCACAATGAGTAAAACGCAGTTAAAGTTGTTGCCGGTGGAACCAATGCTCTTGCACGTATATTATCTGCTGTAAAGTACACGCGCTGTCCATTCTCGAGATGCACCGCCAAGTGTACTACTGTTGGATGTCGTTCATGGATTGAAATGATAAGATGCGCCATACTGCAACAAATCTGGACGACCATATGCGCGAACGTATGTCATCGCATCTTGTGCGTATTCATGCATGTGCCGTAGACTTCCCGTGAATGTAGACGGTAATATGGCCATTCTTCCCAATTCGTTTGGATTGACGTTACCATCATTAACGATTACGTCTCGTAAATGGATGTACTGTTCAGAACGCAACTCGGTTTGATTCAATCGAATATATAATAGCCGTTCGGTTTCAATCTTCGCGTACATGTCAACGATATATTGATGGAACAATTGTCTACATTTCAGAATGTGGTTCTCAGCGTTTTGACGAATCATCAGTCGATACGAATAATAATTCATGGCGCTGACTTTCTTATTCGTTCCCTCACCTGTTTGTGGATTTATCATTTTGATGTTAAAATGATATCCATCATCTCCTCGCCAAAACAGAATCGGATACTGCAATCCGTCGTATGAGCGATGAGTTTCGAAGACTCGCTGAATGTCACCACTTCTGCGATGAAGAATTATGTCGCGCGATTCAAATTCTTCACCAACTATAACGATCGCCACTTCATCGATTGTTGGTGCATTGAACTGTCTCTCGTGTTGGCCAACGGGTCTTTTGTCTGCTCGAATCACAACTGCATAGTCATCGGCTGGCATTCGTTGAATGGCGGTTTTAAACAACCGAACTAATTCATTGTGTTGATCGAAAAGGCCTTGTAACGCACCCACAATTTCTCGTCTAGTGCCCGCATTATAATGACATCATTGTTCAATTTGTTCATCACTGTTTGCCATAAAATATATTTGAAGGAGCTTGTGATCTGCGTCCGGCAATGGTAGAAGCGATCCGGCATGATAATAAATTTGCCCTTGGACTCTGAATGTCAGCATGTAATTTTAGCGCACGATGTTCGTTGCACCGAACGATGTCATTTGGAAGCATGAATTGTACTTGCGGATGTTTTCCAAGAAATGCTTCGACGCACGTGTAACACCAGATAGAAACGTTGACAGTGGTTCGGGTGGTGAATGTAATTCTGGTAGCTTAACTTTTCCACTGGCGCAGCACATTCCACGCGTTTCATTTTTAAATTTGAGTGCACTACAATACATGCAAATTTTATCCATTTTTCCAATGACGACATTTGGATGAAGATTGTAATCATTATTACTGTCATAATGGAATGCACTAAGATTCAAATCAGCGTGCAGTGTTCGTCTTGATCGAGCAGTGCTTATTCGAACATTTTGCAGCCTTCTTTCCCGTAATTCAGTTGTCTCAGAAGAACGGATCTGATTAGTACGTATTCGATCAGTTTCTAATCTTACTTCTCGTTGGTCAGACGATTCAGACGAACGGGTCTCAGTGGCGTGTACTCGAAGATTTTCCAGCCTTAATTCTCGTTGCTCGTCTGATTCTGAGGCTTGTAATACTCTTCTCTTTCGTGCTTGAGGTGTAGATCGGCCGATTGCTCGTCGCTTTGGAGGCATAATTATACAGGAACGACGTGATGCTTTTGAATTTATAAAACGTCGCAAAGTCGCAGATGGTATAAGATGCTAATAATAAGAAAAAAAAAAATCCGCACAGCAAATGCGTTCGGAATGTCAATTAGCAGTCAAATCCTTCACATACACATTCGATGATCTTCGTAAATTCACTGTAGAAAATGAATATAATCAGCTCACGGAAACTACAAATATTCAATCCGATTTAAGTATTTATCTAAATTAATTCAGCTTACGAGATGAAATGCACAAAATTATTCGGAAAACTCTCCCAAATATAAAAATACGCACAATATTGTCTGTTTAATGTAAGCTAGATATGAATTTCACAACCTACACAAATTCTTATGTCACTCTCGACTCGAAATGTCATCTATCGTTCGCTTCATTTGTTTCAATTCATATCAGCATGGACTGTAACGACAATATATGAAATTCATTAGAATGACATCTTCGCATAATCAAATACATAGTTTACGATTCTAGAAAAGACATACAGGTAAACAATCATTTTTATAGAGATAGAGAAGAGAAGAGGAGGGAATAAGAGATAGAGAGGAGAAGAAAAAGAGAATAGAGAAAGAGAGAGAGAAGAGAAGAAGAGATAGAGAAGAAGAGAAAGAGAAGAGAAGAAGAGATAGAGAAGAAAAGAAAGTTTATAGATTTATTTTACTTATCGCACCAAAAATATATTTAGAGAACTTTTATTTATACGAAAATTCGTATAGATATCTATTAAAATCAGTATTGAACTTGATACATGGAAGCGCCATCTGGTGGTAACTTCCATTAATACGAATATCATATTCGTTTCCTCTGTGTAAAAATACATGGTCATAATGATTTTCATGACAATCGGTTGAACGGGGCAGAAGTTGCTACTCTGCAGCGCCACCTGGTGGCGAGTGGCATCAATGAGAATATTATACAAACCTTCCCCGTGGAAAAATTCATATATATACCAATTTTCATAAGAATCGGTACAGTAGTTTTTGAGTTCATCGATGACATACAGACAAACATTCATTTATATATATATAGATATATAGTGTCACATGCTTGATTTCGGATATTTTTATTTTTATATATCAGTTGTAAAAAGTATGTACTAAATATTAAAAGAGTGACTCAACTATATAATATTATTTATATTAGTCTATAATATTATAATAAAAGAAGCAGTGCATGAAAACCTTTAAAATGGGATATTTTATTTAGAAAGTATAAGAAATTAATATGCATAACTATATATTCTGTTGCTTTAAATACGTAGCTGATATTATTTTTTTAAAAAAATTGCTAGTACAGAAGTATTATCAAAATTCGCGGCACTTGGTAACCTCGGGATAACTCGGCCCCACCCTTACAGATCGAGAAAAAAAAACACAATAGGACATTTTCCATTTCTTTAAAAAAAGGAGTTAGTTTTTGCAAAGTTAATTTTCATTATAGACAGCTTTATACTTTAATAAAGTATTTTTCTGAGGTGTACCTGATAACGAAAATTACTGTAACTACTATGTATTCATTAATGCTGACTGGGCGGCGCAGTTGGTTTGTCGCTGGCCTTGTTTGTACGCCTAAGTCTGCAAGTTCGACCCCGGTCTTAGTCTGTGGATTTTCATAATTACAAAAATCGACAACATCCATATTGCGTGATTATGCGGCATGCAAAATATTCTTTGAGTGTTTGTTTCTCCTGGGTGCTATCGGCAAAATTTAATTCCTAAGTATAGTTTCGCATCCCTCTGGAGAGGAAACTGGGCATCAAAATCACTTGCAGTGATTGGTAATCCACCTATATGTGGTGCCTCACTAAAAAGAGAAACCAGTTCCCGGAGAATGTACTTGGTCTGGAATGGTAAAACACCAGTCCCCACAGCCCCACTAGAAGAAGAAAAAAAGGATTCTCATTAATTTTTATTTTAATGCAGTAAATTTTTTACGCCTTCGTGAAGTACGAACTTTTCCATTGTTTTTCGCTGTCATTGTATTCTGTTATAGCACGACGAAAATATTTTCTTCTACTTTAGTCATTCTAGTCTAACACATTCTCAGTATATTGAATTTATGAACACGTAATAATAACTAAAAATCTTAATCATGTAAAACTGAAAAAAAAATTAATTACTTAAAAGTAATTTTTTTCAAATTAGCAAATTATTACTTCGATTTGTTTTCATAACATAATATCCTAAAACATTTACTTACGCTTATACGAAAATAGCACAACACAGTTTTCTTTAAGCCTTAACAGCATTGACAAACTAAATTTAAATTTCTGGTTAGAACCAAATTAAAGTTTCCGACCCCTCACTCCCCCCTCCTTCTCCTGAAAAGAACTCATCCATTATAGAAAATAAGGAGAAAGTCCAGATTTGTTTTCCTAGACAATTATTTCGTAATTACTAACCTTATCTCAAGTTTTCTGAGGAAGGGGAAAAAATGAGGAGATTTAAAGTACAGAGACGGTTTTAACTGTATAGGCTTATTAACCCTTCTTCCTGAACCGAAAGTCGGGTGGGGAATGTTTTTCTAATAAAGAAATCGAGTTTTTGATAGATCGTCCATCCTAGCCTCCCCCTTTTCCAATCTAAAATAGGAAATTACAGCGACACGGAAGGTAAAAAACTAAACAAAAAGCCACCGCGTTAGGCAAATGACTTTTAAATGGGCTTCGGCATTTCAAAAAGGAACCAGTTAGACTATGTACATATTTGTTATTCTCTTTCTCAGACCCTACGTAGAGAGAACCCCGTTTCTCCCTCATTTCTTATGCAATGCAGATGTACAGTGATAGATTACGTAGGGTGTATGCAGACGTCGATATTCATTGAAATCTGAATTTTTTTACATGGTTTTGACTATTTGCCATGAGTTAAAATGAAATTTTTATCGTGAAATATGTTGATCACACCATGGTCGGAAGCATGATAGAAATGGCGACAATTTTCTTGCGATGAGATGGGTTTGAACTGGATTTAATACAAAAGAAAATTTAAAAAAATAACGTTGAACACAATACACAAAAGAAAGCCTATATATTTTCCCATAACAACAAATTAAAGTTCAAGTGCTTGTGAATTTTTTTTCAATTCCCGCTCTATTAGTTCATAATATCCCTATGTATATCTTGTTCAATTTTCAATCGTTAATAAAATATACATTTTAAAGCGCTCAATTAAGCAGAAATTTTATATACATGATTTTTTGGGGGTGACAACGCGACAATGTAATTATAATCAGTTAAAAATAATTGACTTAAACTAATTATTTAACGAATTACAGATACAGTCACTTAGGCTTCATTTTTAGCGACTTGGTTCAAAACTTTAAGAGATTATTTTTTTCTCTCCAGTTTTAAAGCATTCAGTTTAACTGAAATTTTATATACACGATTATTTTGGGTGGCAATACGATATGTTAATGATAATTAATAAAAATTAATTGCCACTGAATATTGTGATTCTGTCATATGTATATACATATTTATATTAATTGTAATTATTTGATATAAAATTAACTAAAATAAAATTTTTCTTCTTTGACCTAAGTAGGAATTTTTTTTTGTACATTATTTGTTTTAATTTGAGTACTTAAATGTTTATATTTTAAAAAGGTGCGTAGAAAAAATACAAATAAATATCATTGAAACAAGCATAAGTCTGTGTTATTTCTTTATTCTACATTCTTTCTGTCTGAGCTAACTGCATTATTTTTTGAACTCTTAAGCAAAGAATTTAAGTTCGATTTTGAAACATTATAATATGTATTGAACAAAACAGAACAACGCCAAAATCAAAGCAACAGATCGCATTAACTTCAGCTCAACTCACATCTGTATTTCAAAAGTAAGATATATATTTATGTGAACATATTATATATTACCATTTGCTTTAGCTTATTATAACCGTCAGCTTTGATTTGTTGTTTACTGAAATTTATTTGATTACTAATTTTATTTACTGCTGCAAATCGTCTGTCATTATTACTTCTGTTCTAAGTGTACCATTTCACACATATATAAGTAAATACGGAAAAAATTTATAGTTTCTGAGGATTTTAAAATTTGAATTTCGTTCGAATCTGGTCTCGCGTTTTTTTGCATTGGAATTTCTTGTATTTAAACAGATATGTGATTGTGTTAAATTTATATTTAAAAATAGATTCAAAAATAAAAATTATATAACTTGGAATGTTTTATTTAGAATTAACTAAATTCTTTTAACTTGGCACGAATCATAATAAGTATAATATAGCTGCATAATAATGGATAACGTTTGGGGGAATCAAAATTTCATATATGTAAAACCAAACGACTTTTCTCTTTGTCACAATTTGTTTTTATTTTGATATAATGATAAGAGTATTAGAAAAAAGAATAAGTTATAAATTTAATGAATTAATATGGATTTGTATCCGTGCAACGAATAGCAATGTTAAATTAGTCAAATTAAAAAAAAATCTGCATACAATTTGTTGTGAAACTTTATACTATTATTTTCGCATCATAATACTTCATCACAAATTTATAAATCATTCAATTCAAACATAAAAGCATTGCGCAAGTACATTTAAAGTTTCTTCTTAAAAAAGGGTGTGTGCGAATGTACTTAAAAAGGCGAATGTACTTAAAAATTAAAAATTGCAGCTTGTGTGGAAGTATAGGTACGTGTTATATGCCGGATTTTATGGCAATATGTTTTACAGTTAAAACAACTTGATTCAAATTATTTCCTCTCAATTTCCAGTATTTTTTTAATTACAAAATGCATGATGTGTTAACAAGAATTAATACACAAAAATATAGTGTATTGATGTAATATTTCTTGTATCACAATTTTAAATGGCTTAACAGTAACCCATAAGGTAATGTGTTATAAAATAATTAACAAATTAAAAATTGCAATCAAATTAGTTAGAGTGAATCGGACAGTGAAAACAATAAGCAAGCACGATTTAAAAAAAATAAATCAATATTTCCCAAAGGGGAAGATTTTTTTTCATGAAATCCTAAGAAGAAATAACTTATAAAATAAATATAAAATAAAATATAAAAGCCAAATAATAAGACTATTTATTGCAAAATTCAAACAAGTTTTAAGAATTCAACATTAAAGGTTATTCTTAAGTGACAAATTTATTACTTTCGACTTTTTTTTAAAATAAAAGATTAAAATTTTAAGAAAATAATCAGTTTAATTGTTCAAGAGATCAATGAAATAGTTTTCAGAATTTGCAAACTTTGTTAGACCAATCTTTTCCCCTCGTATTTCATTTAAAGTTGATCACAGACTTTAAAATTTGAAGCAAAAATCTATAATGAAATATGCCTATCACATATAAAGTCAGCTTATGATAATACAACATTCGTTTCAATTTTTGATAAACAGCATTAAATTATCATAAAAAAGTTATTTCAGAGATTTTTTTATTCAATATATTTTAACATGACATTAAAATAATTAATAATAAACTAAAATATATTAAAAACTAAGTTAAAAAATGTGATATTAAAAATTTTAAATGATTTTGCTTTCAATGCTTGCTTCTTAGATTTTCTTTACACATTTGTGATGAAACTCTGCTTCTCATTTGCATTTAAAGTCAAAATGTAAATTTCTCTCTCTCTCAAAATTTTTTGAATAAAATTAAATTTGTGAGTAATCAACAGTTTAAGATGATTAAACAATAGTTTCACAATCGAATTTCTTGAAAAATTATCAAGGCTTTCTTCCTAGTGAAGGAAGGAATGATTCGATCTGGGTACCTTCCGTTCCGTACGCAAGTACTTTATCGACCACGCCTAAGCGATCGCTTTCGCGTGATGTTTAGTACTAGTTTTTATAGATATCACACCATCACACTAGAATTCCTTTTAAACTTATTAAAATTTATTATTGAGATTTCCTTAAAATTAAATTTGAAAATCATTCAGAAAACAATTTGTGTACATTAAATTAATTTTAAATTATTCTACAAGAATAAAGTTTTTTTATAATTTTTTTTTCCAAAATTGCTTAAATAAACTCTTTTGTGGCCGCGGCAGCTGAGAGGTTAGGGTCGTGAAATTATGACCCCATTATTCCTTTCGAGTCATTGATTCAATTTCTTGTGCCACTAGAGCAGTAGTGTAAAAGGGGTGTTGCACGTAAAATCTATCCATTTAATTTGATTTTTATCGAGGTCTAACTCTAAAGTAATGCGAGAGTTATTGACAACAAATCTCATACAGGTTAAATCTGACACAAAGCTCAAAGTCTTCACTTTGTTGGGGTGTAGAGTTTTTGGAGGATAGGATGCCAGCTCATATGTCATCCTCGTCTCCTGACGAAGGCTCAATACTGCGAGATTCGTTGCCAATGTGGTCAATTCAGCACCAGAGGGCACTGTGGTCGTTTACTATCATCCCTACTTGATTTTCAAATAAACAATAACAGCTAATCGTTTACACTTGTGGTTGTGTACTAACGATCGATTTTGACGAGACATTCTTTAAATTTTTTTAGTACTCTAAATATTTTAAATATATTTTCTAGTCTTTTGTTTTTCGTATAGTTATTAAATATATACATAGTTTTAGTTTACAATATCAGATTTAAGCTTAGTTTATACTTCTGGTTTTCGACTTTTAGGGTGCAGTAATTAGTTTGCCAGCCATTTTGTGTTTAAAAATGTTATGGATTCTTCAATTGAACAAAATCCTATATAGTTAAAAATTAAATGTTAAAGAGTAGAACAGGGGAGGACCTTAGCAACATAATTTAGCGATAGGTGTTCCGAGAATTTACACATTGTAATTTTGAAGTAAAATTAAAGAAACATTGATGTGAAAATTAAAAAAATATATATATATATATAAAGCTATCAGTAATGCATAAAAATAAAATTGTATTTTTTTAAGTTAAAGGAAAGGAAGGATTCCATTTTGTTATGTGATAGTAGATATAAATCCGAAAATGCCTCTAAAATACTAAGTCGAATCTAACGCGTGGCCATTTGTTTAACCCTCCATCATGTGATTATGACGTCAGATGAAACGAGCCATATTTCTCATGTAGCTTCAAAGTACAATAATAAAACTATCAATCAATCATTAACGTATAGTATTTTTTGTAATCGATTGAACTATCGTTATTTCTAAGCATGGAATGTTGAGCTCAAACATATCAATTTAATTTAAAGTAAAATCCGGCGTATAACGCGCACTTTTAGCTCAGAAAATAAGATCAAAATTTAAGGGAGCGCGTTATACGCCGGGTATAAAAACGATACCTTTAAGAACAAGGAAAGAAATGAACATAAAAAAAATTTACTTCTATATGTATCGAAATACTGTTCATTTAAAAGAAATGATTTGCCTCTGATGAACTCTCTCTCTCTCTTTGAGTTGTAGTTCTAGAAGTACACTATTTTTTCAAAAGTCTGAGTTAATACCTCGAATAAATTACTTCAAAACATAAGAGCAATATGTATACTAATATTTCAGATTTTTTCGTAAAAAAGAGGGTACGCGTAATACGGCGAAGAATACATCTAAAAATAAAAAAATTCAGCTTGAAAGTACAGGTGCGCATTATATACGTTGGATTTTACGGTACTTTAAGGGATAATAGCCTTTGTCGCCCCATATCTCACAAAAAATAATAATTGTAACTGTGATTTACTTTAACAATTAAAGAATGCACAAAATTTTGGAAACTAAAAAATAACCAAATTAACTTATTTTAGCCAAATTTTGACAATTTACAATCACTTTATCGCGTATAAATTTCACTTTATGTGGTAACAAAATGCTTTATCAATAAATATATGATTTATAAAAATATAAGCTAAAAGCTTTCCTTCGTGACCATTATTATTGTCCTTTTCTGTGTTCTTTATTGTTGTTTTGAACCTTTCCCCACCCCTGCGTTTTCCAATATTTTCTTCCATATAATATTACTATATATAAAAAGATAAAGACAATTGGACTTAAATGTATTTCATAGTATCAAAAACTATTTCATGCTTTCTTTTTCCAATTTATGAGTTTTACTTTTCCATATTTTTTTTGACTCTTAACTATTTTTTAGATTTCTTATCCATTGCTCGTAGTTAATATTTTGTGCATATTTTATTTATGCAATAAATTAATATTTTTTTAAAAAAGCAATGCATTTGCTTTGTATTAATAATCCGTTTTAAACCCGATATTGTCACAATTTTGATATTTTTGTACTGAAACATATTTTTAGACGAAACTCGTGGCAGCGGCATCTTAGGGGTTATGGTCACAGACTCGTGTATCATGAGTTCAAGCCTAGTGCAGCTGAGGCCCGCTATGAAGTTCCATTGTGTAGAAGAGCTTATGTAAGTAAAATCTGTCGAAGTTCCTATAGTCCTAGTGATGGGGAAGTTTGGAGAAAGGGTGCCAGCTCAGGTATAAACCTTGTCACTTGACCGTGGCTCAAAAGTACGAGACCCGTCGCCAACAGCCCTCATGTTGCTCTATGGTGCGACGTTATTAAACACTCCCTCCCTCATTCTACTAAAGGATACATCATTAAAGACCCTGAAAAAGATGTATAATACTTTCCTATGTATTGAATATCATGGATCATCAGGTTTTGTTAAAAACTAAAACAACACTTACTTTTTTAAAAAAAATACAGCGTAAGTTAAATGTTTTTTACATGTAACTTACCATAAGCCTTACTTAAGGTATCCGACTACTTGCGACAACTTTAAAAAAAAATGGAGCTATGGAGATTTTTTGTGGTTTTTAAATGTATTAGTACATTTTAAGAAAAAGAGGCTAAAATTAAGAAGAGATAAATAAATTATTACTATAAAAATAGGAAAAAATGGGTAAAAATTGACAAAAAAATTATATAAACGGGGCCCGCTCTGTACAAATATTAAATGAACAAATTCACAATTTTTTTAATTTTGATGTATTACTTTGCTGTCCAGGGGCAGGAGACACCTGTGTGTGTGTGGTAGGGGGAATTCGAGTCCTTGTACTTCCTAACCATACAGGTAGTACTATCGATCCCTTAAATATCAACCCCATATCTTTTAAAAAATGGCACCATAGGATTAATATTTTAGTGTGTAAGCAACCGAGAGAAAAGATGATGCACAAAAAAATACCAGCCTAATTTTCTAATTATTTGTTAATTAGTTTCGAATAAAAGATTTTTATTTCATTGACTATTGTAGTATTACTTACTTCTACGTTTAATAATGCACCATATTTGTTAAATAAACACTTGTAAACTTTTGACAATATTATTTCATCATTTCACTGAAACATGTCAAGGATTTGCTCAAATCCCTTACTTTTATCAGGGAAATGGCCTTGAAGAGACGTCATTTTATCATCTTCCGTAAATTGAAGGGATTTGATCCTTAGGAATTCCTTTCCTTAGGAATTTGATGAAATTCCTAATTCCATCATTTTTCTGCGACATATATGGGGAGAGAGTGAACTAATAGTCTGAATTAAAAAGGAAATCCTATTTATTTTACAATCAAGTGAAAGCC
Organism: Trichonephila clavipes; assembly: GCA_019973935.1. Classification (NCBI taxonomy): domain Eukaryota; kingdom Metazoa; phylum Arthropoda; class Arachnida; order Araneae; family Nephilidae; genus Trichonephila; species Trichonephila clavipes. Next base: position 2,136,065 of record BMAU01013744.1, read on the forward strand.
TCCCACATATAAAAACAAATTAATATATTTAAATTCTGTGTGATTATATCTTTGAAAGATTTTTTTTTATTATAAACAATATAATGAAGCAGCTTCCACTCATTATATCAAATGAAGCATTTCAAAATTAGATATTTCATCTTAACAGTACAGCCATTCTAAACAGCGCCCCTTTATCGCAATTTCCTTGTGCGAGAATCAATACATTAGCATATTTATTCTCATCGTTTTCTTAAATGAATAATGAATAATTTTATATGAATTATTTATACCGAACATTGAAAATAGGTCACTTTATTCACAGGAGTAAATATCTCCCTTTCCTTGTATTTGTTAAGATGATTAATATACTGTATTTCGGTTAAACGAGCCCATATTTCTAAGCTGTTGTTTTTATTGATGATACGAGCGAAGAAGGAACATTTAGCTTTTTGCATTATATATGTATATACATGTAATATATTTCTCAGTTGAATTATGCTTTCTATTAAATTTGAAAGCTATACTTTCTCTAAATCTTTTTTATTTCTAGATATTGTTTCATTATTTAAATACGAATCTGGGTTTAAATGTGAATCTTATGAATGTGTTGGTTTTCAAAAGATTTTTAGTAATCCTGATTTAATGGCTGCCGTTTCACGGCGTAACAGGAAAGCTTATTGATAGTATATATATTAAGTACTCTTTATTAAATAATAATATCTTTATATATGATTTTTAAAAGTATATTTAAATCTTAGAGATTTATTGTGATGAATGTTGCTTGTAATAAAATTTTTGCTTTCAGAAGCTTTGTTTTTGATTTTCATATTTCTCATAAATTTTGAAACATGTAGACTGCATTATATTAATCTTATAGCTTTTTGTTTGGGTGCAATTTTTTTTTCAAAAAAAAGAATATTAATGGAGATATTGGAAATTATAAAGATTATGTAGATATGTTTGAAAGTATGAATCTTTACAGAACTTTATTCAATTCCTACTATTAATTCACTCTCTCTCTATATATATAATGTATGAAATAATTCCCTCTATGGCATTCTTTTAATTAACTCTTTTTTAATAATCTTCAAAACAAACTTTTAATTCTTAGGTTCAAAATTAACGCCCTAATCATAATTATAATCGACTCTAGTTGTTTTACATCACAAATCCCTTTCCCGCCCATTTTAACCAATCAGAACTCTTGTTACAAAGAAGTCACGCGATCTTCATTGCCGGTATAAAAAGCGAACGTCTTTTGTGATCTCGCTCTTCACTTCAGGGCTTTCCCCCCGAAACCACAGATACGTCCCAAACTGTTCCAGTAGCCACGCCTCCTTACCACATCCTACCAACCAATCAGGAGACTCTCTCTTAGCAAGGCCCATCCACATCAGGCCACGTCTAACACACTAGATATGGGATGGAGGAGCGCTTCGCGTTCCATTTCCCAGAAACATCCAGTGTTGTGATCTCTCTTTTTTGCCTCCGCCTCGTCGACATGAGACGGTACAAATAACTGCGTCTCTTTTGTCCTTTATGTTTTAAGTGCTCATATGCTTATTGTGAACACCATTGCTTTTTTTATGCTTTATCCGTATGCATGTTCTTTCCTGTTCTAATACGAAATACCACTGTGATTATAAACTTTTAATGTGTGCGTCAAAATAAAAATGCGGAACGCTAAGTTCAAATGCATTTTTTTAAACTTGAAGTGGATGACACTTGATGTTAATACAGTTTTTTCAAATATTAGTTCATCAATTAAATTAAAAAGTGAATAAATGGTAACAAGCAAAAAAAATAGTTCAACACTCTATATAGAAAGGAAAATGGAAAATTGCACGGAAAATCGCTTTCTAATTTGTCACTTAATATTGTGATTCTGTCATATGTATATATATATATATTTATATTAATTGCAACTATTTAATAAAAAGTAAATAAATTTGTTGACCTAAGTAGGAATTGAATTAATTTTTTATATATGTATTACTTGTTTTATTTTATATTCTAACGATAACCAATGTAATTACCACAGAAAATTTCATACTTAAAAGTATAGTGTATATTTTCGTATTTAAACTCTTCATAGCGAAGGTTACTCACTCTCCTCTTCTAAGGTAACTAGTCTGAAAATATCCTAACAGAATGAAGCAAAACTGCAAATTACATTTTATTTAACAACAACTCTATAAATTTGGATCTTTTTGGTCCTAAAAATGTTAAATTATTTCTTACTCTGATGAACAAAAAATACGATTATTTTCAAGTCAATATTACAACCAAAAAATGATATTTGAACTTTATTTGTATAACATTTATTGAGAGATTCAAAAAATATTTAGAAAGTTGCGTACGCCATTATAGATTTTGAGTTAATTCAGTTTTGTTTTTACAATATATTGGTGCCTTTTAAGATTTGATTAAAAGCTACAAAACGCTTAAAAGTGTTTTTATAATTTGAAAACTACAGTAATGTATATGTACATGTGTGTGTGAGTGTGTGTTTATCTACCCCTAACGTGAAATACCATTTTGACCACAACTTCATTTCCTTAAAAACTGCCACGTTGACACATTTCAAAGTACGATGATGCAATATTGCATCAGCCATTGATTGTGACCAATCCTGTGCTGTTTTCTAAGGCCGTGCAAAGTATACTTAACTACAATTGCATTAATATAGTAAGCTATTTTATTACATTCCATTTGTGTGTTGTCATCCATTACTAACAAAAAATTAAGAAAATTATAAACTCTTACACACTTTGTTACCAATCCCCTCCCCGACATAGTTTTAACAGTATTAAAAACTTCCTCTTTGATCTGGCAGTTGTTTATTTCTTTAGTTTGTGAAAAATATGTAGAAAATATATGGGCTCTCCAGACCAAGCAGGTTTCGTCTTTGGCTGGCACGCCAATTGATGTTAGGATTTTCAAGTCGGAAATGAAAAGGAAGATCCGAAAGTTTCCCGCGCATGAAAGGGTTCCAGATAAATTCAGTTGAAATAAAGTTGGTAACCATATTACATTTTTAAGAAATGCACACAAGCGCTGTTGTTTGTACTCTACTAAGGCACATCAGAAGAAAACACGTTATGTGTGTACAACTTGCGATATTCTGTTGTGTGTATCTCCATGTTTTCTAAAACTTCATGAGACATAGTATTGTAAATTTTCCTCTATGAATAGAAAAAGCTTCATATAACATACAATTCTTTTTCCAGTTTGTAGTATTTACAAAAGATATTTTATACACATATATAAAGCAAAAAAAGAAATAAAAAGCATTAATTTCCCACTTTTTAATAGGCCCCGATGGACAGTGGTAAATATACTTACTACCAAAAAATGTGTTAAAAATCAAATTAATTTTATCTAATAAGCTAAATGAGTTTCTCTTCTGAAATTGATCTCAATTCCACAAATATTTTAGTGTACCTTTACTAGAAATACATGGCCCGTTAAAGGGAAAAGTAACGGAAATCATAGGATTATCAAAGCTTCCGGCAGGGAAAGGTATAAAAGCTGAAATATATATGAAATGTAAAAAAGGACGCCTTTGTCCACTGTCTCATGTCTCATTGCTTTTTGTTTTGTGTTTTGTATTCATAAATAAAATATGAAATTAAAATTACAATGTCTCAATAATAAAACGACAGCTACCAGATAAAGATATCCATAAAACATATTTAGTTCCAGTGAAATCGTTATATATATATATATATATATATATATATATATATATATATATATATATATATATATATATATATATATATATATATATATATATATATATATATATATATATATAACGATATATGTGTGTATATATAACGATATATGTGTGTACACTGGTGTGCAAAAATTAAGGACGAAGTCAAAAAATTAGCATATCAGCTGAACGAAGAGGCAGAGCGACAGAAAGACCAATCAGGAGATTAAGTAAGGTGATGTTCGGTAGCACATGCGCAGATATGCAGGTAGACGTAATGGGGGAGTGTCTGAGTAGTATAAAGCATGTAATCGGTGTAAGATCAGTATTTCTGGCAAAGACATTGCCTGCCGTATAGCAGTTAAAATCACACCGAGTTGCTGCCTAAGCGAGAAATGGCGAATAATCAATCTGTTAGACGACATCTGGATGCTTTTACCCGAGGTCGAATCATTGGGAAGTTGGAGGAAGGCCGCAGTGTGACAGGTGTGGCTGCAGAGTTCGGAATTGCTCACAGCATCGTTTCACGACTTTGGAGACAATTTCAAACTACAGGAACAGCTATCCGGGGGTTCAGTAGTGGTCGTCCACGAGGAACCACACCCGCAGATGACCGGTACATTGTCTTACAGGCCAGAAGAAAAAGGCGGCACACAGTGGGAGAAATCACTAGACACACGACACAGGCGACTGGACGACCGATATCGAGATTTACCGTGGCCAGAAGACTGCACGGTGGTGGTCTGTTTGCACGACGCCCTGTACGGTGTGTACCTTTAACGCCTGCCCATCGGAGAAGGCGTTCTCTGTGGTGCCGGGAACACCGGAATTGGAGAGACAATGAATGGGGACGAGTACTCTTTACAGATGAGAGCAGATTCAGTTTGAATAGCGATTCTCATCGCATACTCATCTGGAGAGAGCGGGGAAGCCGCAATCATCCCTCGAACATCATTGAAAGGGACAGGTATGGAGGTCGCGGTGTTCTCGTTTGGGGAGACATCATGCTTGTAGTCGTACAGACCTTCACATCTTCGACGCAGGTTCAGTCAACGGGACCCGTTATTGTAACGAGATTCTTCTTTCATATGTGCGTCGTTTTAGAGGCGCTATGGGTCTGCAGTTCCTTTTCATGGACGACAATGCACCATGTCATCGCTTAGTAGCTGCCGAACAGCTCTTAGAGAGTGAGGATATTGAACGTATGGATTGGCCGGCACGATCTCCGGATCTCAATCCCATCGAGCATGTATGGGATTTTCTAGGCAGACGCTTGGCAGCTCGTACCTTACCACCAGTAACGATTCGAGAGCTTCGATTGGTGCTGCAAGGCGAATGGGCAGCAATGCCTCTATAACTCATTGACACCCTCATTCTCAGCATAGGCAGACGCTGTGAAACCTGCCTAGCAGTCAGGGGAGATCATATCCCCTACTAAAGACCGGATGTTTCTTGCTGGACACCCATCACAGGGATGTTTCGGCCTTCAGTCGCATTGCGCTCCATGCTACTTTTTCAATAAAGCTTCTTTTTATCCCTCTGATTTCTCTTATAGTAAGTGTTGCTTACATTACACATGTCCTTATGTATTGGGGATCTTACGGTATTAAATGTGTTGATTTGGAAAGCTTTTGTACAAAGTTATATTGAAAAAAACCGTCTCTCGTCCTTAATTTTTGCACACCAGTGTATATATAACGATATATATATATATATATATATATATATATATATATATATATATATATATATATAACGATGTATATATATATAACGATATATATATATATGAATATATAAAGGATTTCTTTGCGAAAGCGATAAAAAAATCGCAAACTACAACTTATTCCCTGCTATTTTCTCTAAAAATATTAGTATAAATTTAAATGTATTTTTAATCTACCTTTTTCACGATCATCAGAATGAGAATTAAATCTTAAGATACAAAGAACCAGTGACACAATTATTTCTCCAAATACATTTCTTACAAATAATTTTGTCTTATAGTAACCGACTATATTTGGGTTCCTTTTTACCACTTTCCCTTTTAAATAATAAACTGAAATCCTCATTGATCAGCTCAATTTTAAGAGGAGGATAAAATTAGAAAAAGAAATGATGTAATTGCTTTTTCATCAGCTATAATTTTTTTTCTCTTGGAGCTATTTTTTTAAAAAGAGTTTTCCCCCACCAAATTTTGTTTTATTTTATTGAAGGCTCTTTCAGTATGACAAAATGTGCTGTAATGCGCATGCGCGTCATATTCATGCTCATCCATCTCCCGAAATGACAACCAGAATAGAGGATATAACGTCTAAAGAAAATAAAAAAAGTGGAGGCAGTGTAAAAGGAATCTCTTCCAGTTTCCCTTATCGGGAAAGCAAGCTCCTGGTCCCCCATTCCGCTTGCGTGCCAATGCATTCATTAAAGCCTTTATTAGAATTTCTAGCGAGGAAATAAACCAAAATGATAACAAAAAATATGACATGAAGGGTAATGTTCCTTGTGACATCTTTGGGACACACTTTAGAGTAATTTTTTCATGTTTTTGTTATAACAAGGAGAATTTTTTTCCCCCTTTAAATTTTTCATAGATATTTGTCTTCGTTCCATGCATGCAAAAATAGAATATTTTGTCAACTTGTTATTAAGTTTGCCTTTATGGTGTAATCGATGCACGGGTGAGGTTTTGAAGCTCATATCGTGGCTAATGTATTACACTAATATTTTAAGCAATGATGAAAGTTTCTTATAGTTCCTTCTGCATCCCCCCTTTGAGAATGATGTAAAGGAGTTTTTTTAATTTTACTTTATCGTATAACAACTACATCAAAATATAAATAATTGTAGGATTATTATAAAAATATCTCGGTATAAAAGTAATATTAAAGAAAAAAACATTAGATTTAAAATTATGATATAATTTTGAAAAACTTTTGAATCTCGAGAGTATGACTGACCAATACGCAAGACTTTTTCCCCCAAAAATTGTTCGAAAAATATAAAAAAGAACTTATAAGTAATAAATTATTTTTGAAGTATAAAAACAATTTAAAAATTTACAAACTATTTTCAGTTGATATTTATTAATGATTATAAATGTTTGAATCTAGTCTGCGAATAATTTTTCATTTTTTATTCTTTGAAGAACCGGTTTTATTAGAAAGTTTGAAATAGTAATTCTTTTCCCTCACACACACGTAAGGTATGTAGTTTCAAAAAATATTTATTAAAATATTTTTAATGATTCTGTTACTTAGAGTGGAAAAAAAGTAAAATTTTCTGTATATAATCCTTATACTTATAAAATAAATACGTGATAGTTTGATTAGCTTAGAAATACTTTGAAATCCCTCGTTTACCAAGCGATATATATTATTTAAGATATACTATGAAGTTCCCCAAAAGCTAATTTTATATTTACCCAAGATAAAAAACCCTGGTGAATAATAAATAATGTTTAATGGAAAATATGTCAACAAAATTTAATACTATATAAATGTGCAGTTTGAAAATCAGCAGCATTCGTATATGTATATAAACGAATTTTTTATTATCCTTTCACATTTTTAATTAATTTTTCTTATATATATATATAAGAATATATACTGCCCAAAAGAACATTCCCCTTAAGTTTAATGAAATTCTATTCCAATAAGTTCCTTGTAGAACAAGTCAAACAAAAGAATTCCTGATAAAGGAAGTTTATAAAAATGACATGAAAGAAAGATTGATATTCCTTCTGAAAATATTTTTCCAATCATCGAACGTTTACTATACCCTCACACAAGAACATCTTGGCACACACTCATAGAGGTTCTCTGTCAAGACATTCTAAGAATTTCACATAGCGTGTCTGGCTAAGAAAAACATCAGGTCGCCATGAAGGAGTTTATTTTTCAGAAAAGGCAAATGGTAGTAGACAGCGTAACTCAAACATCCTACAACAACAGGCCTAGTCCAAACCCAATTAGGGTCCCGTGGTCTGTCATCGGTGATTAGAGCCAAGATTTTGGATGACACGGCAAACACAAGATGGACGGCGAGGTCTTTTAATTGCCAGAGTAAACCTCGCACCACAATTGATCTCATTCCGCCGAGGGCAAAGAGTTCTGCAAACAGCCCCAGCGCAGGTATACAACGCCACTAGAAATATCGCATCACACAATGTAATGCATTATCGAGATTTAATTAGAGAAAGTAGTTTTTGAAAGCAAAATGTCAACGATTGTATACATAAAGTTCGCCAAAGAAGAGAGTAAACTGAATTGGATAGTCTTAACTGAAATGAATGAGAATTTAATGTATTAAGAAAAGATTTTACGCTAAAGAATATTCGCTGTCTTTTATTAAAATTAAGGCCCACAACTCAAATTCAAAGTACAATTTAAAATACAAAATTTTTCTAATTTTAATAGGAATTTGTATAGTGATGATAAACATATTTAATCGAACATCTTTTATACAGTTTAGTTACATTAAATAAATAATGCATTTTTAATGAAGAAAAGGGATTTATCCAAACAAAGCCATATATAATATATGTGTGAATGTTTGTATGCTAACGTATTTTAATTAAGATAAGTTCAGTTTCTGTTGTCCCAATTTTAAATGGAATAACGTTATTTTAATTTTAATTTTTTCATTAAATGTGTACAATCTTTATTATTTTTTAAATCTTACATCATACTTAACTTGAATATTAATAATACAAAACTATAAGGAAAATATGCGTGTTATAAAAAGCAACGTTCACATGAATGAACGTTAAAGTACAATATTTTCGCATTTTTTTTTTCGAACAGTGGAGTTCAAAAAAGTGATGTAGAACAAAAGTAATGAAAACTTTTTGGTTGATGTAATACAACACGATTTTTTGAAAACTAGTAATTGATGCAACTATAAGAAATTTCTTCATGTGTGTATAAATAATAAATTTTTTTCTTTCTTAGACTCTTTCAAACATAATGGGCTACACGTACATAGACAAAATTTCGATACATATCATATGATATTTTCATAGAGAAATAACATAAATATGATGGAAAAAATTTCAAATTTATTATTTTTAGAAGTGAATTTGACACCAGTATAATAAACGAATAATAATTTCTAAAAGTGTTTTTGAGAATGAACAGCTTACTTTTCGTGAGAAAAGACAATCGCTTCGTAACTAGTCATTATTAAGAATTTCTTTCGATAAAAATTGCACGAAAAGGTATAAGAATTGAAATAGTATAATGAGTCATTTTTTGTAGGCATTAAAAATAGCCTTTTTTATTAGTACCAAAAGCAGCAAGTTAAATCAATTAAAATAAAAAATTGCTTACAAAAGTATTGGATTAAGTCCTCGATATTTTTTGTGTTAATTTTTTTATGAATTTATATTAATATTTCTTAATTTTTATTTCCCACGGGGTACTTTTTATTTTATTACAATGAGACGTATAAAATTTTTTATTGAGGTTAATGACGATTTTTTAAAATTAAAACACATTTATTTAGAAATTAGTTTTATGCTTTAAAAATAAGAATTTTTAATCATAATACACCACAGCTCCACTGAGTTTTGAATCCAAATGCATAAAAAATAACATATGCTAATGATTTAATTATTTGTTAATGGTATCAATGAACTAAGCACAGAATACAATTCATGTATTTCAAAATTAAAATTTTCATTAATTAATTAGTTTAATACTTCCAAATTTTTTAAAATTTTTATTCCTATAATGTAAATAAAATAAAAAATTTCATTTGTAACAAAGGTTTCAATAATAATTAAATAACAATTATAAAAAATTGTACAAAATAAATAATGAAAGATTGCTTTTTAATGTTTCACAATCAGAGGTTACGAAAATATGAAACAAAAACTATACCTATGTTACGCTGAAAAACATTTTTTTTTATTTCAAAAATATTTAAATAATAAAGACATTTTTGTGCTGGTTAGGAGTTTAAATATACATTTAAGTCTCAAGTAAATACTGTAAAGACATTTGTGGCAATCAAGAATAAATCAGTAATTTCATGAAACATATTTAAATATGATAATTCTTTGTTTTAAAGAATTACTTACAGCTTCTTTTGCACTTTTTTCAAGTAATTTATATATATTTATATACATATATATGAAGATACATATACTCATTAAAATACTTTTGAATTATTTAATTAAAAATTTTAAGAAATTTTAATTGTAAATTAACTGCATAAAATATAAACTCTGCTATACACATACTTACATGCAAGTGAATTCATAACTTTTTAATTTTAATTAAAATGCTGACGATGATTGAAGTTGAAGTTTGTGACTTAATTTCTGATGAGAATCGAAAATAATTGAACAATAATATGTTGACGCATAGACATGGGGAGAGAGAGTTCATTAAATGTTATATATATAAATTTTAATGTAATCTATTTGAGAGATTAAAATGATTTGAATACCAATTAAAACAATAAACAGATGGGTGCTGTAATATTTTTTTAACCATTGCAAAATGCTTTCTTTAAAAAAAAAAGCATATTTTAGCTAGCTTTATGGCTATGGGCAACCATTCTCTTTCTGTTTTTGTTTCTGTGTGAGCGAAATCCTATGCATTATAATAGATAGAAGTTATTATTTAGAGTTAAACATGAAACAATTACATACCTTCAGAAAGCATAAAAAATTACTTATATTACGCTCCGATCAAAAAACGATAAACCATTTACTGCTTGATTCAGTGATCTAAATACAAATTCAAAGCTTGAAAAATAAAGACTAAATGCTAAAATAAAGCTAATTATTACATAAAAAAATAATTGTTTTCAATAATGACAAATATTATTCAGCAAAATTAAAATGACAAGAATAATATTGTGAGTATGATTTCTGCTATACAGAAAGCCAAATTTACAGGTAAATTACTCATTTATTTAAATAGGTTTTTTTTTACAAGTCTTTAAGGAAATTTTGTATGCGAATGATGTTATTACGTTTAAAAGATTTGTATGTTTGAAAATAATTTACCGTAAAATCCGGCGTATAACACTCACAGCCGTATAAAGGGCACCCATATTTTTAAGCATCAATTTTTAATTTTTAGGTATTTTCGTCATATAACGCGCACCCCCTTTTTAACGAAGAAACCCGAAATGAACGCGCCCAATGCTCTTATGTTTTGAAGTTCTTTATAGTCAAGGTATTATTCCAAGTTTTAGAAAAAAATAGTATACTTCTAGAACTGTAAACATATTTATTTTTATAAGGAATGCTATTTCTTTTAAATAAACAGTATTGCAATATATGTAGAAGTCTAATTTATTTCTATGCTCATCTCTTTATTTTTAAAGCTCTCATTTTTATACCCGGCGTATAACCCCCCTCCATAAATTTCGATCTTATTTTTTGTGTTAAAACTACGCGTTATACACCGGATTTTACAGTGTATAAAAAAAGTGACATTTTTTTATCCATAATCCAGAAATAAAATGAGCCTGGGAGGGGTTAAAGTTGTCTGGATTAAAAATTTACTTAGAGTACGATATACTTATTCATTTCAAAAATTATACCATCGATATACTTCTTTAAAAAATTAAAATGTTGTCGATATAAAAGTTTTTTTTAAAAAAAATGTATATAAATTTGAAGACACACGATGGTAGTCCTTGTGATAAGCAGTTGCGTAGCACGAGCGAGTCACCACTAGTGCATTAATACGTTGATGTATTTGTCTCAAAGAGAAAGTGAAAAGAGAATTTAAATAATTTTACCCTCAAGATAATAATTTTCAAAACCATTTTTAAAAATATAACAACTTAGATTCATACGGAGTTGTACGAGTTGTGTAAATTAAATAATGAGACAGATTTTTCTCACTTGTTTATTCCAATAAACTTACAATTCAACATTGTCTCCTTCAAAGTAACTGCCTTCTGAAGCCACACAGCGCTGGAGACGTTTCTTCCACTCCTCATAGCACTGGTGGAACTCGGATATTGGAATAGCCTTCAGATGGTCGGTTACAGCCGTTTGAATGTTTTCCAGTGTCCCAAAATGATGTCCCTTGAGGTGATTCTTCAATTTCGGAAACAGGAAAAAGTCACAAGGACTCAAGTCGGGCGAATAAGGGGGCTGAGGAGCAACAGGAATGTTCTTACTGGTCAAGAAACGGTTCACTGAGAAAGGTTTTTCGGAACCATTTTGGCGCAGATCTTTCTCATCTTCAATTCATTGGTCAAAATCTGATGAACGGTGGTGTGATTAAAATTCAACTCTTCCCCAATCAATCTGACTGTCAAGCGACGATCTGAACGCACAAGATCCCGGACTCTAACGACATTTTCAGTGGTTTTTGAAACTGAGGGCCTTCCGCTGCGAGGTTCATCTTCAATTGACTCTCTTCCTTCTGAAAAAGCCTTAAACTACCGAAAAACCAGGGCTCTTGACATAACACTGTCTCCGTAGGCTTGCTGAAGTTTTGCAAATGTTTCCGTTGCGCTGTGTCCAAGTCTGAAGCAAAACTTTATAGCACATCGTTGCTCGTTGTCACTCATTTCAGAACACACAAGAAAAACCTGTTTCACTAAACAAATCACTACAGACAATTGACTTGACTCAGCGACTTCAAACTCATACTGATGACGCATCACATGTTTACCTAGCTCCCCTCCATGTCCCACTTCCCCAGTGATGCCAGAACAAACACTACGCTACCAGGCTCATTACTTAATTTACATACCTCGTATATGAACTGCATTTATCAAAAATACTTTTTTTAATTGTATGTGAATATTATTTTTAATGAGTACTTCAATGAAATATAAGTATGATTTTTAAACATGTATTCACTGATTTATACAAAACGAGGAACTCCATCTGAAAGAAAAAGACAATAGTTTTGTCAGTTTAATCAATCGAATGAAGAATACAAACAGCAAAACTCGAAAACAAATTTTAAAACGAAAAACAGCAATTCAAAAAATTAACTGAAACACTTTCAAATACTTTTCAAACACAGAACACTTATTATGCATGAATGCCTCCTGTTAAAACAGGACGTTATCAGACAGTGCACAAGTATTGTGAAACGTAATTATTGCCTTGATGTCACCATTTATTCCTTTCAAAAAATATAATTCCACAGACACGTCAAAATGTTCCTTTAATTTGTTACTTGCTGCTAAGTCAGTAAAGAGAAACAGGATCTTATTTTACGAAGCTTTCTAGTTTGCATCGTCATTTCAGAGAACAATTGACGAAGCGGGATTACTCTTTAAAACGAAATTAATTAATAATTCAAAAATTCTTTTATTTGCTCCTGTCGTAACTCATTCGAAAGGGAAGAACGGTAGTGAAAATTGGGCGAGTGTCATTGTACACCTTTTGTTCCTAACTGGGACAAAAGACTTCGGAAGTAAAAGGAATTTGGTTTTGTTGAGTTCGGCTGAAAATGAGACTTAGACAGTTTTTCTTCCCTTTTAATTATCAACTTTGAGCCCTACTTTTCTTGTATTACACCTTTAATATAGGCTTTGTGTGGAGAAAGAAGTTCAGGCAGAAAACTTTCACGAGTTTAACTCTCATTAATGCATCACAAAAATAGTACAGTATGAAGTGTAGGTTTCAAAGTTTTTATCAAATATTTTCAAATGAGACACAAATATACTTGGGTTTTAATAACGAATTTTTATAAAACCAAAATGATGGAAAAAATTAAGTTTTTTTCCATGAGCATCTTTAGAAATTATATATATATATGTGTGTGTGTGTGTGGAGTGTTGTGTATCTGCTAAATTGTTGCTTTCTTTATCTCATAATTTACTTCGAACACAAAGAAATTTATTCTCTATATATGAAGTTCACTACGAATTTTATTCTTACTCATGCTATTTCATTTATTTATCCCTTGCTTTATGTTTTACTTCAAGTGAAATGATTATAGCAAATATAACTAAACTGAACTCAGTGGCGCAACAGCCCATCAGGACTAAGGCCTACTGTGCCCATTTCAGTTTACGTGACCTTAGGCGTTGGGGTGCATGTGCAGAGGTTTCGGTCAAGTGGTCAGTCTGACGTGAAACTCCCAGTGTTTAGTTCTCAAGCAAGTTTGGTACTCATTTATCGACTTACTGAAGGGATAAAAGGCTGAGTCGATCTTGCTCAGCCCGGGATTTTAACTCCAGACCTGTGGCGTGGAAGCCCAATACACTACCACTCAGTCACTGGGCTTCAAAATATAACTAATTTTACTTATTATTGTCGTAGAAATTGCAAGACCATAAAAGATTGAGCAGAATGGGAGGAAAACTGATATATAAGCAGATAATACAAATGTAGATAAGTGGTTTTATTTACAAAGGGATAATTTTTATACTACAATGAAAATGCAGAGGGTCAGCAGAAAGTAAGACCATATCTGCTGAAGTTGCAAACAGGAATCTCACGAATTAAGCTTTCACTTTGGCTGAAGCAGATCAAGTGCATTATGGTTAATTACATCTTAGATACACTTGTTTGGCGAAAGATCCGGAAACGTTGCAGATAAGGAAACAATTGAAATGCTGCAAAGCTTACCTGTTAATGAATGTGTCTCATGCTGTCCTACTGGAAAATACCATTTTGCAATTACAGAATGTAAGGCAGCAGAACTTTCAGAAGTGTCTTAGCAACGTTTGGTTGTACCGGCAATATACCTTTGATGCGTACTGGAAATGACCTAGCATGTCCGATGGAACCCAAACCACTGGCTCATGCCAACGTGCTCTCAATCGGCAACTATGATCCAAAAATCATAATTGAAACTCGCCTCTAAATCATTCAATCGTTTTAAGTTTTGCTATCCCGACACCATCGCAATCTTACAAACTTTGGTAGGTTGGTGTCAGTGACAGTCGCGATTTGTTGTTTTCCATCCATTAACAACTTTTGAAAATCTGATAAATCTTTCTTTTTCTGTTATGCCACTAAATACTATACTTCAGAGGTCGCCAAAGTGGTGGTCCGCGAGAAAATTTCGCTGGTCTCCAGAAAAATGTGGAATATACTCCCTTATCCCGTTAAGTTATGTTTTAACCCTCTGACTGGAACATCATTTTTTTGCCGCACTGAGAAACTTCCATGTGACAGACGGGTACGTAATTTTTTTTTGAATTTTATTAGCTTATGAGCTGTTTTAAATGGCTTATAGCTCATGAAATTGAGTATGGCTCAAATAAGATGTGTGGATTTAAATCAAGCACAACAATATATTTTTCTCACTGGACTAATATTTTTATAAAAACGGATTAAAAAATATTTATATTCATGTAAAAGTAATTAAAATTATAATACCAAACACAAAAAAATTACAGGAATGTCCGTGTGATAGACGACGATAGATAAGGAAAATTGACACATCGTGAGTTGAAAAAAATCGTTACGTACCCCACCACTTGATACTCTCTTTGGGTAGAGTCTAACTGAAGATGTCAAGGCAGCCCACCCCCAAAATCACACCGCAGCAATATCTACAGGCATCAAAGCAAATCATCCCCGTTTGAGAAACGGATGCTCCGGTCATAGGGTTAAGTTGCATTGATTACGTTCCTAGCTCAAAATTATTCTTTGTAAATATATTTAACATTCACAAAATCCTATTAGTGGTCCGTGGAATTTAAATTATGAATTTACTGGTTCGTGAGATCAAACAGTTTGGCGACCACTACTTTACGTTACACTTCCGTTAAAGACTCCACGCTAAAACATTTTGTCTCCGGGTGATATCATAGCTTTACGTGAGAGGTGGTCCAATTGAAATCTTTTTCGTAAATGTATTAAGCTATCCGACTACGTTCGGAACCGTGATTTTAAAAAAGCGCATAAATGGATAATTTTCATTCATGATATTTAGTGTCACTCAGATTAGAATACATGCATAAAATTGTTTTAAGGACATTTTGGCAAAAAAAATTTATTTAAATATATTTTTGGCAAAAAATTAACGTAGAATAATCTTTTTTCCAAATGTTCTCCTTTTGTGAAAAATGGTTCTATTATAACAATATTTTGTCTGTATATAGCTCAGACCTCTCTACAGAGGCTCAACTAGAATTACAGGCAAAATATTATTACAATAGAAGCATTTTTCACAAAAGGAGAACATTTGGAAAAAAAGATTATTCTAAGTTAATTTTTTGCCAAAATATTATATTTAAATAATTTTTTTTGTCAAAATGTCCTTAAAACAATTTTATGCATATATTCTAATCTAAGTGATACTAAATATCATGAAAATTATCCATTTATGCGCTTTTGCAAAATCACGGTTCCGAACGTAGTCGGATACCTTAAGAAACCTATTATATGTAAAAGTTTTAACTGATGTTATGCATCTCTCCAGTAGTCGTACATATTCACTTAACATGCCTCACAATATTCATGCGTAAAGTTATATTCGAAATGTTTTTCTTCCTTTACAACAATTAACGTATAATAATAAAAAAAGAGATTATTTTCATACAAAAAAAGGCATACTTAATTTCAAAATAATATTCAGGTAGATTTTCATAGTTGTTCAATTTTAAACACATGTCAAGCATAAATCCATAGGACCATCAAATTAAAAGCCTGAAAAAATATTTTTAAAAAAATCTTGAAAAAGTGAAAACTTCTGTTGGTTAGGAAAATAATCAATTTAAAGATAAACATAAAAACTTCTTTTATGTAATTTAAATAATATAATTACTCACTAAAATAGAACTGTTACCTTGAAAAGTGCATGCACAATATGAGACTAAGCATTAATTATCAAAATTTATTACATGACAAGAGGTTAGGAAACGAACTATGTCAGAACTCTGGTTCACCGAGTATGATATATTTTTATGGTACATCAATTTAATTCGCCTAATGTATCTTTTGCTTATCGTTATTAAGTTTTTGAGTTTTATTACTTTAAGATACACAGTTTGATACAATGTATCTATATGTTTATGGTTTTTGTTCTGATCTTTTCCATTCTCAAATTTCTAACACACTTTGACTGCTTTTTATTCACTGACTCACATTACTTTTCGTTTACAATATAGATATATTATTTTCATGAAAATTTATTATTTTTCCCACTGCTTTGGAAAAATAGTATTGCATTAAACTTCGGAACACTGGGTTTCAATTTTGCATGCAATTCTATAACATAAATTTTCAAAAAAAAATTATAGAACCATTTCTTTTAATAAAGAAAAAAAATATACTTAGACCTATATTTCCCATTGAGTTTCTTAAACTATAAGCGATGTATTGTAACAATTGTTTGGTACATATAATTTTCGTGTATAAATTATTTCCAAACATTCCTGGTCAGAAATTTCTTTTTCCCAGTTAAAGTGAATACTTTTTATTTAGTATATTTTCTGTCTGAGTCTTTTCTCGACATGAAATATTTTCATTTAAGTTTGAGAGAATATATATTATTATTGGATATAAATATAAAAAACATACCTCGAAATACTTTTATTCATGTAACCACCTGGGTAATAATGTCTATTTTGGTTAGTTCTGATAAAATTGCCAACGCCAAAAGGAATAGTTATAGAATTCTGCAAAATGCCTTTTTATTAAAGAAAAAAAACATGCATGGCCTAAATTTTTTTTAAATTAATTTTAACTTTGAATTAGAGTATTATTGAAGTACAGAAGAATGAGGGTTGGTTATATTTAATTACTATATAGAATGTTTGACGTGTTTTAAAAAATACTAGGTAATTCTTAAGATAACTTTATTTTAAAACTTTTTCTCTATCTGAAAACATTTTCCTTTTATTTTATCTCTCTCTAAGAACTGTAATAACTTAATAAAACCACTAAGAAAGAAAATACTTTAATTATAATTTACTTTGTTATATTTAATTATTTTATATACTTTATTATTTATAATTTATTATAATACTTTACTTTTAAATTTTAAACATAGTCATCGTTTTTATTACTCTTTATCAATTACTTTATATATTTTGTACTGCTCTATATTTTTACTCTAATATATTCAAATATTCCTTAATAATACAATATATTACACTTCTTGTTTAACGTATTTTATCTAAGATGTAGATTAAAATTTTAATTAAATTGTTCTTAAACATTAATTTATTTTTAGTTTTATAATTTATCATAAGTGTTAATTTATTATTGTTTCGCTTATAGCGTTGATTTAACTTTTTTCCCTTTTAAATTTATTTTAAGAATTAATTGCATGTTTTCATAATTAGTTTATATTATTTGTTTTTTACTTATTTTTTATTATATATTCTCTTTTATTTTATTATCTTTTACTCATTTTCATTTCATATATTAAAACGAGTATTAAATTTTAATTATTTTATGAAGTTTTTTTTGCGTAATTTTAAGGTAGTTCGCTTCTAAAATATATACATAAATTGCCTATATTCAATCATTTCGCCTAATAAAAAAAACGTTGTAAATTATATTAATTAAACTATTCTCCAATTAAACTTTTGTGGAAATATTTTTTTTCAAAAGACTAATTTAATAAGCATTGACTATATTATCAAATGATCATCATCAAAAAATTCATCTTTAGCATGGTTTTTTTTCCTTTAAAATTGTCTTTTTTTATTCCAGAATTTTAAAAAAAATTCTGCAAAAATGAAACAAGAAAAATACATTTGAAGTAGCTTTTGATATCAAGCTTAATTCCCTTTTCTTTAAATTCAGGTTCACTGTACTTACAAATAATTCTTGACTTATTCAGAAAATAAAGTCAAAAATAAACTATAGTTTCCTACAATATCAGGAAGTTAATTATATTAATAATATATTAAGCATTACAGACATTCATGTGATCAGGTGAAATTTAGCGAATAGAAACATAGTAGCTTAATTAAGAAATAAGAAATCATTAGAGATTTATTATTCCTCACAAGCTTTTAAAACTTAGTGTGCATTAATATTATTAAATATCTAAAAATCCTTTGAGCCTTATTAATTTATGACTTTGAGAACAATTTTTCTTGACAGAAAATATATTACTGAATTTATTATAAATTAATAAAATATTGGGACGTGGACTTTCAAATTGATTGCCAGAATTAATAAACACATTTTTCGTAAATATAAATTTCATTATAAATTAATATCTGGACTAAATAATATTACTATATTTTTATCTCAATCAATTTGAGTAAAGGCATAGAGCGAATTAAAAGGAAAATAATAGAATAAGAATTGTAATGATTTCACGCGTTTTTTTTAAATTTGTAAGTTCCAAAATAAATGTTTTGCATCTTAGAGGGAAAACAAGAAAATATTTAAAGCCGTTCTGCTAGCTAAGCAAGGGTATTTAAACATTTGGCTATTTAGAAATTAGGATATTTAAGATGTGAATGACTGTTTTTATACTATAATGATACTTTAATTATATAAATATTTTCAACAGCTTTGTTACTTCTATTCTATTCTTAGAACGTTAAGTTATTTATTTACATTTTCTATGTATGAGATGTTATTTCGTTAATCTAATTGTATATTTTTTTCCTCAATCCATTCTTGTACTCCTGTCCTGACAATCAAAAAATACTTTTATCGCATTTTGCACGGATGATTTCCATGATGACTTCCATGATTTGATTTTAGTTTCCTTGTAAATTACGTTAAAATTATCCTCTTAATTTAAAGTCAAAATTTGTCATTGATATATACATATAATAAAACTGTACCAAATTAATTATTGTATTAAAATATATATTCTTTGTTGACATGGTTTTGTTTATTTTTAAAATAAATTTCTTTTGATTTTTTTATAATATTTATTTGTAGTAATATATAACTTTGTTAAAAGTTTTTAAAAACATTTCTTCTAAATCAAAATACATTATACATATTTAAAACAAAAATAGAAAGTTTAAAGGCATTAATATTTTCTTGTTATTTAAATGCAAAATGAAGGAAAAGAAAAGAAATATATATTCCTTTCAAATTGTACTGTTATCCATATATTCTAAGGGAAGTAACTGTCGCTTATTTTCACATAATTAAGCAAGGGAAAATATTCACAAAAATGTAGGCAAGTATTTGAAAAAATATTAAAGAATTGAATATTATACGTAAAAGTGAATTTTTAATAAAGAAGAAAAAATTTACTTCTTCCTGCAATAAAGAAAAATAAAACAATGCCTTTTGTGAACTACAGCATTATGTCTTTTTTAATAAAAGCCATTTAAAAAATTATTTTTTATTTTATAATTTACACTTAGTTCTTCAGTAACTACATTGTCAGACTTAGAACAATTTAATTGTTACGCTCTTAGAATGTTAAAAAATGTATTAATTTTTAAGTTCAGATTTTTATGGACACTCATATATGTAAAATTTTTGTTAAAAATAACGCATTTCTAGGATTTTATCTCTTTACAACTATACAGCTTTAAATATGACACATATTTTGAAATGTACTGTTTTTTTGCTCAAAAATAAAGTTTTAGTTATATGTTTATGGAAAACACATGGAAGTTATTACATATTAAATTTTCTGGTCATTATATTTGCTTATGTCAACGATTTCGTTAGATATATTGCATAAGAAGTAATATATAAATACACTCTGCTTTTCCTTTCTAAATTAATACTTTATCATCCAAGTTGATATGATTCTTCATTATTAAAAAAAACTGCTTTCTCGGGAGGAGGAAATGTATTTTGTGTAAGATACACCATTTTTATTAATAGCTTTCTTGCAATAAATTAATGACTTGGTTAGTGAAGCTTCGAAAATACTGATTTATATTGAGTTTGAATTTCTCGATGGAAGTTATATATATACATATACGTATTTCGATTGAAAAGTTTTTTCAAAGTTGAATAATTCCCAAAATTTACCTTAATTTTATTTTATTTTCTGGTCGTATATTTTTACATTTATTATCAGAGAATGTAAAATTGAATGATATTTAAAAAATTCATAAAGAGGTCCAGTAATAACTAATCTATGCCAGTACTTTGTGGTTTATTGCAATGTTTTTATTTATATTTGTTATTATTATTATTATTTGTACAATTGATTTCAAGAATGTGCCAAGAAACGAAACAACAAGAAAGAGAAAGGACTTCCAGCACGTGTCGGAATTCGATAGAGTCAGGATTGTGGCCTACTGAGAGTGGGGTTTATTATTCCTTAATTTTACTACTCGCAACACTCGGAGTCCAACGACTGTCATACGAATCAGGTATCGAAGGTTTCACGAGGGTCAGACATGTCAAATTGACTTTGCACGATCGTCCAACCACGTCATGAACCTTGAGTCAGGAAGTAGGCTTGTTTGCATCATGACAAATATCTCCGCGGACAGTGCGAAGAAGTCTGGAGCAGCACAGACTGTCTGCACCTCGACCATTATTGCGGTAGCCCAACCGCAAAACTGGATACAGAAATGACATCATCACATCACCTTCTGGTACGTTACGGTTCTGCTTGTAGCAGCATAATGGTCACATCCATATTTGAAGTCATATAAAAGAATGCACGTGGCTTGCTTACTTTTCATATTGTAGTACGGGCCATGCGCCTGGTGTTATAATATGAGCTGCGTATGGGTAATCGATAGTACTTCTTGTTTGCGTCTTCAATAATCTGTTCAGCTGTGGTACTACATTTCGCTGATCTTCAGGCCAGTGGCTGTGACCTGTCTGTGACGCCTGAGAGACAATGTATTTCAGCAAGATAATGTAAGGTCGCATGCCGCTATAATGTTCTGAACTACCTCCAAATAGAGGGTGTTCGACTGTTGTCGCATCCAGCCTATTCTTCAGCTCTTTCACCAAATGAAAGTATCTATTCATGGGTTGCTGAAAGACTGAGCCGGAACCGTTTTCAATCCGCTGTGATTGATGATCTATAGCACAGGAACATCATGGAACTATTTGAGTGTATCTGCCATTTAAGCCTAGTTCGACTCATTGTCGAACTGGATCATAGATATTTTAGCTGTCAAAGGTGGTACCTTGTATACCACCCGAAATAGCTCCAAATAATCTACAAATTAAATCATATTCTCTTCCCACTATGCTGTATACCTACAGTAAGTGAATTTTTGTTATTTGCTTTCATTCCTGGTACTGCATTTTAAGAATAATAGTTTAACATTTTAATAATTCTACAAAACTATTGGAAGATGAAATTCTGAAAATTATAGCAATTAACATGAGACATTTTATGATAAGAAAATGTCAATGAAATAAAAGAGCAAATCTATTGCGTTTTCTAAAAATAATGTTCTGTCTTTGGCCCGTGGAGTAGGGCCAAGCTTGTTTCACAGGATCCTAACCTTTTATCTCTCAGCATAAAATTAATAAGTAATGTACAAGAAAAATAATGAAGAATAAAAAACAGAATTAAGAATCAGTTAAGCCTAAAAATTTCACGTGTAATCAAACAGAATACTAATAGTATAAGGTAACAAATTCGAAAATATTGCTTATAAGTAAAAACAGTAGCAGACAGAAAATAATTTTGAAAAGCAGCCAAAAATGCCAAAAAGATACTAAAATTTCATAAACGTAAAATTAATATTGAAATTAAGATCAGTAGAGGAAAATGTGTACTGGAGGTTAAAGGCTGATAATAAAATATAAAATATTACTTTTTACTGTAATCTGGATTAATCTTGAAACTAAAAGAACTTAAAAAATATAGATAAATTGGAAGAGCTAAAAGTAAAAAATGTATGCAAATTATGATAATATATTATTTACGTTATTTTTATGAATAAAAGTTTATAGAAAGCTATAGCAGAATAATTATGTTCTGAATGGAATTTATAAACTACTTTGTAATTTTTTAAAATTTTTCTATATGATGTTAATAACAAAATCATTATTTATTTGTTGCCAACTAAGTATAATATTTCTATAAACTGAGATACACTCAGGAACATTGAAAATAGCGACCCAAGAAGAAAGCATCGGATTGAAATGAAATTTAATACACATAATGACACAGATGAGAGATTCACTTGATCTCAAAATGAAGACAATTAAACGAATACAGGGTGTGCAACGACACAAATACTGGGCAACTTCAATAGCGCGTTGGACCACCTCCAGCTGTAATACATGCCACCACACGGTCCGGCATTGAGTTGATTAGACACCTTATGTTGTCCTGTGGCAGATGGGCCCACAACTCTTGAACAACCAACTCTAAATCATGTATAGAGGGACACGATGGCATCTGCCGTTTTAGCTGATCCCACACGTGCTCTACAGGGGGCAAATCGGGGGAGCGGGCTGGCCATGGAAGAGTCTGAAAATGACGTAGGAAGTTTTGAGCAACTCTTGCTGTATGCGGACGAGCATTATCTTGCTGGAAAATAGCCCCTAGGAGACCATTTAGGAAAGGTCCTACATGGGGTCTAAGAATATCATCAGCGCAACGTTGGCCCGTTAAGGTTCCACGCATCACAATTAAAGTGGACCGGCTATCATAGGCTATGCCCCCCAGACCTTTACACAAGCTGTGCGGGCAGTGTGACGTAGAAAAATGTGGGAGGAATTGTACCACTCACCAGGGTGCCTCCGCACCCGTACACGGTTATCATCTGTCTCCAAAACAAACCGGGATTCATCACTAAACACAACCTTTTGCCAATCTGTGACATTCCACATTGATCTGGCTTGGCACCACTGTAGACGCAGTTGCCGATGTTCCGGTGTTAAAGGGTGTGCACGGAAAGGGCGCTTGGATTTAAGATATGCTTCTGCAAGGTGTCTAGAAGTTGTTTGTGGAACAATTGCTACGCCTACGTCTGCTCGTATCGTTGAACGAGTCACTGTGGGGTCCACAAGTGCTTGCCGCACGATCCTTCGATCCTCCCTCCTCGTGGCCTTCCTGGTCGCTCCAGACCAGGTTTTCCGCGCGTGGATACCTTCCCGTGTCCACTGCTCCCAACAATTTCTAACGGCACACTCCGAACGATCCACTTGGACAGCAACACGGCACGTCAACCAGCCTGCAGTTTTCATCCCGATGATCAGGCCTCTTTCAAACTCGCTTAACTGTTAGAAATGTCTTCTAACACGGTTACCTGGCATGTTTCGCTTACCAAAGTCTTCCTACAATCGGCGGGAAATCGTCACGTTTATGAATCTTCAAATTTACGCTGGCTTATACAGCACCATCTTCCTGATTGTAGCGCCACCTCGGCGTGTATGAGCATGCATATTGGTACAAAACTTGGATCATTTGCATAGCACATTACGCTGCACTTATTTGCAAAGTTTCGCGATTGTACTAAGCTTCCTTCTTGGGTCGCTATTTTCAATGTTCCTGAGTGTATAAAGAAATAATTTTGTCCAAAAGGAGCATTTCATTAATGTTTAAATTAAAGGCTTCTTTATTTACCATAAATATTATATTTTAAACAATATAATTACCTGCATTTTAATTATAAATTAAATGAACAATTTTTGTTTATGTCAGAATTGGTTTTTATTAAATTCAAATAATCAGGTGAGAAATTAAAATTAGAGATATAGTATAAATTTTTTTATAAAAAATAAAATTATATAGATATTTTATTTAAATAAATTATTTGATTCTTTTACATCCGTGCTACTTATTAACGTATGAAATACAGTGTTAGAAGTAGTTCGAAGTAAACCAAATAACTTTTCATGATGAAATTTGTACGAATTTATGTTGAGTTTTGTAATGATGTATCCACATCTATGTGCATTAATTCCAAAAAAGATGGCAGAAGAGTTGTGCGTGATGTTCAACGCAATAAATTTGTGCTTATATTTTTATAACTTTTTACTTCCATTCAGAACATATACTTAAATGAATGGAAGAATCGAGTAATATAAAAATTGTAATGACGCTACTTTGTGTTATCGCATCACTTAATGTATGCTCTCATAAAAAAAATCACTGTAAATAACATTTGAATTTTTATTTGCCTGAACAAGTTTGGTACCATTTTTGATGACTGAATGAAAATAAATTAATGATGCTATTGGATTAATTAACTTCTAAGAAAAGTAAATTTTGTGTACGTAGAGTGATTTGTTACAGATTTAATATAAATATTTTAAAGAATTAACGATTCAAAGATATTTGGAAAAACTATTCAATGGCCATTATTCTGGAGTTTTACTGAAAAAGATTTGTTTGCAGTCTTTTTAAAATACAGAATTTTCCCAATTTTTTTCTCTCAAATCAGTTTTTAACTTGATATTTTTTATACATTTTGTTATTTTTTTTCATATAATACATCAAATGAGGTATCTCTTGAATTTATTTAATTCGCTCAAAAATAAAATATGCTGTCTTATACTTTTTTAGCTTTCGAATCTTTCATGGTAAGATCAATATTTAATCATTGTAAACTAGTTCTCTCAAGGAGATCATTCCCGATATTGGAGTTTCGCTGTCGAATTCATCTTAAGATATCGGAGATCATCACATGTAAATGTGAATTTTGGATTATCAGGGCATGGGTAATACAAATATCTAAAAAAACTTTGCAGGCTATTCACTTTTTATCGTGATTGTACTTAGTAATTCAGTCTTTTTAAATAAAAATGCTAACATTCTGATTTATTTTCATAACTAACAAATAATAAGCTATCGATTTTGTCGCAAATTTTTTTAAAAAAACTCAGTAGAATTTTTTATATAATCATGTTAAGCATTAATGGATTTATCATTTGCATATATGAACATTTAACTCGGAAATTCTTGCGCAATATCTTAAGAAGTTTGAAATTTAAGGAAATAAGGACGTAGAAAAGTAGCATTCATATGAAAAAATAATTTTAAAAATTAATTTAATTAGTTTGTTCATAGCCTTATATAAATTTTTTCTAATTATTAAAATTTAATTCAATTAATTTTCGTATAGAATAATTATTAAAAATATTCATTGGTATTTTAACCGTTGCATTAACAGAGTTCTAACGACATCCGATACTGACGACATCTGTATTTTTCGATCCATCCAAAATTTTTACTTAGAGCCTAATGTAACCATCTCAACATAGATTCAATGCTTATGACACATAAATTTTTTTTTTATGATTTCTTTGACTGAATGTATTTGCAATTCATAAGCCCTCACATTCCATAGCTCATTACAGCTACTACAAATTTTTAGATCCCTTGCAAGAAACTGCTGATGCAAGATGAAATAAAAATGAATGAGTTTATTAGTATTATTATACTTTCGTCAATATTAGTATTATTAAATTTATTATCATTATTACATTACTAGCTTTTATCCGTGACTCTTTAAATAACTGTCAAAGTCATAATCATTATCATTAGAAAGTAAATAAAAGAATGATAATTTCTTTATTGTTGACTGGGACCGTTAAAATTTAAAAATTCTAAAATTGAGCTTAGTTTAAAAAACTGATATATTATATTATAAAAATATATTATAAAAATATATTATAAAAATATTTAATAACAAAATATTAATATTTTAAAAAGTTGAAAGTGTACCTACGTTTAACAAATATAATTTCTCTTTAAAAGAGCTCAAAATAGAATTTTATTCTAGGATGCTATTGTACACTATATTATATGCTCTTCCGTCAGGTGCAAATATATGAAGATTTCGGGCATTGGACACACGCGAAATGGGGAAAATTTAATCGTTTTTGCGTAATACAAAAGAACGGGTGCGAAAATATCATCATTTATGAATCTATATCAATTGTAAAATTACAAAAAGTGCGTAGCTTTTGAAATGCACATAAAATAATTAATATGATTTTTTTGTGAGATATTATTCAGTTTGAAGAATTAAAACGAGAATGTTAGTAAATAAAAATATATTAAAAAGTTATCTACCATTTCATTAAAATTGTTATATTTAGACCTTTTTCAAAAGGAAAAAGAAAAAAAAAGAGCAAAATTTTAGGTACTTACATATTATGCCATCGACCTATTTCTTCAAATCAAAAACGTTGCCAAATGCCGCGATATGTTGCCAATAGAAGCAAAGTATTATCGAGCATGTCCAAAAAAAAAATTAATTACGATGATAGCATTTAGCGACGCTTTTTGAATTGAAGACGGCTCTATTTGGAGTAACAAGTAAGTACTAAATTTCATTGTGTTATGGCTTAGAATTTGAAGCATTTAAAAATTGAGTAAAAATAACATTTAATTAAGAAGAATTTATATGGTGAAATTGTCGAATCGGCCACTGGTCCGCCAATTTGGCCCACTTTTGCGTGAGTTTTGGAGTAGCAACCCTACGATTTTTGGCGAGAAAAAACTTAACTTAGCGGGATAAGTGACCGATACGGCAATTTCCCCGAATTTATAAGGGAAAAATTTGTGACTTTGAACATGATTAGTTTTAACTTAATTTTACTTTTTCTTCTGAAAAATAAATTAAACGCTTATGATTCTAAAAACTATTCTTTATTATCGTAAAGTTTACAACGAATAAGATTGAAACTTGAAACAATATATTATTGCGTTGACAAAAATTATAAATTCTTTAAGAAAATTCCAATGTAAGCAATTTGAACCAATATTATATAATATTATCATTTATAGTCTAAATGTATACGACTTCCAGTTGTGAACAATTTTTTACTGGTCCAATAACAATGCTATAATTAATTAAAGAGAAAATCAGGAGTGGATAAATAAAATGAGTATATAAGTAGAGGATAGTGAAAACATTTACATATATATACAAATGAACTTATTTCGGTACTTACGTATTAGCGTCACCACAACCAAATTGGAGCCATGTGAATCTCACCAAAACATCGAAATAACAAAACTCTAACGTGTCTTATTTGGAAAACTCCAACAAAGGCATAGATTTTGGTGGAAAATGGCGATTCACGTATCGCCAATTTGGCTGCATTGACACTAATACGTAAGTAACACTTTTGCTAAATTTATTGTATTGAGAAGCAATTTTTACATTACTAAGAGTAAATTAACATGCCTTTATTATTCCTATTGGTATGATTTTATAGGCACAAATGTGTTAAATCATTTTTCCTTAATTGCAAATCATTCAAAATAAATCATTAAATTGATATGTTACCACAAGAGAAATTATACATTTTCCTGTATGCTATACACAATTTTTTCAAAAATCTGCAAAACTCCTTTGAAAAATAAAAACATAGCTGCTGCAATAAAAAATATTCCTATGTGTACAATTTTCTTATTAAAACCATATTTATTCGGCAGGTTTCCACCTTCTCTATATATTTCTATTCGTTTAACGTCCTTCATAGTATTTTTAGTTCGATTACATGTTCCGCAACCACATTTTTCTATATTCTTTCTGCTTAATAAAGGAGGAAAGTAATCTTTCGTACAATTTCTATCAAAATGTCGTAAAACTGAACAAGAATTGCCGTTATTTGTAATATTTGAAACGTGTTTTTCTCTGTACTCTGATTCTTCTGGAACATTTTTGACTAAGAAAATCTTATCGCAATCATTTTCTTCTAATCTTTCAGGATCAAAACGTTTTTCCATTGAAAATATTGATTTTAATTCCATTATTACACGTCTCTTTCGAAGGCGATAAATTATAGGAACCATACCGTAATAATTTTCCATGTCTTCCTTTGGATAAATAGTTTTATTTGTGAGACTCTTTTCATGTTCCTCTTCAGAAATCTCTACATCCGTCACTAAAGTAAACTTAGAGAAGCTCTTTCGACGATTTTGGGAAATATTATGATACTTTGGCTTGAAGAGTGAATACATATCATAGCTAGCAGAAATACTGGCTGAATTCTTTGAAATTGAAGTATGCCTATGGTTTTTTAGTGCTTTCAATGATTTAGAACCGGTTACAATTTTTTTATTGGCTGGTGAACTTCTAATAAGCCGAGGAATTTTTGATGGTGGCTTGAATGATTTTGATTGATTCAAATCATTTGGTAAATTCGCAGAACTGATTTGAATGTCACAAATTTTCGATGAAAGAACAGGAATTCTTTGTGGTATTTTTGATTTTTTAATTATATTAAAATTTTCAACTGAATTTTCAGCTGCTTTAAAATTTATGCACTCCATCATGCAGCTTGATCTGCATTTCCTCAAATTTTAATGTTTTCATAATAAGTCAAACGTTGCCAAATAATTGTAACTATTATAAAATTACATTTAAAAAAAGTCTATTTTGAACTTAAATTGAAATCCTTTAGTTGGTAGAGTGGCAAGGAATCGATGGAAATTGGATTCAGACTTGAAAATTATTTTTATTTATTTATTCAATGCTGTACTTAGCTTCTTAACCGTTTGACGCCAAGCCTCCCAGTATCGACTGACGACATCATCGGTCGGGTATTCTTCGAGTGTAGTGCATTGGAACAGGTGGTTGCCATCCATCCTGGCATGGCCGTAGAGAGGGCAGGTCTCGTCAGCAGCCATGCCAAGCCAGTGGAGGTATACTCCCAAAAAGTTATATCCGGTGGTTAGGTGAAAGCGGGCTACAACCTCGGGATAGGATCCACAGTGGCCAAGCTTTCCCTTGGTTTTCCAAGGCTCTGGGTGTTTTGGGTCACAGCAGTACATTTGCTAATATATCTAAAAGAATGTCCTTTGCTCTTCTGAGAGTTAAGGGGACTTCCGGTTGAGACGACTCGGCTTCGTTTTTGGCTTTTTGGTCGGCTCTCTCATTGTCGGAGATCCCAACATGACTTGAGACACACTGTAAGGACACAGTCCAGCCATATGAAATGAGCTCCGCAACTTTAGTTCGGTACTGAATTGTGTTAAGGCAGTCATTTGGTGTGTTACTGCTTAAGGTTTGGAAGACGAGGAAGGAGACAACTTTTACAGGAGCTAGACCAGCAGCTAGTAATTGTGCAGTATCTTCACAGACAGCCAAAACCTTATAATCGTCATTGGTGGCGCTTTTTCCCACGACCGATGAGTCCTCAAGCAGCCGGCAGAACCATCCCATGTCGGCTCCGTCTGTTTCTGGTAGGTATGAAACGTCAGTATAGATATAGAGCCAGTATGCTTGAAAGTTAAGAATAGAACATTGTTCCCCAGATGGTGTCTGATGCATGTTAAATATTTTTGCCGTTTTTAAACTATTATGTTGTTTTCAAATAAAGATTTCACTCAAGTGTCGACCTCGTTATGAAATAATGTTTCAAAAATTGTATTTGCTGCTTTATATGTATCTTTAAAAGGGCAAATTAAAAAAAATGGGTACTTACGTATTAGTATCACTGCAGCAAAATTGGCGCCTCGCGAATCGTACCTTGATGTCAACACAAAAAAGATTTATGGTTTTACATGGGAAAAAAACATTTAATCAGATTTTAGCGGAAAATTGCGCGATTCGCTTGGCGTCAGTTTGGCTGCGGTGACATTAATACGTAAAAACCAAAAAAGATATATGGATAACAAACAGAACACAAAATTCATTAGCTGAATACTATTTTAGTCCACACCTTTATTTTTGGCCTTGGCGGATTATTATTTTCATCTGAATAGAATGTTGGCTCAATGTAGCATGATTTTTTTTCTTCTTTGCCAAAGGTGTGGACTAAAATAGGATTTTGCCAGATTCATTATTTCACCAAAATGAGATACAGTGATGATTATTTTTTTTTAATTCGTTTTACGTTATTTCTCAAAATTTTATCAATTTGAGTATTTATTAATCGAATGGATATAACAACAAAATTATTCAAAATATTATAATTTTACTTAAATTTTCGAAAAAAAATTATATTTTTTTGCTTTTATTCTTTTATTTTTAATCGTTTTTATAAAAGTCAGTTCAACATCCTAAGACTAGTTTATTGGATGATTTAAAAATTTTGAACCGTGATCAAGGGAAGATACGACATAAATATTGTTCCTCATTATTTTAAGTTTTAACCATGAAACGTAAGAGAAAGGCTTCTACACTTCCTAACATCCACACCTTTTGAGAACTTCAAAGCTCACATCAGGTTCTGGTAAATGTGTAGCATCGCACGTGCTTAATTCGCATGATAAGGCCCTTCAATGTATCAAGAAGTGAATAACGACGTTCAATACCATTGAAAGGAGATAGCCTTAATATGAATTAAATAAAAAAGGATTGCTATAACATAAAAATTATAGAATAATTTTCTAGTAAATTCGAACTCAGTAATGAATGAAAAGTTGGTATAAGCCTTGTAATTCCAAATAAAGGCATTGACCCGTTTTAGTTCAGTGGTTCCTACTTCGAGGTTATGGCTGTTGATGTTTTAGTCCAGGTCTGCGTTCTATTCCTAACTTCACTGAAGACTTTTTGCCTAGAGTAACTTAAGTACGTTAAGTTTGCAATTCTACATAAAATCTATATCATCCCCTCCACTCCAACTCCATGAAATGGGATGCTGAAATTAGGGAAAAAACCAGCTCAAATATCAATCTCATCATCTGTGACTATGACCATTTTTTTTATTAAGAACATTTATAACCCCGTGCACCACAAAGTTTCACACGGGGGCTTACATAGAAGTAAGCGTGAAGCACAAATCACAAAGAAGAGAAGAACTACAACACAAACATCCATGCCTTACCCGGGATGCGAACCCGGCCCCTATGGCATCGTAGTCAGCGTCACTGACCACTATACCGGATGGGTGGCTTTGACTATGACTTAAACTTACGAAACATAGTTGGTGAACAGAGAATTTGAAAAATCGCTTTAAACTCTATATAGTGATCAAAGTCCCATCCCTCCCTAGGTTGTAATAAAAAAGGCAATTTGGGGGCACTGGCTAAAAATGAGAAACATGACACGGCTTAAAATTTTCATGACGACGTGATGTGAAAGGAGAGATAGGATTCAGCTCTGGTGTCAACCTTTTACAAAATTATAAGCTATTCTTTCGTTTTAAATAAGGCATTAATTCTGGTGGAAAAATAGGCAATATAAAATATTCCGTGGACTAAACTATAATAAAGCATTATAATGCATTAACAAGCTAATTTAGAAAGCAATTACTGGTTTTATATTTCTTTCCTATCCCCCCCCCTTTTGACTTACAGCATCTAAAATTACGTCTTCTATTCCTAAAGAATTAATTTATATAACTTTAGTGGGATACACAGTTCTTAGAATATGCTTTCCAAAATTGTTCAATAAACATGAATCGCAAACACTTATGTGCTTTTTTTAAGTTAATAATTTTGTTCGAAAACGCATTACTTATGAAATGTTTTAAAAACCAATTCTGACGAATATTCATGATGAAACTGACTAGCAGTCGTTACACAAATCTGAAAAGCATCACAAATATCAAAAATTTTAACATTTCTGATCATTATGTAAAAATAGGACTATAGCAGCCTGATTTTAATGATCACATTCTTCCCACGTTTTCACGGCTTTACCCGAAAACTATAATTAGTGAGAGAAAATAACATTTGATGTATTTTAAATATAACTCGTTTTTAAACTGTTGCGGTATGAATATGTATAATGAGATCGCGATCTTGTCTTACAACATAATTCTAGATACATATTTATGCACTATTCGGATCTCATAGTAGAGTAGAATAAAATGACGTGGAAAAGCTCATAAACTAATTTTTTTAAAAAAGAATGGAATGAAATAAGAGAAGAATGTTTACGTTAATCATTACTGCTGAAAGCAAATCTACTATCTAATATATTTCAGCAAAAAAAGCCCATTCAGAATTTTTAACTCATAAAATAACAATTCTTTTATTGGAATTGTTCGGTTAGGTTTCTGTTGGTTGGGTGGTTGGTTGGTGTCTTGTCATGGATATTAATTAAATAGACCAAAGGTCCTACAGGCAGCATCGGCAATCTGGATGCAATTATCCTCGTATAAGTCCTCATGAGGATTGTTGCTAAAGTGCTGCAACTATAACAGAATGGCAGAACGAGAGAAAAGATGTTCTATGTTAAGCTCCATGTCATGACAATCTTTGCAGAAAGAGTACTTTCTTGTCCCGTTCTTCTGAATTTTCTTGAACTTAAAATGTCTTGTTCTAAGGCTTGTTAATGTGCCTGTACCAGGCTTCTACTTGCATTAATTTCAGGAATTTGGTGTTTCAGCTTGATTTTTCTATCGTCAGGTCTTGATTTTGCTACTGAGTTTCCATCGTTTTTGGTGATGAGTGTTGCAGTGTTGGTATGACTGTTAACCTTGCTTCCTTAGCCAGGGTATCCAGCCATCTCATTTTCAACAATATCAATATGCGCTGGTGATGCAACTTTACCAGAATGGCAGGCCAAGAGAAAAGATGTTCTGTGTTAAGGCATTCGACTACGTTCGGAACCGCGGTTTTGCAAAAGCGTATAAATGGATAATATGTATGATATTTAGTGTCATTTAGATTAGGAAATGTATATAAATTGTTTTAAGAATAGTATTACAATAAAAAGTTAGTTTAGTACAAAATTTTGACAAAAAATGAACATAGAATGACCCATTTTCAAAATATTTTCCTTTTGTGAAAAATGCTTCTATTATAATAATATTTTGCCTGTATATAGCTCAGACCTCTCTAAAGAGGCTCAACTAGAATTTTTGAAATATAAAACTTAGAAGTGAGTTTATATCCATGTTTCACGACAACAGAGGGGAGAAATTAAAAAAAACGCTGATAGTTATTTCAATTAGTTGTAACTCTGAAAATAATGTGAATTTTTCAAAACTCATAGTAGAGCTTCTGTACAGAGGTCTGAGCTATATAGAGGCAAAATATTATTATAATAGAAGCATTCTTCACAAAAGGAGAACATTTTGAAAAAAGGTTATTCTAAGTTAATTTTTTGCTTATTATATTTAAATAATTTTTTTTGTCAAACTATCCTTTAAACACAATCTTGTATTCTAATCTAAGTGACACTAAATATCATAAAAATTATCCATTTATGTGCTTTTTTAAAATCAAAGTTCCGAACGTAGTCTGATACCTTAAGCCCCGTGTCATGGTAATCTTTGCAGAAAGAGTACTTTCTTGTTCTGTTCTTCTGAATGTTCATGCCCCTAAAGTGTCCTGTTAATGACCTTGCCAGGCTTCTATTTGTATTAATTTCAGAAATGTTGTGCTTCAACTTGATTTTTCTATCGTCACGTCTTGATTTTGCTACTGAGTTTACATCGCTTTTGGTGACGAGTGTTGCAGTGTTGTCGTGACTGTTAACCATGCTTCCTTAGCTAGGATATATATAAGCCACCTCTTTTTCATTAATATCAACATGCGCTGACAGCCATCGTATGATGTATCATTTTTTCAAACTGAGAAACTGACGAAGCATATAGTGTATGTAAGTAATTAGCCCTGATTAAATTTTGTGTATTATTTGGAGTGCAGCTTTACATTCACTGAAATTTCTAAGCATCTTATCTCTTCCTTTTTAACTGTAGTTTATGTTCTCATTTAGGGCTGTTTGTATTGCAAGGAGTTCGCAAGTGTAGTTTGATACTATTTTTCCTTCATTCAAAGGCTAGGTTTCGGTACTTACGCATTTCTACGTCGACCAATTCCATCAAATCAGAACACGCCGGCAAATGCTGCAATATAAAGCCAATAGTGGAAAACGTTCCTGCTCATATTTAAACACAGCAATAGTAATGACGACAGCATTTAGCGATATTTTTTTGATTTGGAAATGTCTTTTGATTTGGTGAAACTTTTTTTTAATTACGCCCTCCAAGGTCCTCTCGGACATAAGACGTCTTACAATCCAATATAAAGCAGATGTTGCACTGGCTGGAGGGAGAACTCCACAGTTGTCTTGCGAGAGAACATGAAGTAGAGTGGGACATTCGGATAGATGCTTCCCAGTCATTGGCATTAATAAATTTGGTAAAACTGGTCAAAGGTAGCCCGTTATACGCCGAGGATAAAAATGATAGCTTTAAAAGTAAAAAGAAAAAAATTTAACTTCTACATATATACACTATACCGTTTATTTTTTTAAAAAAATAACATGCCTTATGAACTAAAAAAGTTGTAGTTCTAAAGGTATACTATTTCTTAAAACGCCTAAGAAAATATCTCGATTAAGTGACATCAAAACATAAGAATGTTGCATACATACATTTCAGGCTTCTGCGTAAATAAATTATTGTTTAAACAAACTAAAAAGCACGCTTTTATAGTGAATCGAACTGAAAAGTAAAAAAAAGTAATTCTTAACATAAGAATAAAATAATTAACGAGAAAATTAATGTCATTGGGATAAGAGCCTGAGGTGCTCTATATTAAGTGTTATAATTTCTTACTAGTTCTATTCCGAAATCCTGAGTTAGTGTAAAAATGTAGTACAAAGCACACCCCACACTTTTCACAATGACATTAATTTTCTCGTTAATCCTTTTATTCTTATATTAAGAATTCTTTTTTACTTTTTAATTCGATTCACTAAAAAACGTGTGTTTTTTAGTCTTTTAAACTATATTTTATTTTTCCTTTTTTAGTTCGATCAACAATAAAAGCATGTTTTTTTTTAGTTTTTTAAATTATCATTTATTCATTATTGAATTTAACTTTGAGTTTGATATTTGCAGCCGGAACTATGTGGCTGCCGGAATTAGTCTTGCTTTTCAATGGATATTAATTAACGGATCTGAAAAGTATTTAACTTCCGTTTACGAACCTCGAATGAGTCCCGTATCGTTATATTTCAAAGATTTCGTCTCTATACACGTCAAACTAATAAGTGTGTTAAGAAGAAACATTAAATGTCATCGTATTATCCCCTTTTAAACATATTGCTATAATGTTAATTCATATCATCACTTCTAAACGTGCAGATTTATAAAAATAAATATATATATATATATATTTAGCAGTTAGAACATAAATTTTTTTTGTCACATACACGAGTCTTTTTTTTTATTTCCATTTTCAGAAAAACTAGACAATTGTTTATATTATGGTAAGAAATTGATGATGCATTTACCCTCCCCTTTTTCAAATAAAGAACACTTTTTTGTCTATTTTATTTGTATTAAACAGAAGCCTATTCGCTTTTAGGGTTGTACCTTAATCTTTTGGTCGCTAAATCTGGAATTAGTCGCCAAATCTGGAAATGACATATTTAATTAGTCGCCAAATCTGAAAATGGAACATGCAATAAGTCGCCAAATCTGGAAACCGTTACTCCTGAGACAATGGAACAAAATTATGAAATTATTGTATTGTCATCGGTCCTTCACAAGTATGTAAAATTTCGAATTAATCTGACCTTTTAAAGTAGGTAAAAATCGAATTCAAAAATTCCGTTACATACAAGTGAAATTTATGAAAGCGTGTTAAAAAGAGGATACGCGTTATGCGGCGAATATACCTAAAAATTAAAATATTCTGCTTGAAAGTGTAGGTGCGCGTTATACACCGTATTTTATAAGTGCCGAATTTCTTATGCTTGCACATAAGTCATATGTCCGTCATTTTCATTTCGGGAGATATTTCCTTAAATAAACGTTTCGAGAAATAAGGGTCTATCGAAGATGCACAACAGATTCGAAAATATCATTTGACACGCAACCAGACATGTTGAGAAAATCTGCTGAAGAACCAGGAATCCATCAGCTTTTGAGAAACATTTCAAAGAGTTTTCCGTACAAAAAATCTTACTAGTAAATAAGTTAAAACAGGGTGGTCAACACGGACGGCTGCATTTAGTTCCCGTATTCAAAAGATAAGAACTTCATTCCTCAACTAATCTTAGAGAGCAAAACAATTTTCCCACTTTACAGCTCTGACAAAATAATGGACTCAGAAGCGTGGTTGGAGCTTATTCGCGGAGGACAGAACACGCAACGTTCGCGTCCGTAGCCAAGCAACATAACCACTAGACAAAAGTGATACCCTCTGGCTGGAAGCTATTACTGGCTCAACCGCGCCTCCGCTTCCTTTAATTATTCTTGAATATATTTGTCATAATGTCGCATATTTCTAGGGGAAAATAAATTACTTTAATCTAAATGAGGATTATTTTCATTGATTAATTATTAACATTTAATTATTATTACACACTTATGTTTCTTCTTCATCAAACGGTAACTTTCCTGAAATTTTTCAATAAGAGCAGCAGCTTGAGCTTGTGAAAAGAGGGATAGATGATTTTCAGGAAACTTATTTTTATGTAGTATCCCACATTTGTTTGAGAATAGAAGTGAAGTAGGGAAAGCTTCACTATCGTAAAGCTAGTTCCAAAGATCAGAAGGGCAAAGAAAGGTAATTTACATCTGTGTTCTTTTCAATAACAATAGCTTCAGAATTTCTGTATTAAAAATATTTTTAACTTTCTTTGAATTAGGTCACATTTTTAATAAATGATGCAATTAAATTGTAAGTAATTTAATCTATAAACATTAAAAAAAACAAAAAAATTCACAAAAAATCTGAAAAAAATATTGAAATAGAAAACGAATCTGTATTTATGTGTTAATATCTGTAGATTGGCACAATCAGAGCAACATCAAAATATTACACTGTTTCTCCGATTGTACCTATACTGCAATTGACGAATCGTGTCCTGTGTGTAATTAAGTAAAATCACGGAAGACCATTTTATCCTCGCTAACAGAAAAAGAGAATTTAACGTAAGAAAAGAGAAAAACCTTATTCTCTCGAACACCTGCTCTACGATGGGCTGAAAAAAATCCCTTTCGATGGATGAAATTCCTTAAGGGAGATGGATGAATTCGGATTTTCCCCTTCCTTTTTCCCGAGGGTCTGACAGAAGGAAAAAAAGAAAAAAATACGGACAAGAAAGATGTTGTCGGTGCGACATCTTGTTGTGTTCGCCAAACGCTTTCTAATCGGATCCCGTTTACCAAAAAAGAACCAACTCAACTGGATCGAGCTGGTAGTCATTCTTTATCCTTCAAAGGAATTGACAAACGTCTTCGGCGCCTGAGTTACCAAGAACTTAACAGCGTTGTTTTAAAGAAATCACCCTTTTCCAGCTTGTTCAGATTGCGCCACATTGCTTGGTTCTTTGTTGCTTAACATCGAGCCATTGAAGTTGATCAATTGTTTTTCCTGTTTCTGCCATTTCTCTACTACTTTCTGTACTGTCCTTTATTTTTTTTCGTCTTCTTTCTCCCTCTTAGGAGCAACCTAGGAGAGAAATGAATCTGAGAGACGGATTTAAGGTTTAGAGGATTGGAAACATCTCTAGGGGACGATTAACATTTCATTCCACCATGTTCCGTCTCACAGTTCTCATTAGTGTCCCAGTTCAGAGCGAAATAAATATGATGGTTCATGCGACAGTGTGAAAACCCCAGAGGATTTTATTTACAGCCTCTATTCCCTACCAAGCAATTTTACTTATTTCTCTTCTCATTCCAGCAATAAAATTACGACCCATTGTTTCGCAGCTTCTGTTTTCACAAGATTTGTGGCAACCAATTCTTAAAATTTCTGCTTATTCGATATAAATTGAAAATTTGCTTAAAAAAGGTTTTGAGAAGTTTTAAAAGATTAGGAGACATGTCTTCAAGGAATATTACAATACTTTTCATTATTAACTTCACAAATCGTTAAATTGCCTTTTTCATAAATTTTAATGAAAATAGGAACAGCCATGTAATCCTAAAATATTAATTAATTTTTAAACGTTGTTTAAAAGCACTATGATGGTTAAAGTTGACTTTTCAAAATTCCTACTATTAGTTCACAATCTCCCTATATATATCTTGTTCAAATTTTCAATCGTTAATAAAATACATTTTAAAGTGCTCAATTGAGCTGAACTTTTATATACACGATATATAGTTTTGGATTACAATATAATAATTTAATTATAATTAATAAAAATTAATTGATTAAAACTAACTGTTTAAAGAATTACATAAACAGCTACGTTGGCATCCTTTTTGACGACTCAGCGACAATTTTGGCGACTTGTGTCAAAACTTTAAAAGGTTTTTCTCCCGTTTTAAAGCATTCAGTTGAAATGGAATTTTATATACACGATTCTTTTGGATGATAATACGATACTTTAATGATAATTAATAAAAATTAATTGCTACTTAATTTTGTGATTCTGTCATATGTATATACATATTTGTATTAATTGTAATTATCTGTGTCTATTTAATCTGACATGTTCAGGGACAATCGAGCAAAGCTTTCTTTGGATTGGTAATGCGATTCTGAAAAGATGCTAGTAATTTTCCAACTCAATACTAAACAAGGTAGTTGATGAGGTTGAAGTAGTTGAAAATAAAACTTAAAAACCCGAAACATTTTAAATAAAATAAAATATGCTATGGAACTTTCATGCGATTCAGGATTTCTTATTGTGACATAAATATACTCCCTGTTACTAAACATTTTAAAGAAATTTTCCATTTCTTATAATCTTCTTATAAGTCTTAACTTTTCAAACTTCTTAATTGTTATTCCAATGTCATTAAATATTTTGGCTAAAAAGTGCAGAAATTATTTATAACCTTTGTTTTTAATTAAAAAACGTTGAACAAAATTTGGATATTTTAAAAAGAATCTTGTCAATAACATAAACGGGAAAATAATATTTTTATAATTTTTCCCCATTGATATTCTTGGAAAATATTTAAAGCATACAGTAGTTTAAAGTATTTATTTCGATGTACACCAGTGCTTCTCAAACTTTGCAATATTTGTGACCCAATTTTCAGTCACATTTTCTTTGCCCCCCCCCCATCCAAACAATAACAATGTATTGAATTCAATGTACTTTGAAATAAAGCTACAATACGAATTTAATTATAAACCGTAAAAATTATCAAGATAAGTATCATTTTTTTATATAATTTTATACATGACAAGCCTATGGGGTCACTTGTAATTGTTAAACTTGTTCTTAACTTGGTGTTGTTAAATTAATTATCAAATACATTATGCCAGTGCTTCGCAAACTTTCAACATTCGCGACCTACTATTTAATCATAATTTTCATCGTGCTCTCCTTCGTACCATAACAATGTATTGAATTTAATAATAATATACTTTGACTCTAAAGCTACGGTACGACTTTAACCTCTTAAGCTCCCATTGCGTATATAATCATCTCGCTAAGCTAGTGTGTAATTACCCCGGACGTATATATACGTCTTTTCGATGTACAATCGTTTTCGTGCACTGCTATCCATGAAATTATTTCGAAGGCTTTGGAATTAAATAAAATGACAGTGACATATTGTTTGCGAAGAATTAACTTATTTCAGAGAATTTGCTTTCTTTTATTCCTTTTATTCCCTCGCCCCCCAATACACCACATATGCTGGCTGCCCCCGCAATGAGGAGATTCCGGGAGTGTACGTTACGCTACTGGTACAAATCATCAAGATACACGTAAAATTTTTTGTATAGTTTTATATATGACAAGCCCAGGAAAAAAAAAGTCACTAGTATTTATTAAACTTGCTCTTAACTTAGAATTGTTAAATTAGTTATCAAATACATTCAGCAGTACTGATACAGTTATAAGTGTATTTTATTACATTCTTAAGGGGGCCCCCCCCCCACAGTTTGAGAAACGCTGCATTATGCAGTACTGATACATTTATAGATATATTATATCAGTGTAAATGCGTATTTTATTTCTTCTTATTAAGTCAGAATGTATTTTGTTTTACTTCCTTCCAGTAGGTTAATAATATTATTAAGTAATGTTTTATTTTTGATTTTTCGATATATGCTCATGCCCCCTTCGTTTGGCTATCACGTCCCCCTAGAGGGAAGTGCCCCACACAGTTTGAGAAACGTTGATGTACACAAACACACAAAAATGATCTGTTCGAAGACTATTACAAAAACGATGCATTATCTTCGGGGGAATATCTTTAAATGAAGAGAAATCCAACAATGTTACAAACGTATCAATAGATTATTCTACCAAGAAGCAGTACATTTTATAGCTTGTACTTTAGAGATCAATCTTGGTTTATCTGTGTACAGGCAATTAATTGATATTTGAGTCTACAAATATATATGCTTGTTAGACGTAATTGTCGAATCAAAAGTAATGTATCTCAAGTATCTACTCTTTTAACAACATATTGATTGTTTCTAACTCTACTCGTCGCTGAAAAGAAAATCATTGAAAAAATAATAACATAAAACAGTTATTTTTTTATACTCATGCCCATAAATTAAGGATAAAGTAATTTCAGGCAAAGAAAGAGTCAAAAGCAAAACAAATGGGATTTATTTGTAAAGCCTTTTTATTTAACAAAAGGTAAAGATGCTATATGTTTGATATAATTAATAAAAATTCCGATTTTTGCACTCTGTAGCAAATTACAAAAAAAAACCTATTTACAAAA
This sequence comes from Trichonephila clavipes, assembly GCA_019973935.1. NCBI lineage: Eukaryota > Metazoa > Arthropoda > Arachnida > Araneae > Nephilidae > Trichonephila > Trichonephila clavipes. The sequence continues at coordinate 2,177,044 of BMAU01013744.1, forward strand.
ACCTATATCACATGCTTGGTATTATGATTAATACAAAGTATGTCTCCCAGACCATGCAATACAGTCCGTAACACGCCTAGGCATGCTGAATATCAAAAGATAGATCTGAACATGGGGAATAATACAACACTCATCAAGAAATGATCTCCAAAGTTCCAGTAGACATGGAGGAGGTGGTTGACGGGGGCTGTAATTCGTCAACCAAGCATATCTCACACATGCTGTACTGGATTCAAGTTCGTTGAGAATGCTGGCCAGTCCATATGCGTGATATTCTTCGATTGAAGGCATTTGCTTACGATGCTTGCACGGTTTGGACAAGCATTGTCATCCATAAACACAAACTCTGTGGCCATGATACCCCGAAACAAACATACATGTTATTCCAGAAAGACGTCCCGATAAATTTGGCCTGTCACAGTTCTAATTTGAACACATAGGTCAGCTCTATATCCAGTATAATCCCCCCTCCAAATGAACAACCCTGCACCACCGAAACGGTGTCATTCAATGATGTTCTGTCGGTGGTAACGGGTACCTGGCTCTCTCCATATGAAAGTCCGGTGAGATTCAATCTGCAAGCTAAATCTGGACTCGTCGGAAAATATCACACAAGCCCACTGTTGCGGTGTCCACAATGCATGCTCTCTACCCCAGACTAACCACATGTGACAGTGAGTTACAGTAATTAGAACACATCTGACAGTTCTACGAGCATATAGACCAATCTGCTCTAAGCGTTTGTACACTATCTACCTTGAAACTGTCGTACCAGTGGCTGAAAAGAGATAGCGAGACAGGTCTGATGCTGCTTTCCGTATGTTTCTTTTGGCAGTAACTGCCAAATTCTGGCCCTCATTCGGCGTTATAACTCGGGGGCTACTTGTGCTGTAACGTCTTCTCACATTGCCATCCCCTTGGAATTGTTGCCAAAGCCTGGAGATGATACTCTGAGCGATTCCAAGTTACTCGGATATTTTTAACTGGGTACGCACCCATTCCAAACGAACAATAATTCTACCACGTAAAAATCATCCAAATGTGCTCTTTGTGTCATAACTATGCGGTTATTGCACTGAAAATCTTATAAAGCAATTGCGAACAATTTTACTTCCTTGCCTGTATTTTTGTTATATATATCTTATATATCTTACACTTTCGTCATTGTGACGCACTATCTACGTCATCTGGTGGCTTCCTGCAATTTCTATATGATTCTTGAAGATGTATGTAGTCATTTTGCGGGTAATATATTTATTTTAGAGTTTGATTTCCGCATGTCTGTGAATTACCCTTAATTTAAGGACATGAGTGTATATACTATGTTCGAACTATATACTAAGTAAAATATGAGATTTCCTACAAAGAGTAGAAATATGAGTAAATTTTTATGTAATTCGTAAAAAATATTTGTAATTAAAAAATAGTATTAAATAATTAGAGAGTTTTTTCCATGTAGTATATAAGCATAACGAATACTTTCTTGGAGTTTTTTTGTTCTGATATTTTAAATAAGATTATATTATTTTTCTTATAGTTTGAAGGCCATAAAATAAGAAATTAACTTTAATTTATTTCTTTATTCCTAAAACCTAGATGTTTAGCTTAGAGATGAGTAATATATAATTAAAATTATAAGTTTGATTTTTTGAAATTTTCTCGTTAACAAGCTGTTTGCATTAAAACTGTTTTGGATGTGAGCGTTTCAGAATAATAAAGACTATTCAAATGTAACAAACATAATTCATGAATAATTGGAAGGCAATAAACATATTATACATTTTTTAGATAATATTCTAAATTCAGAGGGGAAAATAACATAAGAGGAGTGTAGTACCAAGTTTTTTCCAATTACTTCGATTGTAGTTAGGCATTTTTTTTTCACTTTATTATTTCTGTAAAACTTAGAACGTGACTTGGATATTTTTTACTGGGATTGCGTAATACATAATAACATTATCTATCTATAACATTAATTATGTTTCATAAATGAACAAATTTATGAATATGAAACGATAAAGATGAATATATGAAATGAAAAATATGTAATTTCGGAACAGTAAAAGAAATTTTTTTTTAAAAAAAAGCAGTTAATAGTAATCGCGTCTATTTTAAAATTCTTTAATCATTTTTTTAAAAGGATTAGAAGTAAGAACGATAAGATTTTGAGAAAAAAGGACGAAAAGTGATGACAAAAGGGTCTGTGCATGTTAAGCAGAGCCGGAAAGGAGATTTTATATTTATCGTCCTTTACCTTTACCTTCTGAGCTAGAGGAAAAAAAGAGCTTGGTGGTCATTAGGAATGTAGAGGTGGATGTCATCAGCTGCTAAAAATGGCAGCGAAAAAAATATACCTTATCTTATGCAGCAACACAGAATTCCAGAAGGTAAAGAAAAAAGAACCCTAGTTGCCATTTCCAGTTGAGGCCGAGAAAAAATTCTGACATTCATCGCTGATTTTCGTCAAGCAAATGACATCCAGAAACATGAAGCAAATGAGTTTTTAGCCAATTTTTGGCTCACAACTTCCGCAAATTGGACCTGCTCGTTGCGAAAAGAAAGACATCGGCACTTTTTAAGTCTCCCATTACCAAGACCTTGTTCCGTTGTTCCTTCTGTATTGCACAACATTCCCAAGCTGCTTAAAAGACTGTCATTTTGGACGGCTTACATCATAAATTGAAGGGCTTATTTTTTGAAGAACAACTTAAGTCTGTTTTTAACAGTGTTTTGAATAACGCAGCCATCTTTTTCGAATAACTACTTAACCAAAGTTCTTTTGGAATAACATTTACTTGTTTAGAAAATGATGGACTTACGAGAAAGAAAATATTTTTTTTTTCAAATTATAGATAGATTACTTTTTAAATTGAACATCTTAAAGGCTTTGTCTGTTCGCTTTTCAATATGGGAATACAAAACATATTTCATTTTTTGAAAACTTGATAATATAGATCAACAGTTTACAGACAAATTTGAATAAACTGTCAAGAAAAGCTCAGGAAAAACATAAGCATAGGTATACATGATGTCAGCTCTGGATGTACAGTAATTTTTTTTTCTTCGTGTTCACTTAGTCTAAGTACAAAATAAAGATATGTTGTTTCATAAAGAAATTCTTTTCAAATAAACTGAATCCTGGTAAATATTTATTCACATGAAATAATAGAATATACCTTACAAAATTATTTTATGTTCCAAAAGCTATAACTTTATACATATTTAATGGTGAAGTAGCGAATGCAAACGAACTAATTACTTTTTTTAATCGAAATATGTACTTTTTGATTAACATACTTAAACAATAATAAACAAAGTAGAGATATAATGAGCATCTTCATCAGAGACACAAAAGAGATTAAATTTTTGAAACATTTGATGTTTTTTGCTTATATTCATTTAGTTTGTCATTGTCCATTTCAAAAGACAATACTCATTCCAGCAGATTTTTTTCACTGGTAGAGGACTATTAAGAGAATTTTAAAGAAAACATCTGAATTATTTTCAAATGATAAAAACATCGATGAGAATTATTGGATTTTCTTCTGTTCTTGTGATCTCTTTGTAAATTCTAATTCAAATGAGAACTTCACATTTTATTTTATATCTGCTTTTTATAAATCCTAACATATATAGTATTTATTATACATATATCGCTAATACGAAAACAATTAATCTCCAAATGGAAATCATAATATTTCGAACTAGTTGCTATCACAGTTTAAAGATTGTAAGGGCTTAATGTAAGAAATGCCATAAATCTGAATTACATCAAATAAAAAAAATATTTATGTCAAAAATACATGAAGGCATCCCTACGGAAGTATATCGAACAATAAGAAGAAAATTCAAATAGGGGTGTATACATTTTACCTTGACAAAATTAATTCTTTCGAAAGGTATAAAATGTGAGTGAGTGTTTTATTAAGGTTGCACTATAAAGTAACAAGAGAGCTTCTGGCGATGAACATCGTAATTTTGAGCCACGGTCAAGTGCAGAGGACTACATCTGTGCTGGCATCTCCTCTCCAAACTGCCGCGCCATGCCAAAAAGAATTTCAGTCATGACATATTTAACAGGAGCCAGCCCTTATACACGACCTGTCTTCAGTAGTCCTATGACTCTATCTCATGACATGCTGGCTACGAGCTTACAACTACTAGGTTGCTACGGGCACGAATTTTTCCAAACATCATACTCATTTAAAGAATGTATGATTATATATTCGTAAATGTATTTAATATTTAAAATAAGTCTTTAATTCAAGATCTGAAATGGTCACGGTAGTCTAGTGATTATGGTCACGGACTCGTGACCGGCATATCATAGGTTCGAGTCCTGGACGACCTACTGAAGAGCCGCCGTGTAGAGAGGCTGAAGCACGTTAAATCTGTCGTGCTCAAAGTACTCTCATTGGTGTCGCAGTGTGGTAGTTTCGCGTAAGGGGCTGCCAGCTTATTTGTCGTCCTCGTCACTAAACCGAGGTTCAGAATTATAAGGTCCGTCACCAATATCCCTCGTGCTGCTGTATGGTGCGACATTAATAAAACTCTCTCGAGAGATGAAATATCTCAAGTGGATTGTATTTTTTTTAACCCTTAAGCGGTTAGCCTCTACAACCTATGGGCTTACCACTGTATGAGCGTTGATATTTTCTTTTTTTCTTTGATTTGCGCTTATTTTTAATTCTTTTGTTGCATTATCAGACACGTATCTACCGCCGTGTGTGTACGAGGTCCCCAAAGTTACAAGGGCCCCAAAATGTATAAGTAAAAAAATCGTAAAATGGTGTTAGGTCCCGATAAGAGCTCACAAATAATTTTGATACAGGGCCCACTCAAGACCAGCTACGCCATTGTGCATTATTGAGTGATACTATTTTGAAAAGGTGATGTAGTTTGTCTATGGTACTGAAATGCTTTTCATCCAGCATTGGGGTTTTTTTGTGGTGAGGGTGGGAGTTAGTATGGTGTTTAGTTATAAACAATAACGATTGTGCTTTTTTTTGCAGCATTTGGGGGAGACCTCTTAATGTGGTAAATGTATCAAAAAAATTCAAACATAAAAATAGCATTCATCTTTGAGAATAGGAGAGTTTATACTGTATAATTCTCAATCATAAACAACCAATTTAATATGTAATATAAAATACAATTTTTTGTACTGTATAATAAAACAGAATTTTTTAAAATTAATGCAAATAAAATTATATCTATCTCAGCTAGGTCATCTTCACTTTTATTTATACTTCACAAAACAAAAACACCCATTGGGTTTTCTTCGTTAATATTAAAAATCCCTGCCTTCTCTTCTCATAGCTTGATCATTTTTAATCAAAAGCTCTCTCATTGTTTTTTTTTCAGGCCATTTATTTTAATGTAGCCTTTGCGTCTTTGGGACACTCACTAAAAGAGGAAAGCAAAAAGCTTTTCTACTTACGCGCTCGTTAATCATCAGGTAGGCTATTTTGTAAAGTTACAAGACACATATATCATCGGCATGGCTTTTAATGGTCCGCACTACCTCTGGGAACAGCAAGTTTTTACATTCGCCGCAAAAGCAAGCGTCCCACCTTGGAACGGTGTCGACTTTTTTGCCCCGCTCTTTAAATGAAAAACCTGTTCGACTGAAAATTATATCTATTGCTTCTCCGCCTTCTGTGGGCTCACGTAATTTGATTGAAGATGATAACATATTATGATTTAGTAATGCTAGAATACCAATCTTCAAAAAGAGTTTTCTTGCCCCCTCCCCCTTTCTGATAAGAGAGTTGCGAAAAAAGGTGATTGAATTTTTCTTTAAAAACTCTGCAGGAAATGAAGGAGAAAGACATTTTTCGTCTTTATTACGAAAGAATTTCGTGGGCAATTTATTATTATTATTTTTATTTTTGATGTTTTTGATGGTACACCTTTTTAAAAACGAATGGTTAATGATTTCGTTAAGTTCCGCTTTAGTGTATAAATATCGTAGGATATTATTTTTATTGTTGTACTTGCAAATATAAATATTGTTATTTAATTCTTCTTATTACTTCTTGTTTTAGTGATTTTTATTAAAAAAGATTTAAAAACAGGAAATAAATATTTTTATTGAATTTGCTTAGAGGTGTATTATTTTCAGCTGCGTCTGTTTTGCTCATTCTTTTAAAATGTGTGTGAGAATCCTTGATTTTTTTAAATTTACTTAATACAATATTTTAAGCGAATATAAAAAAAATTTACTAAGAGAAATTTACTTTTCAATAGATTTTCAAAAGTTGAGCTACTATTTGATTTTTTTCCATTAAGGCTATCTTCGGCTAATGTTAAAGAATAGGGGCCGAAATCGGAATATTTTTTCAGATATAAAAGTACTCAAACATTAATATTATATTCTGGCTACACTATCCTGTCGAGAATCACTTATTTTATCATACTACTCATTTTTATCCGAGTTGAGACATTTTTTCATTTATAAAATGTGTTTTGCAATTTGTTTCCCATGACGTAATGCTAAATGAGCTATTCCTTCACATGTTAAAAGGAAAAACTAATTACTTATGAAATATTTTGAAATTTTAAAAACACAAAATTATAAACAAATGCATGAGTTACAATGTCACACATTTTTGTAAAAATTGAGGCATTTTTTTCTGTCCGAAAAAATGTGCTCCGCGTCAAGTTCACGCTCTTGTACGTATGGCGAAAACAACCGTAAGTTTTTACTTGAAGATATTTAGATTTTCGTTTCACGAATAGCAACTGCTTAGAGATTGGATTAAATAATGAAATCATTTTCTACTAAGGGATTTATGGTTCGGATCTCGTGGCCAAGCTGTTATGGGTTTGAGGTCTAGTGCAACTGAAGATCCGCTATATAGAGAGGGTTGATACATGTTAAATCTGTCGTGGCTCTCGTTGGCGTTGAGGGTAGTTTGGAGAGGAGGTGCCAGCTCAGCTGTCGTCCTCGTCACTTGATAGCGGTTTAAAATTACGAGGTTCATTGCCAATGGACGAATTTCATAATGATCGAGTGATAAATGAAATCACGTGTTCTCCATTGAATTCAAAACTGACAAAAGATTTGAACTAGTTTTCTACTTGAAAAATTAAGTTAGTTTCAAATTTGATAATTGGGTAAAATCATTGGTTCTTACGTATTATTGCAACCTATTGGCGGCATTATATGAAACGAAGCGCCTGACTGCCAATTCAACGTTTACGACACTTAGGCAAATGGGGTTGCCAACTTGGCGAGTTATTAATAGCGTTGGCAATTGTTGCGAAATAAGTGCCAAATTATTCAAGGGTTAAGATTCCTCAAGAATTCTTTCAGAACTAAAAAAATTTATACTCTACATATTTTTTGATCAAGTGTACTTTACCTATTTACGTTGTTATTTTTGATAAATATGTACTTTTCTATAAAAAGCAAAAACACATGATTGAATTTATCTTAGGATTATCTCGTCACGTGGATTTATGAACTGATTGGTTGGAAACAAGTGATTGTCGTTATCATGTAGCTATGACGTCATATGAATTCGGTCTATAGCTCTCGTGTTTCTCTCACTCATTCATTCTGCAAAGAGAAACATTATTAAAGATATTGACAAATATGTAATGCTTTTTCCTATAGACTGAATATCGTAGATATATTATCAAGCTTTGTTAAAAAAATAATAATCACTAACCGTCTATAGCATGTTAACTTATGTTATACTACTGGAAACTCATAAGCAGAATGTTTCAATATTTCCGGTGTAAAGATAATTTGGAATTTAAAGAAAATAATTTTGAAGAGTATATTAAAAATCAATGCATAACAAATTGCAAGCATCAACTACAAATAATTCATGTTTAGTGGAAAATCAAAATAATCATAAAAACATTATTCTAAAGTGTGTATGTTTTAATCCTTTGAAAAAAAATTCTTCCATCATAAATCTGACGTCCTTAGTTTGAACTCTTCAACAAAAGGCAAGAACACATTGGAAATAAAAGTATTTTTCGCATGAAAAAGGAAAGACAGACAGCCGATTTTCCGCATTTTGTGAAGCACTCCCTTCTTACTCATCTATAAAAGAATTTCGAAGAATGTAACAAAGTGGTCAAAAGTCGTGAAGACCCTAGAAAGCCTGTTTCTTTTGTGTGAAAAATGTAGTAAAGTGAAGGCTATTCCACAGTTTGAATTGAATGACTCTCCATTCCACTTTAGTCTATGCCGAATCGTTTAGTGCAAAGGAACCAATCGAGATTTGAAAATATTTTTACTTCTACAACTGGCAATTTTTCATGAAAAAATATTAATTTCATGACAATATAAGTTAAATATGTTTCAAACATCAAGAGATGCATAAAATATCAGCATAGGGCAGTTTTTGGATATTTTTTTACGTTCGATTCAGGCTAAGCCTTATATTAAAACCTAGTACATTATAGGTCTTACTGAAAATGCTAATAGTACATATTCTATATGCCATGTATTTAATTACTTGAGAAAAACAAAAGCACATAAATTAACAGGATTTTTAATATTGCTCGTGGTTTTCCCAAACTCCTGAGACTACCGCATACATGTTTTGCATGGATATGATGAGGTTATCGATGAGACTTTGGGGAATACTGTTCCATTCTGGACGAAGTGCGATCTCAAGATCTTGGACAGAAGAGAAGACATTGGGCTTGCAGTAACGCGTCGTCCATATGTGTCCCAAACATGCTCGATACAATTTAGATCAGAAGAGCACACGGACCCACTCCATACGCTGCATTATTTCAACTTCAATATAGATCTCAACAAGAAGATCCGCATAAGGTCTGGTGTTCTGCATTAAAAGAAAGAAATCACCAAAGGTTGCAGCGTAAGGTGTGACATAGAATCTCGTCTGCATGACTTTGAGCCGTCAAGTTGCCCTTCCGAATAATATTCTGGTCCGTACGTCGGGCTTTTGAATATTCCAACCCATACCATTAAACCACACTTCGCCTGCAATAGAATAATTCCTGAATGAATGTACGGTTATCTCAAGGGCCCCTTATGGTAGCATCCATAAACAGCAATCATTTTGCGCTCAATCTCGATGTTTAACAGCCTACTTTTTTCAAGTTTCATGTTGTCTTTCTATCAAAGAAATGCACGCCATTGGCTTATGGGCATACAGTCTACTATGAAACCTATTTCGGATAGTTTGACATGAGACCCCTCTTCATGTAGCCAAACGAAACTGTCTTTCAACCAGCGTAGTATTGGCTGTGCTATCTCTACGAGCTGTTAACAGGATATATTGGTCATTATTTGGTGTGGAAACTTTTAGATGATCTTGTCCTGGGTGTCGTCAAACACATGCCCTGTTTCTTAGAATCGATTCCGCAGTTTTCAATGACGCTTCGAGACTTCCAACAGCATCCGTTACAGTTCTTTGTGTTTGCCTGGATTCGAGTCTCCCAGTAATACAACAAGCCTTAAATTCCGGTAGATTACCGTTGTCTTGATATTTTCCATTTACCTTTTCGCAAAACAACAGACAAAAGGTTTTAACACGTTGAGACAACGAAAAGCAATAGCTTCTACGAAGTCGAATCTCTTCACTCAGAACTTCTCTCTTTCTAGTTTTTTAAATCTTGAACGAGTTTATTCGTATATGAAGTTTTCTTCTTTTGTTTTCTGCTACACTTTAGACTATGGATGTTATGTTAGTTATCAGAAGAAACATTTGCGTAATTGCTTTGAATTCATGTGCTCCACGAATTTGTTTAGCATTGTATGTACAGTACAGATTTAAACCTCCTTTGTTTGCTGATCCTTATCCTTCCTCAGGTTAAGAGTTCAGTACATATAATTAATATACCTTTTAAATCTGAATAATTATTAACTGAAGAACTTTTGTGATTGAGTTGGTCTTTTATTTTCTTGTACAGAAAGCTCCAAAATGATCGTATGCATACCTCAGAGTTCATTTGTGACACCACAGATTGAGCTAAAGAAGTAAGATCATTATACAGTTGAACCCGTTTTTGTGCGGTTGATAAAAAACGCATAAAAATAACCGCACAAAAAAAATATTCGAAAACTTAATTAATTCTTACATACATAGTGCGACAAATAAGTTTTAAGACTCGTCCCAGAGCGCAGGCTGTAATGGTGCCATGATTGCAAATGCGCATGCGTCATAATGTCCATGGTCTGCTGAAACACTGTGAACAAGTTGATGGGATTTGGTTAAGTAGCTTAGAGATGACGAGCGTTCCTTGCAGAAGTTAATTTTTTTCATGTAGATTTTTTAAGATAGATAAAAGAGCTGTAATCAAATTTTACGTAAAACTTGGTTAAAGTGCTTCAGAAACATACCAACTCATGAAACAAGTTTACGGTGACTGTTGTTTAAATACATCAAATGTTTTTTGGATGAACGTGATGCGGTAGAAGGTGACCTGCGTAGTGGAAGACCAATTTCATCTAGAACACCTGAAACTATTGAGAAAGTACAAAATTTTGTAGCAAACGATCGTTGTGCGTCATTAAGAATGATGGTAGACTCTTTAAACATCAACAAATAAACAATTAGAATCATCCTGCATGAAGATTTGGGTAAAACAAAATTGTGTGCTAAATTTGTTCCACACACTTCATCCTCTGATCAAAAAACAATGAGAAGTGCACATTACAAGAGACATTATTTCAGCCCCTGAAAACGAACCAAGCTGCTTGAAGTCCATTGTTACAGATGATGAAACTGGTGTTTACAATATGACCATGAAACAAAACGGCACAGTTCTGAATGGAAGTCAAAAAATTCTCCATAATCCCCCAAAAAAAAAAAAAAGAAGGAAAATTCCATCCAAAATCAAAGCAATATGCTTATTACATTCTTCAATGCTAGGGGTATTATCCACTAAGAATTTGTCCAAACTTGATAAGCAATTACAGGTCAGTACTACACTGGTGTGCAAAAATTAAGGACGAGACGGTTTTTTCAATATAGCTTTGTACAAAAGCTTTCCAAATCAACACATTTAATACCGTAAGATCCCCAATACGTAAGGACATGTGTAATATGTAAGCAACACTTACTAAAAGAGAAATCAGAGGGATAAAAAGAAGCTTGATTGAAAAAGTAACATGGAGCGCAATGCGACTGAAGGCCGAAACATCCCTGTGATGGGTGTCCAGCAAGAAACATCCGGTCTTTAGTAGGGGATATGATCTCCCCTGACTGCTAGGCAGGTTTCACAGCGTCTGCCCATGCTGAGAATGAGGGTGTCAATGAGTTGTTGAGGCATTGCTGCCCATTCGTCTTGCAGCGCCAATCGAAGCTCCCGAATCGTTACTGGTGGTAAGGTACGAGCTGCCAAGCGTCTGCCTAGAAAATCCCATACATGCTCGATGGGATTGAGATCCGGAGATCGTGCCGGCCAATCCATACGTTCAATATCCTCACTCTCTAAGAGCTGTTCGGCAGCTACTGTGCGATGAGATGGTGCATTGTCGTCCATGAAAAGGAACTGCAGACCCATAGCGCCTCTAAAAAGACGCACATATGGAAGAAGAATCTCGTTACAATAACGGGTCCCGTTGACTGAACCTGCGTCGAAGATGTGAAGGTCTGTACGACTACCAAGCATGATGCCTCCCCAAACGAGAGCACCGCGACCTCCATACCTGTCGCTTTCAATAATGTTCGAGGGATGATTGCGGCTTCCCCGCTCTCTCCAGATGAGTATGCGATGAGAATCGCTACTCAAGCTGAATCTGCTCTCATCTGTAAAGAGTACTCGTCCCCATTCATTGTCTCTCCAATTCCGGTGTTCCCGGCACCACAGAGAACGCCTTCTCTGATGGGCAGGCGTTAAAGGTACACACCGTACAGGGCGTCGTGCAAACAGACCACCACCGTACAGTCTTCTGGCCACGGTAAAACGCGATATCGGTCGTCCAGTCGCCTGTGTCGTGTGTCTAGCGATTTCTCCCGCTGTCTGCCGCCTGTTTCTTCTGGCCTGTAAGACAATGTACCGGTCATCTGCGGGTGTGGTTCCTCGTGGACGACCACTACTGAACCCCCGGATAGAGCTGTTCCTGTAGTTTGAAATTGTCTCCAAAGTCGTGAAACGATGCTGTGAGCAATTCCGAACTCTGCAGCCACACTTGTCACACTGCGGCCTTCCTCCAACTTCCCAATGATTCGACCTCGGGTAAAAGCATCCAGATGTCGTCTAACAGATTGATTATTCGCCATTTCTCGCTGAGGCAGCAACTCGGTGTGATTTTAACTGCTATACGGCGTGCAATCTCTTTGCCAGAAATACTGATCTTACACCGACAACATGCTTTATACTACTCAGACACTCCCCCATTACGTCTACCTGCATATCTGCGCATGTGCTACCATACATCACCTTACTTAATCTTCTGATTGGTCTTTCTGTCCGCTCTGCCTCTTCGTTCAGCTGATATGCTAATTTTTCGACTTCGTCCTTAATTTTTGCACACCAGTGTATATAGCTGTTTTAAAGCGTTTGATGACCAGAATTCGTCGCATTCGTTCAGAATATCGGACTGAAAACATTTGGTGTTTGTTACACGAAAATGCACCCAGTCACACCTTCCTTGTTGTTCGTCGATTTTTGGCAAAAAACAATGTCTGTGTGTTAAACCGTCCACCGTATTCACCTAATTTAGCACCCTGTGATTACTCCATGTTCTCTATGATTGAAAAAGTTTCGAGATTACTGCTTTTGTAAATTCATATTATACTAGCCTTAGGAGATCGTTGCTCGATAGTCTTTAAGAAATACGCACAACCTTTATCCGTTACTCAACCAACTAGGACTAATTTAATCCATCCCATAAAAATGTTTGAAGTGTTATTAATAATTAAAATATGATTCTTAAATTCAATAGGCAATATTTTATTCAATAGGGAATATTTATTTGAAATATTTCGTGTTATAAGTGACGTTTGAATGTATGACTTGTTTATAAGCTTATATAGAGCATTTGTTTTTGTAATGTGTAGCACTTAATATGTATATATATATAAATGACACTCTAATATAAATTTTATATCAACGCTTAAAATGCGAATAAAAGTAATTTCGCATTCCAGAGAATTTTCCATCATAATTTTGAAAAAGAAAACCCCCTCGGATCTTACAAAAAACTTAAAATTCGGTATACAGCAAATGCAATTTCTTTTTAGTTTATTATAAATATTACATTCAATATTTTTGCATTAAAGAAAAATAAATCAGTGGAAGCAAAATAGGAATTTCTTATTCATATGTTTGTGTAGGTAAGCGGAAAATATTTAGTTACCTATTTTCATATATTCCTGGTTTAAAATAACTGAATATGACACTCAGAAAGAATATCAATTTCAGTCATTTTAAAACTAAAATATTTGGAATAAGTTTCTTCAAACGAAGTAATAAAAATAACAAACTATATATAACTTCTTTTTTTTTTTCATTTGCATATATTAAAAATAAAGAAATGCGCATATTTTAAACGCTTCTTTGTGAGGTGAATATTTTTATTCAAAAAGTATTAATTTTTTTTTTTTTTTGCATTTTACAGGATAAGGAGTTATAATAAAATAAAGATATAATTTTTCTGCAGAAAAAAACAAAATTTGTATTTATCTTCAAAATAGCTATTAAATACATACCTCCATGTTACGAACCTCTATGAGTGAGTGAGTGAATATTAACGTTGCACTGTTCAGCTAGCTACACGATGGCTTTTGGCTACGGATCTCGTAATTTTGAACCACGGTCAAATGACGAGGACGACACCTGAGCTGGCACCCCTCTCCTAACTACCACACCAACGGGAGGACGTTCGAGCTCTCGACAGATTTAACGTGCATCGCTACCCTACACGGCGGGTCTTTAGTAGTACTAGACTCTAACTCGTGACCGCCATGATCCGATACCTTGAACATTTGGCTACAGCGGCCACTAAAAAAGTTGGGAAGCACTGCTCCACGCGGCGATTCCACAGTGGAAATTCCACTCTGAAGCATATGTAATTATATCATCGTAATTAAAAACATATACAGTCAAACCCTTTTTTAAAAGTATTTCTGAGCATTTCAAGGTATTATTTTTATTAACTCATTTTATGGTGGTCATAAATCTTGAACTGGTTTTTTTAGGTACCTAGCTCTCAGTGAGCAATAGAATTCTGGGCGTTTCATCCAAGAAGTGCAACCTTTAATCCCCATCGTCCAGTTAGTGCACTGGAAACATCTTCGATATCCCCGTTACACCACTTTCCCTCACCATCCTCCAGGATGTTTCCCCTCAAAATTGGGATAGAACCGAGCAAAATCGTACTGTAACTTGCATGGCGTTCAAAGCTATGGCTAACGGCAGGCTTAAAAAAACGAGTCCCTTGCCACGATGAATTTAGTGGGTCTCAATCTGCAACTGCTGTACAGATGGCATTAGTAACAATATCTATTTCCAAAGAAAAAGGGACTATATTTTTTTTTTTTTTTTTATATTCATTCCTGTCGATTTGGTGTCTTAGATATAGCGTGCCCTCCTCGTAAGTCCAAGATTGCGGGTTCAATCCCGTTTAGAATCGATAGAATTTCTCGATGAGAAAATCGTAAGCACGCATGTCATAATGATTATGTACCGCGTAAAAGATCCCTTGAATATCAATTTGATTCTGGCACGGTAATGCTCAGCATTTTACAGGAGCTTGAAATGAATAAACTCAAGTGGGAATCGATGTGTTAGACGGTGCCACCTATAAAATGGCTTTCTCACTAGAGGACCTTCCAAGTCTGCAAAGGCTAAACTGACAAAATGCAGGCCGTTAGAAAAACAAAACACACATATTCATTTTCTATGATATCTGATTTCTTGTACTATGCTCTTAAACAACTGAACTATCGGGTGTTTCTAAAAGAATATCGGAGTTTTAACGCTTTATGGTAGTCATTACTTAAAACATATTAGTATGACTCATACATCAAATGAAAGAGCAACTGAAACAGTTTTGTTTGCTGGCATGTGTGCGCGTGTACGCGAAACTTATGCTAATTTTTCCCCTTTCTTGCCGATCAACGCGAAAGAAAAATGACTACTAGTAAACAGAAAGCGTTTTGTGTTCCCCAGTCTGCAATTACTGTTCAACGAGCGTTCCGTATTGAGTTCGGTGGTCAACCTTCAAATGATAACATTCTTAGGTAGTATCATCAGTTTGAAACAACTGGCTGTCTTTGTAAAGGGAAAAGTATGGGGCGACCAAGATGTAACTGGTTCTGCCTATCTTGATGCTATACCGCTATGGCTATTTCCTCATTTGGAAGAAAGTGAACCAAATAACTTCGTTGGGCAGTAAGATGGTGCACCGCCTCACTGGCATCTCTCAGTACGTGATTGGTTAAATATCACTGTACCCAACCAATGGATTGGGAGCAAAGAGCCTCCCGATAAAGCTTGTATCGCATGGCCTCCACGTTCACCCGATTTGACGCCAAAGGACTTTTATCTGTAGGGGTTCATAAAGGATTGTGTGTACGTTCCTTCGCTACCAGCTGACATTTCAGACATACGACACAGGATGGAAGCAAAAGTTGCAAGAGTTTCCACGCCTCAGACACACTGAAAAAGGTTTGGGATTAGCTCGCATATCGACTTGATTTTGGTGATGTGACGAATGGGACTCACATTGAACATTTGTAAACTTGTAGGATAAACTGTTTCAGTTACTCATTCATACTTGTAACTTATATGTGATAAGTACTATAAAACGTAAAAACTCCGATATTCTTTTAGAAACACCCGGTATAAGAAACATTCTTAACATTTAAAATCACAGGAAATGCTGAAAAATGGATAACGTATTGAATTACTTGGCACCATATATTTTTCAATATCCCACTTATTAAAGATGTTATATTTGTGACATCCTTTTTCATTACACATTTTCAATATTTTTTTTTTTTTGGGGGGCTGCGGTAGTCTAAGGGTCAAGGTAACGAACTCGTGGTCGGTGCTCATGAATTCGAGCCTATAGTTCAGCTGAAGACCCGCCGTGCAGAGGAGAGCGAAGCACGTTAAATCAGTCGAGAGCTCACACGTCCTCTCTTTGGTGTGATGTGGCAGTTAGGAGAGGGGATGCCAGCTCAGGTGTCGTCCTCGTCGCTTGACCATGGTTCAAAATTACGAGGTCCTAGAGTAGCTGAACAGTGCGACGTTAATATTCACTCACTCCAATAATTTTGGAATTTTCTCATAAGCATACATTTTACTTTCAAACGGAATTAAAATGCGGAGCTTAGGTAAATATTTGTGAGATTTCTAATTGCCAAAATTCATTTTATCTCGTAAGTTGTATAAATTACTATTCGAGATACCAAAAATTATTTATTTTTGAAATTGTTTCAATGACTTTAAAACTGAAGTTAAATGATAATACTAGAATATCGATTTGAAATTGTTGAAATTTCGAGATTTTTATTGCATGCTTCAGAAAATTCCATAATTGAAGTTTACTAGCATATAAATTCCGCTTAAGAATTGGGAAGGCAAATCTCACTAGTCTTAATAAACACACTTACAGACACAAAAGTGTAATTTTACGAAATTGAAATGATATAGTGAATTAACACTTCATGATAGCAAAATGAAGATTCGGATAGTTTTGTTTAAATAGTTTCTGACAATTTTAAGGACTTCTAATGAAAACAGGATGTTTACTTTACAAAATGATAGTCGCCTTTATTTAAATACGGCAGAAGGATTTTCTGCACTTTCTTTTAATTAACTGAGACTTAATCTTAAATAAATATATCATTCTACATTTTATGGTATTTATATATCATTTAATCAATCGAGTAAATTACATTTTTGGTATGAAAGAAAAAAAGAATATTTATGTCATTGTTAAAAGTATACATTGCATTACAAGTAGTTATGCATACATTTGAATTTAAAGTTATTCATAAATAGCTTTCCATAAAAATTTTTAAGAAATATAATCCAATTACATGAAAAATACAGAATTATTATTTAGGATAAATTAGCCTTAACGAATTTCAGATTTTATTTGTAAGTATAAAACGATTTTAAGAAATCGGATTTTTTATTAAAAATTTTGAATTTGAAGAGATGTTATTTACGAAAGCTAAATAATAGTAAAAATAATGAAATTCACAGCATTTTTTCAGTTACATTAAATATATATATCATATATTTATTCATAAATAACAATTACGATTATGTTGCCAGCACTTTAGGAAAATATAAGTATCATGTCCTGTAGTTTGTCTCTAATTCCATACAAAATGTTTTCAAAAAATTTGTAATTAGCGCTTTGTTTTGAATAATGGTTTGTTGGATTATTGCTTATACGATATAAAAATATGAGACTTTTTTCCTAACTCTTAAGATATAACTTTGTATTAACACAAGTTTTATTGCAATATATCTTATTTCGAATAAAGTCTGTTGAAATTATTTGTTTTAAATATGTTTGTTTATATATATTATTGCAAAAAGCAGATTTTTTTTCGACAGTAATATTCTTGATAGAAAAAAATTCGATATTGCAGAATAAATGCTCAATTCTGAATATTCGAACGACTAGGTGTCTTTTTTAGAAGCATATCCATTCCACAAATTGGAGAAGTAGATAATTACTTTGTCCTTCCTCTAGAATTTAAATCCATTATTAATTTTTGATTCAGATTCCTCGTATCAATTATAATTCGCGTGTGGCTGATTATTGGCTTCAAGCCAGTTGTTCTGATGAAAGTTGGTTCCTTTCAGCAAAAATAGATGCGTTTTCAGAAATCGTCTGAGAGCGAACTTTTTACGAGGTGTCTGCATATTTCAAACTCGATTGAATACCATCACTGGACATTTATGGGCTCTAGAAAAAAGAAGAAACATGAAAATGGAAAAACTAGTCAAAGCGGACGCAAGTGGACATCGGATGTTGAAAAGGAAAGCAATGAATCAAAGAAATGCTTCCACCTTCTTTACCATAACTGTCGTTTCTTAAAAGATCTAACGCCATATAGAGAACAGGGGGCAGTTATAAATTGCCAATACTCATTACAATGTCTGAATTTGTAAGATATGATTTAAAGTAAGTTTTATACCGATTTATGTTTTTCGAAGAAATATGTTTAAAAAATCTTATCAAACTTACTTTAAATATTTACACCGCGAAGGAAAAATATGTGATTTTTACCATTATACAAGAATTGAAACTAAAGAAATCTCTACAGACAAAATTTACATATTATATGAACTAGTTGGGTAAGCATTTATTAGCATCGCACTATACACCAATAAGAAGGCTATTGGTGGAATGTCCAAGGGAACCGAGCTCACCCGAAGGGGTTTAGAGCTACAAAACGATCCCTCGGGAAAATACTTCCCCCGCGTTCAGTCTGTATTAAACAAAATCTTAGTTTACATTTTTTACGGTAGCACACATTAAATTTACATATAACAAAAATTAAAAGTACCTTGACGAAATACATATATAATGCAAGGTACAAATATACAAAACTGAAAACGATAAAAAAATTATTAAGGGTAAGAGAAGGAAAAAGAACATTCAATATTCGTGCATTCTTGCAAGTACATCACAAATAATAAAAATATACAATACGAATGCACCGTACAAGGAAAAAAAGACAGGAAACATTGGGGAAAGGGGGGAGGAGACGCTTGTGACCACTTAAAAGTATCGATCCAATCCTGTCTAAGGAATTTGATCCCGGATTGTAAAGGCAATTTTAATACATGATTTTAATTTAGAGTGAATGAAAGGATTCCTGATGAGAGATTAGAAAACCAAGGGTGTTTTTTTTTTGCATTTTGAGTTATTGTTGTCACGTCTTTCCCGAAGGGAAGGAATGAAAGTTGCCAGAGCCTGAGACAGGTTGGACTTCTACACGATAGATGGTGACACCACCTATCTTCACCTCCACAATTTAGGCAGGGGACTGGAGGCGAGGGAAATATTCTCCAGCATCCTGCATCCGTGGTTTCTGCTGCGACTGCCCACAAAACTTTCGGACCCACTGATTTAACGAGCACGTACTCCGTGTGTACTCGGAGGTTATTTGGTGGCATCGAACTCAAGCCCTCCAGTCTGGAGTCCGATGCTCTAACTACTAGGCTACCCTCGACCACTGAGTTGGGGAGAGCAAATGAAAATCCTTAGTCAGAGGACATGTGAACATATAATATGATCAGAGTCCCCAACAGAACCCCAAAGACAATAGGTAGAAGCTTTTCATTTGAAGCGATGGAAATAAGAAACAAATGGGCCGTGGTTTGTTAAGAATTGCGTGACGTAACTGGAATAGGGATTGATATCTAAACTGGGTTTGGGAAAGAAGGATTTGACTCGTAAGCCAGTATTAGAGTTTAACCACCAACTCTCCCAGTCCTCAGTTAATTTATTTTGAAGGACTTTGATGACATGAGCGAGGGGTGGTAATACTCACCTCTGCACCATTAGTAGCAGCGACTTTAGCATAATGATCTGCAATATCATTACAAAATTTTTTATTGTGAGTCTTAACCCAGAAAATATAAAATTTACGACGCACAGATATTTTTTTCTTTATTAAATTAAGATACCCAGATTTTTATTGTAAGAACTTCTAAGGAAAAGAATGAATGATAAACAATCAATGTAAATATTATTGGTGGAGAGTCTCGTAATTTTAAACCCCGGTCAAATGACAAGGTCGACACTTGATGTGACACTCCCCTTTCCAAACTTCCACACCACACCAATGGGAGGACTTTGAGCAGGTGTGGGCGGACGGGCTACTCCAAATACGGACTACTTCTATTGTTTTTAAGGTGTGTGTTACGGTTCGTCCAGTGCCGTAGGTGTGTCCATTCTGTATTAAAATTGTATGTTTTCTTTTCGTAATACCTCTTTTTGACATTGTAACTCTCTTTTAAAATATGACAGATTACTGTTTTTGTTACAAAAACACAAGTAAAACAAAATTGTCAAGTTGAATTATTTAACAACTGTGAGCGATATCTAGATCATGCTGCTTGGACACATTCAATGCAGTGAGTAAATAATATACTTGAACCGATGAATCTGAAACCAACATATGTACTTACATTTGTCCACTGCTAATTCCCGTGCCATCGCGGGATATCAACTGGATCAACTCAACCCAACAATCAACTCGAGAATCTAATCCCGTGGAAGCGCAGAGTGTGGGATGTCTCAACAGCCAATCCCATGCTATTGCGGGAAGAGCTCATCAACATTTATTCTTCTCTTCAATCAGCGTGTGGGAAAAATTCTTTTTCGAGGCTGGCACCGCAGTGATCACATTTTCCCCCTACAGCGGCAGTGACCGTGTTAAGCGTCATCGTAAGCTTCCAATGAAGGTACATTGCAATGAAGATGTCGTCTACACATTTATCGTATGATTTGCTTAAGTGAACACATTCGCGTCGATTATAAAAAGCCTTTTCTTCGGTCTAGCTAGTGTCGATGTTCCATAAATATGTTTCACTTAGTAAGCGCATTTTAGGTCTTAGTAAAGGCAGTCGCCCCAAAATGTCATGCTGGTCCACCGGTCGATCGCGATCGATTTAATACCCATTCCTGACTTTGAGCCTCAACTGATTTAAAGTGTATCAGCCCTTCTACACGGCAGGTCTTCCATTGCACCAGGACTTCCATTGCCATAACCATTTAGCTACTGTATCCGAAACAATGGGAGAAGCGTAAATATTCTTTAGCGGATATTTTAACAAAAATTAGAGAATTCTATTTTAATTACTCTGGTACTGACAAATAAAATTTTGCATACAATAATTAAAAAAAATAATTGTATATTCGAAAATTATATTCTTATTTTTAAAAATGTAATTATTAAATAATAGATACGAAAATTTTTTTATCCTGAAAATGCATTTAAATTACAAATAAAACTAGTTACTAACATGATAAGTATCATGACGATTTTTAATCGTTCTTGTTTCTGATATTCAGCATATATGAATAAATGAGTGAAAAAAATTATATTCCAATATATAGATTTAATAAATTTGTATTAAAAATTACTTGATTTCGCAAAAATTCCATATGCTAACTCGGCAGAGCTCTTTTCAAATTGAAACGTTACTAGACGAACGAAATGATTTTATGCTCAACACATATGTATCTTTGCGAATAAAATATAATTAATATTTTTACTAGCAGAAAAATCGTGCAAAATAGTCAAGAAAATTCTAGCATTTAGAAGACTAATTGCATTGTTAAAAAAACAACATGTAACTAAAAAATAACCCAAAACATGTTTTCCCCAAACTTGAATTTATTATTCAGTTCCTACTGGACTATCCGCTTTTTTCTTAAGCAAATACAACAGGACATTTGCATGCGAAATTTATGCATGCTTATTCATTAGTTGTTTTAGTTCCCAAGATAAAAAATAATCAAAAACATTATTTTTATCTTGCCGCATTCTAAGAACAAAATGTTTATCGTTTTCAATTGAACTACTACCATCAGTGTGTCGTTCTACTACCCTCAATATGCAAATGGGTGATTTTTATTTCTTCGAAATCCCATCAAAGAACATAATCTACATAAATTTTCAGCTTCTCTTAGGTTCATCTGCTTTAGCTTTTAAAAAGTATTCTATATATTTATATTCTACGGTATTTGATCAGCATTGTTATATCATTGCGTGGGGGAAATTTTGTAAATTCATTTTATTCCACATTTTGAAACAATTTTTAGAATTTTACGAGAAAAAAAATACTGTGCAGAAAATAAATTTTGATTTTATTATATAGAATATTTCTGACCTATTTCATAGAACAAAACTCTTAACACATACTTGAAAAATTGTTGTATTGAAAAATAAATTTATAGCTGTAACTCTAGCCTCTTGATGTAAAAAAGGACATAAATTAAAATATCTAATTTCTATTTATATCTAAAATAGAAATAGAAAGAATTTTTGCTATCACTTAACCTAATAATCAAGTGGATTTCCACCAAAGCAACTTTCAGTGGATCTCTACTCCATAAAATAAACATGCGTGCTAAATTTCAAGTCTAAATCTAACAGAGCAAAAACGGAATTTTTATCATCAAAACGTCGTTGAGAGCATTCTTAGCGGATTCCAATTCAACAAAAAGAGCATGCAAACCAAATTTTATTATTATAGTCTTAGCAGTTCAAAAACGGGAATTTTGTTTATCAATACGCCCCAATAACTCTCCCCGCTCCCCCCTGGAGTTAATTTCCGTAAAATCCATTCTTAGTGGAACTCTATTCAACTAAAGAAATGTGCTCAAAATATTTCAAGTAAATGAGCTAAATTCAAAAGCAGGAATTTTTCTATAACACGCCTTAATCCCTCACAACCCCACTACTTTGGGGGTCCGTTTTCGCAAAAATTTTTGTAAAAGGAACTTTATTCCATGAACGGAACATACCTACTAATTTTCAAGCAGGTGGTTCTATTAGTTGAAAAGCGGAAATATTTATCTATTACGCCCCTCAATCCCCCTCAGTGACCCTTGGGGATAAATTTCCCCCAAAACTATTTTGTAGCGGATCTCTACACCATGAAAGGAATTCGCTTACATACCAAATTTTAAGACTGTACGTCTAACAGTTTAAAAATGGAAATACTTATCTATAACGCCCCTTAAGCTCCCGCAACGCCACTTAGGAAGCGATTTTCACAAAAACCATCTTATAGCGGGTGTCTACCTAATGAATGGAATCTGCTTACTCAATTTCAAAATTTTACGTCTAATAGTTTTAAAAAGGAGTTAATTGCCTTTAACGCCCCTTAATTCTCCACTACGCCACTTGGTGGTCGAATTTCACAAAACCCATTTTGCAGCGGTTCTCTACTCGATGAAGGGAATCCGCTTATCAAATTTCAAGACTGTAGTCTAATAGTTGAAGAATGGAAATAATTATCTGTAACGCCCCTTAAGGTCCCGCAACGCCATTAAGAAAGCGATTTTCACAAAACCCATCTTATAGCGGGTCTCTACCCAATGAATGGAATCTGCTTACTCAATTTCCAGATTTTACGTCAAATAGTTTAAGAAAGGAGTTAATTGCCTAAAACGCCCCTTAATTCTCCACAACGCCACTTGGGGGTCGAATTTCACAAAACCCATTTTGTAGCGGATCTCTACTCAATGAATGGAATATGCTTACTCAATTTCAAGATTTTACGTCTAATAGTTTTAAAAAAAGAGTTAATTGCCTATATAACGCCTCTTAATTCTCCACAACGCCACTTGGAGGTCGATTTTCGTAAAATTCATTTTGTAGGGAATCTCTATTTTATGAAAGGAATCTGTGTATTAAGTTTCAAGGCTGTACATATAATAGTTTAATAATAGAACTAATTATCTAGAACGCCCCTTGGGGTTTGATCGTTGCAAAATCCGTTCTTAGCTGATCTACTCCATGAAGGGAACATACCACCAAATTTCAAATCTGTAGGTTTAATAGTTCCGGAGATATCGTGATTAGTCAGTCAGTCAGTCAGTGAGTGAGTCGCTTTTCTCTTTTATATACACTCATGTCCATAAATTAAGGATAATTCAGAATCACACCGAAATTTAACTCTAAAATAAAAATTTCACCTGTAGAATTATCACACACATCTTGAAGAAGAATATGCAAATTACAGGAAACCACCAGATGGCGCGGATAGTACGTCACAATGACCAGAGTGTAAGAATGGTGGAATGGTGGCAAAGAAATAAAATTGTTCACAAGCGCTGTAAAAGCCTTTCAGTGCAATAACCGCATAGTTATGGCACAAAGGAAGCATTTGGATGATTTTTTACGTGGTAGAGTTATTGGACGACTGGAATGTGGACGTACCCAGCTAGAAGTATCGGAGGAACTTGGAATCGCCCAGAGTGTCATCTCCAGGCTTTGGCAACGATTCCAAGATGATGGTAATGTGAGTAGAAATTACAGCACAAGCCGCCCCCCGAGTTACAACGACGCCGAATGAAGACCGGTATATTTGGCAGTTATTGCCAAAAGAAACAGACGGAGCAAAGCATCAGACCTGTCTCGTCAGCTCTCTTCAGCTACCGGTACGACAGTTTCAAGGCAGACCGCGTACAGACGCTTAGGGCACATTGGTCTATATGCACGTAGGCCTGTCAGATGTGTTCCACTTACCGCAACTCACTGTCGCCTGCGATTAACCTGGAGTAGAGAGCATGCATTGTGGACACCACAAACAGTGGTCTTGTGTGATGTTTTCCGACGAGTACAGGTTTAGTTTGCAGTCTGATTCTCGCCGGACTTTAATATGGAGAGCACCAGGTACCCGTTACCACCAAGAGAACACCATTGAACGACACCGTTACAGTGGTGCAGGATGGCTCGTTTGGGGGAATTATTCTTAATTCCAGAACTGTGTCCTGCATGTTCAGAGTGTAACGTTCACTGGTCACATCTATCGGGATGTCATTCTGGAACAACATGTACATTCGTTTCGGGGCGCCATGGGTGCTGAACTTCTGTTTATGGGTGACAACGCTCGTCCTCACGGTGAAAACATTGTATACGAATGCCTTCAATCGGAGGATATCACCCGTATGGATTGGCCAGCATACTCACCGGACTTGAATCCAATAGAACATGTATGCGTGGGATATGCTTGGCCGACGAATTGCAGCCCGTCAACCCCCTCCTACCTGTCTACTGGAACTTCGGAGGGCATTGCTTGATGAGTAGTGTAATATTCCCTAAGATCAGAACGATAATTTGATACTCAGCATGCTTAGGCGTTGTAAGGCCTGTATTGCTTCGTCCGGGAGACATACTCTGTATTAACCTTCATACTAACCATGTTATACTGTTTTTTGTAAATAGGTTCTTTTTTGAAATTTGCTCCAGGGAGTAAAAATCGCAATTTTTATTATTTATGTCAAACATATAGCATCTTTTTTGCTCTTTACCTTTTGTTTAATAAATAGACTTTACAAATAAGTCAAATTTGTTCTGCATCTACCTCTTTCTTCGCCTGAACTTCATTATCCTTAATTTATAGACATGAGTGTATATAGATTATTGTAAATTTCGATATTGACTCTAAGAAAAATAACATTTTACTTAGGTTAAAAATATTCACGTTATACGAAAAATAGACATACATTCTCTTTTGCATATAAAAGATATGACAGAACATTAAAATGATTGAGGAATTAAAAGTATTCATCGAAAATGTACAATCTCCACTTAATTTTACTTTATGTATGTCGCAGGGAAATGACGAAGTTAGGAATTTCATCAAATCCTTAAGAGATATGATCAATTGACGGGAGAAGTTAAATAAACGTCTCTCTCTCTTCAAGTTCATTTTTTCATGAAAGTGAGTGTTTTATCAAATCCCTGAACTGTTTCAGTGAAATGATGAACTAGTCAGGATTTGCATCGGCAAAATGCTTTCGGGGGGGGGGAGACACCTGGGGGTCGAGTACTTGTACTTCCTAACCACACAGATAGTACTTTCTATGCCCTAAATATCAACCTCATATCTTTAAAAAAATGGCACCATAGGGATTGATTACCAGCCTAATTTTATAATTATTTGTTAATTAGTTTCGAATAAATAATTTATATTTCTATGAATATTGTTGTATTACTTACTTTTACGTTTAATAATGCACCATATTTGTTAAATAAACACTTTTAAACTCTTGAGAATATTATTTCATCATTACACTGAAACATCTCAGGGATTCGTTCAAATCCCTTACGTATATGAGGGAGTGAATGACTTTGAAGTTTAATGGCCCAAGGGCCAATTACGTATATCAGGGAAATGACCTTGAGAAGAGACGTTATTTTAACATCTACCGTCAAGGGATCATCTTCCTTAGAGATTTGATGAGATTCCTAATTTCATCATTTTCCTGCGACATATACATAGATCTATTAATATCAGTAACTCACACAGGAATTTTTCAAGGGGGAGGGGGTTCCGGGGTCGAAATTTCACCATTCTTGTATCATGCTCCTTTTGATTTTGTTGATTTTCGGGAACAAAACACAGTAAAAAACTAATTATTGAATAAATAATTAGCATTAATTAATAAAATTTCATCAATAACAAATATTTAATTAAATTTTACGTACTAGATACTTAGAATTATAATCAATCGGAAAAAAATCAAGGACTTGGGGGGTACGAACCCCCAGGACCCCCCTTCCTTGTGCGCGCCACTGATTAATATTCATTTACCTCAACGTGTATAGTTACATATGCAAAGAAGTTGGGCATTTGGTAGCCTTTTAATGATGTATGTATTATTGAAATGCAGGACGTCAGTTCAAAATACTGTTTAATCGAAATGACAGTCAATACTTATTTACGTAAACGTGTATAGCAGCGCGTAGAAGTGTAAAATTGACCACCATTAAACAGTAGTTTTAGTAAAAATTAATGTCATCATTAAAATACCCCTAGAATTGTACCATAACCCTACACATATATATAAGAAATATATAAATACATATATTATATTAGGAAATTTTTTTTTAAAAAAACCCTAACAAGCATAAAACATACTAAGCAAGACATTAATACGCGCGGTTTACATGGCGTTCACAAAATCACACAGCCCCATTTTTTCGCTCCAAAGATCCCATCTATTTAAAGTAATGGTCAACCGGAAGCTATTAAAATAACATAATTTTTAGAAAAGGTTTTCTGATTGTTTCACATATACTGACAATGCAGTCCTACATCATTCTGATTTAAAAATGTGCCGAAGTTTTAATTTTGGGGAGATAAGGTTTTGGTTATTTTCTGTTAATCGGATACACTAGAAATTAATTATCGCGCTAAGCCTTGTAAGGCTTAAGATAATAATGAATTAAAATTCCTCAAGAGAGAATTATTACATTTATATATATACTATGCTGTTCGAATTAATCGGGAAAAACATTTTTTTCTTAAGTTGATATATGATTACTAGTAATGTCCTGAACCACCTCAAACTCGTTATATCTGCCTTTAGGTAGTGTGACAGATCGATTTTGACTATAATTTATTCGTTTTAATGTATCAGGAGTTCAGTTGTGAGCCTTTCAGTGGGGCAGCTGGTAATTACAATTTTGCCATCTGTATAAGACGTGTTACTTTTACTTGTTTAAAGATGGATATAACTCCGAGGAACCATTTTAAAATAAAACGCTCTCAATGAACACATTTCTATGACTGTCAGAGATATAAGTATGGCAGTTGGTGTGATTGAATTAAATGTTTTAAGAACATTTCAAAATTCTGGATCATCGTCTCCAAGAAAAAAAAGAAAATGTGGCACAAGCGGAAAATTACTCCAAGAACTAATAAAATTTTAATAAGCAGTAGCAAAAAAAAAAAACATCTAAGGAAGACAAACATAGATCTTTGAAGTGATTTAATGGATAGCAGTGTTTAATAAGTTAATGAACTTCATGGAAAAGACTTCTGGAAGGTGGCCTTAAGGCAACAAGACTGAGGAAAAAAACTATTTCTAACTCAGAAAATTATGAAAAAACGTTTAGAGAGCATAGGCCAAAAAATACCGATCATGGACTGTTAACGACTAGAAGAAGGCGATTTTTTTTAAGTGATGAAACATTTATCTGTGCAGAGATACAAATCAAGTGTAGTTAGAAGAAGTGAAGTTGAAACTTTGTTACCAGATCATATCCAACAGATTGCAAAACACGCTTCTAAACAGATGTTGAGATTTTTTTTCACAAAAAATAGCCCTGGAAGCTTAGTGCTTAAATACATGATGAATTTTGTCAAGTATATAGAAATATTATGCAGTAAGATTCTTCATTCAGGGAAACATTTGATGGAATGTTTCAATATGACCTGTCCCTTGGCACAATTCAAAATTGGTCCATACTTTTATGCGGAAAATAAAATAAAAGTGCTCGATTAGCTTGAAAATTACCCAGACTTAGCTCCTATTCAAAACTGATAGCATATTCTCAGGAATCGTTTCGTTAAGATGAATCGCACAACAGGGCAAATGATAAAAAGGTGTGTTTCTAAGATGATGAAATCAAGAACATGTTTACTATACTCTAGAGGAGTCCATGTCAAGACGGGTTGAAAAGGTCATTTCTGCTAAAGGAAGACATACTTCGTACTAATATACAGATTTTTTAGTCTATTTAAGTTACATAATGATAAAAAGCTAAGGTTTTAGAAAAATTCACTTTTTTCCTGTTTGTCTTAATTAATTCGAACAGTATTATATATATATATATATATATATATATATATATATATATATATATATATATATATAAAAACAATCACAATTATCAATTTAAAAATTGAAATATATGAATCCCAAAATACCAAAACACTTCAGAATATCAATGGCGAATATAAAAGATAATGTTCCATCATTTTCAAACAAAATTAAAAAATTATAAAATAAAATAAAAATTTATAAAATATCCAAGTGCAATCTCGGACTTAGGACCGATAAGTGGGGTTAAACTAGTTTGATGGCGCCAACCTTCCCCTATTGCAACTTGGTAAGTTAATTGGAAAATTTTCAAATTTCAGAAGAAAAAAAAAATTAAGAAATTAAAAATCAAAAAGTTAAAATTAAATCATTATACTTGAAAAATAAAAAAAAAATAAAAAAAATATGTATATATATATATATATATATATATATATATATATATATATATATATATATATATATATATATCCAAAGAGCTATAGGTATTGTATCTCAGTATACGGCAAGGTTATCATATTATGGCTAAGAATTACACCCCTTTAGGGATGTAAACTTTTCAAGTTTCTGCACACATTATCCCACGAACTCATAGCTCATCTTGATTTAGTGGGCTACAGGTTTAATACCGTATTAAAGTCACTTATTTGAGGTATTATTCCAAGGTTGTGAAAAAACTGCATACTTCCATAACTGCAACCTTTCAAATTCATAAAAGGAATGTTATTTCTTTTTAAATAAACAGTATTTCGATACATCTAGAAGAATATTTTTTTTATGTGTTCATCTCTTTTTTTTAAGCTATCCTTTTTATTCCCGGCGTATAACGCACCCCGTAAATTTCGATCTTATTTTTTTGTGTTCAAAATGCGCGTTATACGCTGGATTTTACGGTAATTAATATATACAATAATTTTTTTATGGAATCAAGACACAAATGCATAATCTCGCAACCTGAGATGAATTTTAACAATACAGTATATGTGTGTGAACATCCTACTGCGTAAGCAGCAATACGAATGAAGTATTGCATCTTATGTTGTTGTTGGCGTATCCATGATGAGCAGATATATAAAATAATAATAATAACAACAACAAAAAATAAGATTTAGATCGCTCTGAAGCTACCGAAGACAGCTTCGGCAACCTCAACAGCTTAATCCAGTGCTTCTCAAACTTTCACTATTGGCGACCCAATTTTCAATCATAGTTTTCATCGCGCCCCCTCCACACAAGAACAATGTACTGAATTCAGTACTACTACATTTTGACACTATAGCTACAGCACGGCATTAGGTGCCACCGGCACAGATAAACGTCTCGCTCAACCAAAGCGATAATTGCCCCGGACGTATATATACGTCTTTCTGAAGTACGATCCTTTCAGTGCACTGATTTCCATAAAGTTATTCCGAAGGCTTTAGAATGCAATAAAAAGACCGTGACACTGTTTACGAAGGATTTACTTATTTCAGAGGATTTCTTTATTTCTTTCTCTTCCCCCCCGCCAATGCATCCCTCCGCGCGTCTACGTGGAAAACGGAGGCAATGAGGAGCGAATCCTGTACTTTTAATTGCACAGTTAAGGGATTAACTGTAAACCGTACAAATTCCTAAGATAAATATTAATTGTTTGGTATAATTTTTTATATGACAAGCCCGTGGTGTCACTGGTAACTGTTAAACTTGTTCGTAACTTAGTATTGTCAACTTAATTGTGAAATACATTGATATATTTATAAGAGTGTATTATACCAGTGTAAAGGCGTATTTAATTTTTAATATATCAGAATGTATCTTGTTTGTTTACTTCCCATAAATTAATAATTTTCCTAAATAAGCTTTTACTTTCGACTTTTCAATATGCTCGTGGCCCCCTCTCAGAGTTATCACGCCCGCCTAGGGGGCGCGCCCCACAGTTTGAGAAACGCTGGCTTAATCAGAGAAGATCAAATCTTATTTCATCCTTTAAAACGGATTTAAACTAACATATCAGTAATTCAAACAATCACTAAAAAAATAAATTTTTTTTTAAATTTACCTTCATTAATAAGAGGGATACTGAAGCAATTATATATGTCTTAAGATACATTAATTTTAAAACCTATACTAATTCTAATACAGGCAGTTACATATTTCATACGTAAAAAAAAATTCCTCAAAATTCAAAACTTTCAGATTTTTATTCGTCACTATTAATTAATAATACTGCGGATCAAAATTTTTATCCTCATCCACAATTCCTAAATTACTCGTATAGTTTTAACACCTTCGCCTGAACACGTCTATTTACTTTTTGAAAAGAAGTAAAGATTCTTTGGCAATCTATCTGTTTAAAATAATCGCAGTAATAAAAAAAACATAATCTGTAATCTGGAAAAGGGGAACCTTTGTCGTCTGTTGATCCTCCAGCTGTCATCCTAAAATAATGAGAATCCCCGTCGAAGAAGAAATAAAAGGTGGCAAGGGTGGAGAACGATCACAGAACAATGGCTCGACCAACAGAACGATAAGCATATTCATTAAGAACATAGCCTCGACAAATTTTTGCGGTCGCTCTCTTCCCAGATTAAGACGATGACGCTAATGACGTGCACCAGGTGGCGCTTTTCAAACACCCCTTTAATGTCCTGGCGATCGGCCTTAAGTTGCCATTAATGACGGTGAACCCCCACTCCAGCCCCCATGCATCATTAGGGGCATTGTGTGACGTGCGTGGATTCCTCTGTCACAGGCCCAGGAGCAGCGGGACGAATGGATCCCCGGGATTAAGGGATTAGTGGGCAAACCGGGACAAAATCCCTTCCTATGGGATGTAAAGTTTTGTCTCTCCACGGAGCGTTTGACAGTTCCCCAGAAGAAGGCATCCAACCGTTGTTTGTGTTTACACCCTCCCTCCAACAGTTTATTGTGCCCATGCTAATGCGATTTTGTTTTGGGGGATTAGCACCCGACAGTGACTGGAGCTGCTGCAATATGTTTGGGGGAAAATGGCCCTTATTATATGCATCATTTTCAATCACTTTGTTTAAGTAAATGGGACTTGACAGGAGGTATCAGTT
The DNA here is from genome assembly GCA_019973935.1 of Trichonephila clavipes. Lineage (NCBI taxonomy): Eukaryota > Metazoa > Arthropoda > Arachnida > Araneae > Nephilidae > Trichonephila > Trichonephila clavipes. The sequence goes on from BMAU01013744.1 coordinate 2,208,370, forward strand.
CATGCTCTTACAGTTCTTTTCTACCAAAAGGGAATAAGATTAAATGAGCTCTTTGGGTCTCTGTACAACAGATAGACAGGAAAGACGTCATGCCGATAGAATATGAAAATAAGAACTCAAATAAGCCTTTAGAAGGAGATTTGAATATGTCTTCCTCTGAGAGATGAATACATAGCCTTGGATGAGCTCTGCAACTTGATTTAATGATTGAGCGGCGCTTAATAACATCAGAGTTACAAGAAAGCTTCGGCTATTGTCTTAATATTATGCATGCATGCAATTTCTTTTTTTAAACAAAGCCATGAGGTTTCTGGGCTATTGAATACGCTCGAATTGCTTGAAATTATTTATGCCATTATATGAATTCGGTACACTATATTTTGCTTTAAGCTGACTCTGAATAGTTGCAAAGTTTTGATCTTCTGAGATATTTATTTTAATTAATATCTAAGTTCACTATAAAAAAACAAATAAAACTTTTTAAAAAATCAGATACCTCAAAATATTAAACCTTTAGATATGCCTGATTAGATGCATTTTTAAAAGAAAGACATTTGAAACAAGAAATTGCAACGTTTTAGTTTCAAATTTATGAGAACAAATAAAAAACAATACCTTTTTCTTCCCACACATACAAAAAAAACCTTATTTTCCTCATTCTCAGGAGAAAAAATATGCTTATTATTTTTACTTTGATTTCTTTAATTATTTAACTGATTTAAGTTGTCCCGTGAGACACCTGTTTTTTTAATTAATATTGTACGCATGGTCGCATTATTATTACTGCAAACGTTTGGGGAATTGATAACATTTTAATTATGCTTACAATTTTTTAGTTTTCAGTCAAGTAACATTTATTTTAAACAGAATTACAAAGAATAAGAGTACTTAATTTTCTTTTACCGTTGTGGAAAGAAAGTAAAAATCCCCCAATAGATTTTCTTTAAAATTTTAAGCATAAAATTATTAATGCTATAGAAGAAATATCGTGATATGTGTGCTAATATTTTTTTAAAAAATATTGAAAAAGCGTTGAAGTTTATCAGGCCCATTTTGGGTTTATCTTTCGAAAATTAAATATCTTTTTATGAATATGTATGAAACCATATCATTCATATAAAGATTTTAAAAAATGTGATAAAAAGGTAGTAGTAAGAATTGTACCAGTAAGATAGTTACTAGAGGGAATTGAACTTTAAAACTTTGTGTTTTTTAAAAAATAGCCACTTTTTCAAGTATTATTTTTATTTATTAAAAAAAAGCTCATTATAATTGCAAAACCTCTTGGGTATCTTTATTTTAATAAATATAGCAATTTTTGCTTCTTGGTCTGTTTCTTCTTTCTATCTTCGTGCATCTTGATTGAAATATTTTTACTGCTCTTACAGCTAATTAATATTGTACTAATCTTTACAATATACTAGAGGGGGTACCTCCTGTCCACCTAACGACAGATTAGCCCCCATTGTACAACTGTTTATATTCATTACTCAAATTGTAAAACTGTAATCTACATGTATTATGTTGTTCTGTTTCACCTGAAGGAAAAAGTAAAGGAAACAGAAATGGATTGGCATGAGGAGAGTTAAAATTTACAAACTGAGAGAGTCGTGTCCACTCTTCGGATAAACTCTTAACATCGTCCTTTCTGTCCTCTAGGATGATCTTTAGGGCTTTATAAAAACACAGACTATAATCTTGATCTCGGTTTTTATTTTGAATTTCATGCAAAGTTCCATATTTTTCTGCATATGGATTTTTACTAATAATTGGCTATACACAGTTTGTAATACATCGTCATGTTTAACTATTTTTCCTGCAAAGCCTCGACATCATCATAAATATAATTATATTTTTCATGTGTGAGATAAATAAATTTATTAGATCATCAAGAAAAACTTTTTTATATATTGAGGGAATATAATAATAATAACAATTTTATAATATAATAATAACAATTTTATAATATAATAATAATAATAATTTTATAATATAATATAATGGAAATAATTTTAAAATATTATATAAGAACAATAACTTTATAGCAAAATATAATACTAATAATTTTATAATATAATATAATAATAATAATTTTATAAAATAATATAATAATAATAATTTTATAAAGTAATATAATAAGAATAATTTTATAAAGTAATATTATAATAATAATTTTATGAAATAATATAATAATAATAATTTTATAAAATAATATAATAATAACAATTTTATAAACTAATATTATAATAATAATTTTATAATAAAATATAATTACAATAATTTTATGAAATGTAATATAATAATAATAATTTTATAATTTAATACAATAATAATAATTTTATAAAATAATATAATAATAATTTTATAATATAATATAATAATAATAATTTTTTAATATAATATAATAATAATTATATAATATAATATATTATAATAGTTTTATAATGTAATAATAATTTTATGATATAATATTATAATAATTTATAATATAATATAGTACAAATTTTGTAATATAAAATGATAATAATAGTGATAATTTTAAAAAGTAATATAATACAAATTTTTTAATATAAAATAATAATAATAATTTTATAATTTAATATAATACTAATTTTAATAATATAATAATAATTATCATATTACGAATCTTTTCTGGCACATATTTGTAAGTATTTTCTTAAGAAAACATACTTTGAAAGCACAGTGTTGAATTTGACTTATTTAACCCAAAGTAAATTGAATAAAAAATATTTAAAGAAAAAGTATAATAAACTTAAACAAAACTTGCCAAAATAAAATAAAAAATGTAAATAGTTGTTAAAATGTGTCGAGAATAAAAATAGATCTTGATAAAAATTAATGAAATGCTAACAATATAAAAATATATAATTGCTAAGATTATTATTATTTCTCTACTTTCATTCTTAAATTTAGAGTTCTAATTCGAGCATATTTGATTCCAATTTTGAATTCAACACACATGCATTACATAAATAGTTCCAATTTATATGGCATAAACCTGTTTAAACGCAGTACTAGGATTCATTCATTATTTTTGTGCTTTGATTAAAAAAAAAGGGGCAGAATTATTTTGGAGGGATATATTTAATGCATAGAACCTTTTGAAAGATGAGTTTGATAGTTCCAATATAGTTTTCATAAGCGATAACTTATCCAACAGAAGAGAATCATATAACATCTGTGAGATAATATTTTAAGTAATATATCATAAATTATACAAATTAAACATTAACGTAGATCAGTTAAAATATGACAGAAATAGAAAACACTATACGGATTATATATAATGAACTAATATGCATGATGGTGCTTGAGCAAATATTGTCTAAATATCTGGATTTCTTGAGAAAGTCATCATCGTAATATTCAAGTAACATGCGAAATGTAGTTAGAAGCTTTTGGATCCGTAGAGCAAATACTTTCACATGTTTTTAAATTTAATTGCGTTATTTTTGAAAAACCAAAATTACTTGTGAGACAATAAAAGAAGAAAAAAAATTAGATCGTGTCATGTAAAATTTTTGCAGAATGAAATAAAAATTCTTAAAATGAAATTTAATTGAGTATTGCTTAAAAATTATGTTTTTTAAGCGACTAATATTTATCGATAAATGTATACTAAACATGAACATGCTATCTAAAATCGTCAAAAATTATTGAGATTTAAACACAAAAAATAACACATGAAGATGCAATTAATTGGTTTGCCCATACAAAGTACGGGCTACCGAAAACTGGCCAAAACCGTTTTGCCCGTTCCCTGTACGGGCACTAATATTTTCTGCTTTCTATTTTTGATTTGCACATATTTTTAATTCTTGTCTGAGATTATTAGTGCTAGTGTTTTTTAAATGATGCAGTTTGTCCATGGTATCGAAATACTTCTCATCCGGGATTTTCTTTGTGGTGAAGGTGGGAAATTTTAGTTGAAGGCAGTGTAGCGTCGCATCGTTAGACAGCAATTTGTTACCCCTCTTTTCATTTTTGGACACTCAAGGATAAACAGAATCGCAAAATAGGTTACTTTCTTCTTCAAAGGGAATTTCAGTTTATTTTCTCCCACCCTGAGGTGAAACAGATATTGAGTTGACTCTAACTTTTTGATGTAATCATTCTTTTTCTTCTCCAACATCCAGAGACGAAGAGATTCACCAGATGGTATTTATTTCACGACAATCTTTAAAAGGAGCGCACCTGCTTTGACGGCTGTCCCTTCTTTCGTTTCCTTTCACGTGTGGCCGAAAAACATTTGCATGGAAAGGAGTGTTGGGCTTTTATGAGGGAGAAATACCACAGTGTGTATTCACAGTCGAAGTGACAGGTCAATTTTTAGACCCTCCATATGGTTTACGAGTTGCGGTGGCATAGTTGAGTTAGTTCGAGACAGATTTTGTCCCTGAAGAATTAATGGTAGTTGGGACCAAATCAGATGATACCGGGGGCAGACTCGTGATCCTCGCCAATCATACTTTATTGATGGCGTGAAAGAGGTTTAAAGAGGTGACCGGGGACTTCTGTGAGACCAACGAAAGAGGTTGTGGGGCAGCAGAATTAGCAATAGTTAGGGATCCAGGATCAGCGAGAAGCGGAAAACTGTGAAAGGAGGCCTGGCAGCTGGAAAAGGAGCGATTGAAAAAAATGGGATGTTTGGAGAAAAAAGGGTGCGAGGTGACTAACAAGGATTTTGACTACTTCGGTGGAATGTAAACATTAAGATCCAATTGCAGACCCACGAGAACTCGCCCAACAGTCGACGATACCCATTTTATGACAGCTGGACTTGTACAGGATATATCATACAGATACAATAGAACGTGTGTAAATTCGGAGATAACTATTTGAAAATAAAAAAATAATTTTTACTAAAGCTGAGCCATTCCTCTCGCTACCCAGGAATTAAATAAACTTGGATTTAGATTCTAGAAAATATTGGATAAAAAAAACAGGGATATTCGCAAGGCAATGTACACTTTGTTTCTTGAGAAGAAATGAAAATAAAAAGATAAAATCTAAAAAAGTCGATATTATCTCTGGCCCCATTGCAATGTAAGACTTAGTATTACATCATGCTTCAAATCGTGTGTGCATATATGCGCAAACACGGAAAATCCTGAAGTGTTTGAAAAAACGGAACAAAAAATGATTTCTTTTGTAAATAGGAGACATAATATTTCAAGATATATGAAACATTTTTCATAGCATACAGTGTGTACTTATAAAAAGCAAATATTTGGGGGTTTGTGTTCCACAGTTATAAAATAAGAAATAGTGTGAAAACTTTAAAATTGAAAAGTAAAATAAAATTCTACCATTTTCGCATTCTGTTAAGTATTACGCTTAGTTACATGCGATAAAAAGTACCCTTTTTTGGAACACTTTGGGGGAATTGACCATTTAGAGGATTAATGGAAATATATGTGAAGGAATATAATTATAATACTTTTAATACCACTTAGATAAAGAATCATGGAATAGGATATGTATGAAATTGTATTTCATAAGTTCAAAGTGTGACACAGAAAAGGAAAAGAGACGAAGTGCGTAGCTTGAAAAAAAACAGCGGAGTTGGTAACAATTATTTTGGGAACGTCATCCCACACATTTCCTCTATCCATATGGTCAGTTTCTTCTGAATCGATTACATCAGTTGGAAGTACTACGTCATTAAGTGAAACAACTTCAACTGCATTCTTTTCGAAGAATGTCGAATCAACATCAAGTTTCTTGTGAAATTTAAGAAATTAGCCACGAAAACATTTCATATATGAAACGAGGCTTATGGAGATGAAACTTTGTCTAGTGCAAATGTGTTTGAATGGTATAAGAGGTTTTCAGGGGGAAGGTTCAGAGCGGAAGATGATGAATCTGCTGGGCACCAAAGGTCAGCGATTACAGACCAAAACATAGCCAAAATTCGTGATATGAGTGGGCTCCTACTTACATCAGTGGTCAGACTTTAATCAACACTACATTGAAGTACTAAAAAGACATCGTGAAAAAATGGCCAGAATTGGGGACTGATGGATATTTGTTGCACCAAGACACTGCATCCGCTCACATGGCCTTATCTGTAAAGCAGTTTCTGACCTGCAAAAACATTACTGTGATCGGGAATCCTCCTTATTCACCTGATTTGGCCCCATGATACTTTTTTTTATTTCTTACAGTTAAATCTTGCTGAAAGGAAACCCTTTATACCACAGTTGAAGAAATTCAGGCAAAAACGGAAAATCTCCCAAAGGGACTTTCAAAATCCTCATTCCAGAACTGTTACCAGCCATGGCAGCACCGAATGCAGAAATGCGTGAATGCTGAAGGGAACTACTTTGAACATGATATTGTCACAGAGAACCGATTCTGTAAATACAATGATTTATTGGACCAGTCCCGTTTTTTTTTGTGTGTGTCACACCTCGTATACAAATACAATATAAAGAAGCTTCTATGATGCAGAAGAATGTGTCAGAAAATTTCCCACTGATTAACTTATTTAAATGCGTGCTAAGTAAATAAATAATCATTTTGAAGGTCTGTGATGATATATTTTTGTAAAATTTCCTCTCAATATATTTTTAAGGCAAATTTGCATTCATGCAAATAAATTTTCTAACGCTTTGTATTGTGTGTGTGTGCCTGTATTTCTAGAATATTATAAATTAAAACCATATGCTAACAATGAATCAGTACTTAGAAACATAATAAAATTCTCAGAGAAACCATTGGTTTAAATACCTCTATAAGTATGGATAACGTATGCAAATACAAATAAATAGGACGTTCTCACCGCTAACTATTTCTCAGTCGAATTTTCGTACTCTCTTCCTCATTATTGTATACGGGGGGTTTTGCATTGGCCTTTGTTTTAGCCCCTCATTGATTTCTTTCTGTTTTCATCATTGATTCTGGATGAAGTTGTTAATGAAATAACCAGTGATCGGATCGAGAGAGCAGTAACGGCTTTTGTTTGGTTGACCTCCTTTGCTGCCAGTGATGAATGGGTCTGTAATTTGGGTGTGTTTGTGTGCTGAGAGGGACTTTCTGCACATTAAGATAATGGCTGGAAGGAGTATCACCCGAAATATTGCAGAAGACATGAATCCAAAGCATTTTCTTGCCCTTGCCTTTATGTGGTACATAAAAAAAGCAAGTACGTGTATAGGTATTCTACACTTATTTTCATACAGGATAAGTTAAACGGAGTATTTAAGAAAGAAAGAAACGCTTCAGCGTTTTCAACTTCAATTAAAGTATAATAGGATGAGTTTTTTCTGATATATTAATTAGTTATAACTTATGAAACTGATAGAAAAAAAATTATTCAAATTGAAACAACAAATTTAAAGAGTTAAAACAAATTTTTCACATTTCTTATAAAGCTGTATTTTACATACAAAATAGGGTTAACAAAATCTTAGATAATATTAAATGATAAATTTTCATTTTAAAAAAAAGGCTACATTTTTCATAAAACCGATTTCATAGTTCATATTTCAGTTAAAATATGGCAATAACTGAACCAAAGGGTATCAACTCGCATTGCCCATAACGTAACAACAACAAAAAAAGAGTTGTATTTAAAAATAAGGAGAAATATTAATTATTTAAGTTTTTCAACATATCTTTGTCATCTTTTCAAGAAAATTTTTCGTGCGCGTTTCTAAAATATTTTGCAAGCAATTAATGGAGCATTTTTTTTCCAATTCGGTACACCATTTACATTTAGACAACTTCAACAGCAAATGGTCCAATGTACCTAAAAAAATTAAAGTATATCTACACGCTGTGACATATTCCAAAACATCAGATAGGTAAAACACTTTATATTTAATCCAAAACCTTGATATAAATTTCAAAAAAATTACATCCTTCGCAAATAAAACAAAAGCAATAACTTAACAGCATGACAATAGCCAAATTATCAAGATGCATCTTATCGGTATCGTTTAAAAAGATAGGTCAATTTCACGCTGAATATGCATGGCACATGTCCAGACTAAGAAATTAGGTACATTTAAGAAGATTGTCAACGTATGAAAGATATCAACTCCGAAGAATCTACTGTATTTTAAATTACCTCTTTTCAGGAATGCATATGAAAAATAAACAATAGATAAAAGCTTTGAGAATGCATGATCCAAACGATATATATCACGTCGTTTTAACATAAAAGAATTTTAACATGAGTAAGACTTTTAATAATAAGTAAAAATAAAAAAAATACTCAAGCGCTCTACTTTCTTGGAAGAATTTCCGTTTTAGGTGCCTTTATGTTTCCTTATATTTATTTGATACAAGAGAAAAAAACCTGTATTTTGTTTCTTAAATTCACATTTTTGTAGTGTTTTGGCAATACTGTCTAATGACAATAAAGATCTTGTATCATTTATAATCACAAAAAGGACATTTTTTATGGGACATTGTTAGCTGAAGAAAAAAAAGCGTAATGAAAGGTGTCCAGATATTAATAAAGTCTGAAGAAAGAAAAAAGGGAAATGAAAAATATTACACATATAGCAATATAGTTTCTAAAGAAAAGCATCAAATATTCTTTCAGATAGAGAAAGAGCATAGATATTGTTACGAATTTTATGTAAAAAGTGAAAATAATTTGTATTTGTATTTGTAATGCATTTATATATTACTCTATGTTATATTCATTTTATTTTAAAATTGTACTATTCACAAGCAAACGCCGTCCCTTGCGCTATAGTGGCGATTCAGTGAGAACTCGTGAAATCTTGGCGATAGAGCCAGGTTGGCATCTTTTTGATAACCGAGTTTGTGACCAATTTGGCGACTTTGGCAGACCCTTTTGCACCATTCGCGACCACGTTGGTGAGTTTGAGACCCTCTGGAAATTAGTGGATTTTTCCACTAATTTCACGCTCTATGACGCGTGCGGATTTTTCTAGAAGTTTCCACCGGGTTTATAAATAGAGCGGTGCTAGCCGCTACGAGTCAGTCTTATTTCAACCAGCTAATAGTGAGCATTGTTTTGACTAGCGATTAGCTCGGCTGTGCTTGTGAATAATCTTTTACATGCGTGTATTTTTAAACACTGATAATTGTGTTTGAGTGCTATAGAAGGTGTGAGGACCTTCTAAGATTTTTTCTGTGAGGAATTCTGTAATTCAAGGATTGGATTTTGGTCAATAAAGCATCATCGCTCTTAAAGAACTGTTTCATACTTTGTGACTGATTTGCATAAAATCCTCGAACCCGGATCTAAGTAACAATATAATATGTTATTGATTTTTATAATATTTATTCTTACAATATAACATTGCAATATATATAACATTTCTTTTTTTTTACTTTTTAAAAACTGTTTCTAAGTATCTATTATTTGTAATTATCTATTTGAGAAAAATGGGAGTAAAATATAGATACGTTATATGTTAGTTGTATATTACATGTAAAAGACAGCAATAGAAATAGTGGTTTATAGAGCTATTTATTAACGGGTTATTATTTTTTAGCGCGCTGACTCATACTTTCAGCAACATTTATAGTTTTCTAACACATTTTCTCTATAAAGTACTTTTCATTTAATAAATCTACTGTTTTTCAGCCATTTAAAGGATAAAAAAAACTGAGTTGCAAAATATTTATGTCAGAAAAATATGTAGCAAAAACTATTTATCTGTTGACTTTAAATTTTCTTTCAGATTATTATTTTCAAATAATTTTAAGAAATCTTATGTACAAATTCCAGCACTAAAATACTTTTTAAACAACAATCTTTATTACTCTCATTAAGTTCTTTAAAAATATGTCCCGTTTTATAAAAATAATTAAAGTATTTAATTTTTTTCTTTACTTAAATGTCTTTTTTACGTCTGTTCATAAATTCAAAAAAGGCACTCTAAAACCTAACACTTTCCTCAATCTCCTATTTTCCAGTTTTTATCCTTCTCCAGCTGTAAAGAAAACAATTTCTTAAATTCCTACTAAATTAAAAGTATTTTTACTTTATTTTATTATTATTTTTTAAATAACATTTAAAGGCTTTTTTCAATTAATAAATTATGCATGGCGTTTAGCTAAACGGAGCGATTTTGAATCCGAATAGATTAATTACACTTAAATTATAGATGTTTTAAGTGATTCTTTCTAATAATTTTAATGAAGCGTGTGTGTATTTAATTAATGTAAGAATTTCCGTGTAATTATGTAAGACAGTATTCACATAACCATTAAGAAACATTTAAATATAAATTAAACACAAATGCTTCCATTATTTTACAATCAATGAATTAATTATTCAGTCATTAAACAACTAACCCAATTAAGAATATTATCAATGAATGCAAAAGGTTCTTTTTTTAAAAGAATTTGATAAAAACTCATGCAAAAAGGCACGGATTTAGTAAATAGGCAAAGAATTTACATGCTATAGTTTAAGTAATGTTTGCGTAGCATATTAATTAATCATCGTATTGTTCGACAGTAAAAAAGATGTGCAGTAATTAATTAAAAGCTAGACAATCAATAAAAAATACTTCTTGTAAATCAGATTAAAAACTTTGGATAATGTGATTATAATGGATTGGTTAGAAATGATACATTTTAGTGTTTGAGTGAAAATAAAGACAAAAAAGTTTTAAAGCAATTGTTATATAAATGAAACATTTTCCATTATTTATTATATTTTTACACACATATACAACAATAATATTGATATGAAAGATATAGCATATAAATATACTCTCCCTCATACAACTTTTGACATATGTACACTGGCTTAGCTAGCTCTGAGGGAGCCCTGTATAAAAATTTCTTTGGGGCCCCTTTTTAGATTTGGCAGCCCTGTTAGTGGGACTAGTTGAACATGTTGGGGCCCCTTATCATTGATACGGCTGAAACGGCGGTAGCTGCGCCCCTCCATATGTGTAAAATGTAACATATTAACACATACATTGACACTTGTACTTTGTTTATGTGGACACGGTAACCTACAGTGCCGATTTAAGTTCATTTCGAGTCCTAGGCGCAGAAGATCTACAGGCGGCCCCTTGGCACTGAAGGATCGAAATTTATAACCAGAAAATCTGGTTAAGTCCAGCTTATCCGAGTCCCGAGCCCTTGGGCGCCCGCCCTAAGCGCCTGTTGGATAAACCGGCCCTGGTTATGGCCGAAGTGTCATTTCGAGCCTTGTGCCGCTGAAGGCCCACCTTGTGGAGGAACTGATGCACGTTAAATTTGTCAAGGCTCTAACTCCTCCCTCTTGCGTTGTATGGAAGCTCGGAGAAGAGGTGCAATTTTTCAGGAGTCGTCCTCGTCACTCTGCCATAGTTCAAAATTACATGGTCCGTTGCCAATAGACCTCGTGTTGCTTTGTAGTGCAGTATTAATAAACACTCACTCCCTCATTGGGATTTGTTTACAATATTTAAAACATTAATACTCAAGTATACAAATTTTCTACATATACTATACATGCTAAATTTGATACATTAACATTCCATGGACTTTTAAATTTAATGCTTAAGTAAACGTTTAACACATTAACACTTACTTACACAAACATGTTTCATACAGCATTACATCTGTTCTAATATTGAAGCATACAACTGTTCTAAACATGTCATGTTTAACACATCATTATATACATATATAATTAAGCTATATATTCAACATTTAATGCACTGATACTCACATATTGAACAATGCAGAACTTGCCACATTACATATATACATGTCTATTTATATGCAGCTATACTACATAGCCTTCATTTTATACATTAATGCACGCAATGGCTTCCAAAATTTAATAAGCAAATTGCTTAATAATTGCTTTTTAAACTAAATATATGAACAAAAATAATACCCTGTTGTATATTCTTCTCATTAAATATTCTTCTTTCGTAGAAATATACATACAATGCTAATTCACTAGATATAGTTACATAGTTTAATTTTATTTTTTCTGTAAACATTTTGCATAGTTTAAAAAATAATACCCCCACTTATCCCTCGCATTCATTTCACTTTTGACGTCTGTTTATAAATTCAAGAGATAAGAGTCTGCGTACAAAAAAGGAACAATTTTTACTCTCCATTTCTTATCTCAAGATTTAATTATAAACAAGCACTCAGCTGCGAATGGAGGGAAGTTTCTGCAGCATCTAACATCACCTTTTATGTACGCAGTCCGATCTCATTACACCATAAAACTTTAATGTACGAAGTAAACGGAATGCTTATAAAGTGCGTTGGCGATACACAGAATACTTAGCTAAACTGAATTATTGGATATATCGCGCTTATCGAGAGACGAGAGGGCCAGTAAAGTTCATTTACGATCGGCCAACTGCTGCGCCTGGTTCTGTTTCAAGGGGGCCCATTATCTGGTACATACTCTGAGCATGTGTTGGAGTAGCATGCGTTATGTGTTAGGCAGATGGCTCCTGCAAAGTGAGAATATCACGGAAATTCCTTCTCAGCATTCTATTTCATCACCTGTATAAAATGTGCATAAATTTCCTCAAACTTGTATGAGCACAAATGGTTCGCTAACAGATATCGTGGACCTGATGGGAATAGTCTTTTCTTATAGTTTCCGCTTATTGTAGCGGGAGACTTTTCGGAGCTGATTAGTAATTTCCTTAGGGCGGTATGAAACATAGCGGTTGCTATTATATTTAATATAGTTTTCTTTTCATGCCTTTTACTTTATGGTTGTTAACTTTCTGTGGAATTTGCATAATTTGCTATTTATTTTGGTTATATTTCGCAGAGGTTCATATTTGTATTGCTGATAATCGCTGTAACCTGTATAAATACGTACAATGGATATTTTCTCTTTAGTATAGGCATGTATTATGCGTAAGTTACTATAAAAATATATAATAAATTGAAATGAAATAAGAAATAAAGGGAATTAAAATGTAAATGAAAATATAATGAAATGAAAAATATGTATAGTTTTAAATTAACTTTGTTTGTCTAAATACGAATACAATAAATGTAATTCTTTGAAATAAATAATATTGATAAATATATATATATATACTTTGGAAGTAAAATATTTGGAAACTAATGCGTTTCAAAATAATTTCTAATCATAACTTTGAAATTTATTTATCTCTCTCTCTCTACACACACACACAGACATATATATATATATATATATATATATATATATTAGTCCAGTGGCTGAGTAGGAGAGCATCGTGCTTCCACACCACAGGTCCGAGGCTAAAAACTTCGTGTCAAACTGACCACCTGACCGGAGCATCTGCTCATGCACCTCAGGGTCCACAGCCACGTGTACTGATATGAGCACAATAGGCCATGGCCTCCATGGGGTTTTGCCCTACTGAGTTCAGTTATATATATATATATATATATATATACATATTTAGGAGAAAAGTGATTCGCTCGTTCATTCACTCACTCACTCATCACGAGATCTCCAGAACTATTAGACCTACAATCTTGAAATTTGGTAAACATGTTTCTTTATATATATATATATATATATAGTTGAGTAGAATCCACTAAGAACAAGTTTAACGAGAACCATCTCCCAAGGGGAGATTGCGAGGGATTACGGATGCGTTGAAGATAAGAAAAATTCCCGTTTTTGAACTATATTATACTTACAGACTTGAAAATTGCTAATCATGTTTCTTTTGCTGAGTAGAGATCCGCCAAGAGAGAGTTTTACGGAAGCCGAGTTCTTACGGGGACTTTGTAGATAAAAATTCCCATTTATGAGCAAGAGACTCGAAACTTTTCAATCATGTTTATTTTGTTGAGTAGAGATGCGTTGCAATGGATTTTGCGAAAATCAACTCTCAAGAAGGGGGTTGAAAGGAATTACGGAGGTGTAAAAGATAACCATATTTTTTTTTTTTCGATTTAGAAATCCAGTCCTTTCTTTTATAAATCAAGAGGCGAGAGCTATAAAAATGCTTTTCAATACGATAGAACGCTTAATACTAGGACGTAGATATTAATATTTTATAAACAGTATACTGTCATACATCTTTATGAAATACCCAGAAAAGTGGGAAGTTAATAGATAGTTAACTTTATATAACTCATTATAATACTTTGGTATCCAGCATATAACCAGATATTATTTGAGGAACATTATATTTTGTATTAGAATGGTACTTACTTAAGGTTATGAATACATTTTAATTAATCCCAAAACAGTCTCCTTTATCTGTTACTACACCAACCGATAAAATAAAGAATGAACTCAGGAAATGTAGCGAATTCCATATTTTTTTTATCTCTCTTTCATTGGAATTTAGCATTATCGTTTGCCCATTGTAATTCTGAAGGAAAATATATTTATCACATAAATATTTATCATGTTTAAATTTAGAAAAATAATTCATTTCAAGATTTTTGTTGATGTTTAAAGATTTAAAATATTTCCTTCTTTACGACTTTTTATAAGACTTAGATATTTATAAGAAAGCATTTTTTTTATCACATAAAATGACAAAAAATAAATACTTTATTGATTTATTTTTTATGTGACATTTTATAAATAATAAAAATATATACATTTTTAAATAAAATTGATAATTTATACATTTCTAAGAAGTTTCATGATTCTTTTATAGTAATAATTAAAATTTTTGTACATGCAATACAAAATTTTGAAAAAATTCTTAAGCTTTTTGTATTTTTAAGAAATTTTGCATGTGAGTAAATCGAAATGAGAACATAATTCAATTTATTATTATTATTATTATTGGCGATAAACATAACGGTGGGCATTAATTTTTGAAAATTCTTAATTCAAAAATAGATAATTTTTATTTTGAGGATTGCATGTGTCGCTTAATAATTTATGATTACTCGTGCGTTTAATAATTAACTGAGAATTGCAAATAATTAATTTATGTAAAAAATAACTGTAGTTAAAAAATAAATGTAAAAATAAAACAAAATTTCATTTTAAAAATTTCATTTTGATTAATTTTTAATTTGAAAATGCTTTTTGTGTAGTAATTGATTTTCATTGAAGTTTTGATTTTTGTTACATAAAGCGAAAAATCAATTACTGTTCATCAAATATTCATTATTTTGTTGAAATAATTTTACGAGTGATGTTTAGTTACATGCGATAAATATTCGTATGTTATAATAATTAAATCTTCATGAAATAAATTTGCATTCGAAATACATTTAAAAATTTTGCAATGCTGATCCCTTGTTAAGAGAAGTGATATATTCATAGGAGTACTTTACAATAAGTATGACTGTAGGAGTGACTGTAGGAGTACTTTACAATAAGTGTTTATATAAACACTTGCTGTAAAGTACTCCTAATTCATTAAGTGCAACAAAATATTTGATTCCGTCATCGATTTTACTTAGGATATTTTTCCTCTCGTTATTCTCAAATCTAGAAAAAAATGTTTAAATTAACAGCGCTTTTCAAAAAATATTTGGGGATTAAATATATTGTTTGGTATGTTTAAAGTTCACATCACGCACACACAGTAAAATTGGAATGCCTCGAAACAATATTTTTCAATCTTCTATTTTAATCTACTGTTATTTTTCCTACAACAAAGTTATTAAATTTCGAACAATAACCAAACTTTTGTTTACAGAACTTTTTGCAGTCATTTATCGAAAGACAATTCTACAGAAACTATCGGGAAAAGGAACAGATTTTCTTTTACTCAAATCATTCCAATCCACTCAAAATGGTTTGCATAAAAAAATTTCTAGAAGAAAACTCGAAACGATCGAGAAACAGTCTACCGTAATTAGTTAAGGGAGACTTAATTAGGATTCTTCACGTACTGCGCCCTTCATTCCCCATGACCCACGGTGGGGTCGTGACCCCCACAATTATTCATTCGAGCAGGCTCGCAAGAAACGGACTTTCTGCTTTGTTCCACCTAATAAAGAGTGCGCTGACCGGCAACCACAACATGGCAGCCAAGACGGCGGGGAGTTCTCATCGAGGTCATATGCAAATTTGCGTTGGTGATCTCAAGCCCTCTTTCGGAGTTTCACTTTCCGTTTGCCTCTGATAGATTGGCATGCGAAAAATCCCGCTTTCAATGCAAGACTCACGTTTTTCAAATGACCTTGGATTTTCAAATAGAAGATAATCTCGGGTTGGTACTGATTTAACAACTACGAAAAATCAAGAAAGGAGTCAATGCCAAAGATTGATTCCTTTAAGTTATTTTTAAAAAAAAAATGGCACATATGTGAATTTAATACAGTGGGTGATTGATCGGTAAACGAACATATTCCGTTCCAAAACTATGTTCGCTATCCGAACTGTTCGTTAACCGATCATCGATTCACCATAGACTTCTATGTGAAATCGATTAATTCTCGTTCTGGAGACCCTAAAAATTAAATTTTAAAAAATGCATAATTTCTTAGTAAGTTTTTTAAAAAAATAATACATGCATATAGTCTTGCATATTAGTCAGTCCTTTTCATTTTTTGCTTATGGAGCGTTGAAGAACATGTCCAATGTCGATTGCTTTTCTCTCTTTTTCAGGATTTTCCGGAAGTAATTAATAGCATTGTCGTTGTAAAGATCCCCAACCCTACTGACATCAGCTTGGTTTGGGTGCCATTCTAAGACCATTGCTCTGACATCCGCCCACTTTTTCAAAAGATCTTTAATGGCAGATGTCGGCATTGGTCCTCTTTCGTCTTCCTCTTGTTCAGAAGGAGACACATTTCGATGTGTTTCTTGGTATTCTTCATTCAAAATTTCTTAGAGCTCTTCTGTCGTCAGTTCATCTTCATGTCTCATTATGAGCTCTTTTATGTCATCCTCGTTCACCTCCAATTCCAGATCTCTAGCAGTTGTCAAAATTTCATCCATAATTTCAGGGGTATATCCCTGATCACCTCCGAATATGTGTTCGTTGTCCAAACACAAAAAATCTTGCTTGAAAGTGTTCGTTATCCGAACACAAAAATCTTTCGTGAAAGTGTTTGTTAACCGATCACCCACTGTAATATGGGAGAAAAAGGAAAGCATGCATTTTTACTTTCATTGCTTTATTTGTTTATATTTTTAACTACTTGTTGGAAAATTAGTTAACTTTAAATAAATTGTTTTCGTGACTATATTATGATACGATTAATGTTGAAAGACTCACAAATTATTCAATTACTTACATATAAAATTACTAGAAAGAATAAAATATTTCGTATCTATTTATAAGGGTTAAATACCCCCCCCCCTTTTTTTTTAAAAAAAAAACTTTGATCGTTCCAATTTTTTTCAATGATCCGACTTTTTCAGAACAAAGTACCGGAAAAAATGAAATAACCAGAATTTTTTGTAGTTTATTCAACCAGAAACATTTTTTAAAACTTATATTTCAGCATTTTATTACCTTTTATCTCTTTTTCTCCCACCATAGGGCTTTTATTTTCACCATTAGAATTCAGGAATTTCTGTAAAGTTTAAATTACATTGCAGAGAAAAAACTCGAAAACTTTTTACATTACCTAGATAAGATTTCCAAACTCTTTCATAATGCCGAGCATGTACATTTGTAAGAATGACTTAAATATTTTTTTGGAATATTCATTTATTAAAGTCCGTTTGCTTTTATAATTTACATTGAGATACATGTTTTGCTAATATTTCAAATTAACTCATTTCTTGTTAATAAATGAAAAAAATTAGCTTTTAAAATGACTCTTACAGTTTTAATATTAAGAGAACAGTTACTCAAATAGTTTTTATTTTAAGAGAATTTAAGGCAGGTAGAAGAATTATATAATTAAAAAGGCAAGTGAATATTGAGTTTGGCATTCATAAATATTTTTTTGCCCGCATGTTTGTGTATAACATTAACATGAATTTCAAAATCTAATTTAATATGTAGGTCTTAACATACAGATTATAAATTTAGATCTTTATATTTGTTGTATAGTTTTTGATTCACAAAATACAAGAGCAAAATTTATATTTTATAATTAACTAAAATTATTTTCCATTTATACTTTTTTTTATTCGTTAAGAAATAAAAACGTAATAGCACTTTCAAATATTGTTTTTACATTCCGTATACTTTAAAAATTGACTGAGTTTAATTTGTATACTTATAAGTTGTCTGACTATGAATTAAAAATGATTCGTTTGAATTTTATGGCTGTATTTTTTTAAGTTTCTTTCATTCCAAAGTCAAATGAGCCCGAATTTGTAAATGGCAGACAATTTAGCGATTTATAAGTTAAATACTATTCCATTACTCTGATCGTATTTAAAATCAGAAGATAAAAAAAACGTATAACGTATATATCCGAAAAAAAAACATGGAAAAAAACGAAATAAAAACAGCCAGACTTAATCGTGAGAATAAATCTCTGAACTGAAGACTAGACCACTTGTTTACATTTAAATATTTAAATGCTTCTTGCTCGCTTATTCGCTTTTAATATTCGGTAAATTGATTACTCAGTGGTTGCATTCAAATGATTAAACTGCTGATTCTACGATAAAAAAACTAAAAACTGAATCAGCGTTATTTATGTTAAAAGATGTGAATTTAACGAATGTGTTTTAATCTAATTTTAGTTATTAATTAAAGATAAATTTTGTAAAGTGATACTTATGGCACGTTTTAGATGCAACTATCCTATACGGTACTATAGAACTTATTCAAACATTTAAAAAACATTCAGTTTATCTCTGATACACGTAATTCTTTTCGAGCTAAGTAATTAAATGATTGCGCAGTTAAAGAAAAGTATTCGTATACTATATATATATTTAAGGATAGTTAATTATAAATGAATTGGTTTAATTAGATTATATATAATGAGTATTTAATACAGTTAACTCTGTTCATGGATTTTCATTTAAAGAAACTATTTTAACTAAAATTCAAGAAAACTTACTTTTTTTACACATTCTGCCAACATTAAAATTAAATTTTAATTGAAATGCTAATTTTGCATTTTAATGAGCTTAAAAAATTTAAAAAATGGTTAAAAGTTGTAAATTAAACTATCTGCTGATTCAAAAACCTTATACATATATTTAAAAAGTTTTTGATAAAAGTACGAATTTTTTTCTGTTTAAAGAAAAAAACATGAATCTTTTGTTCCCCTAACTTTTCAGTAGTCTATTTCTAGCTTTTCATGTGTCGCTTAAAAATTATGACGTATTTTTTACTGTACACCCCTTGTTGTTTATAATGGCTTAAAAACACACAGTAAAATTTGAAACAAAATGCCAACATTTTAATGACACTTTCAATTACCAAAAAGAAAGAAAAAGAAAGAAAGAAAAGAAAAGAAACATGACATATATAAAAGTGAGATATAACACAAAAGGTATGAAAATGGATTGGATAGGAATTTATAATACTTTAAAAGTTTTTACATGTTCGAGATATGCTCTAGAAGCACATGAAATTTATTGCAGTTTTTAGAATAATAATTAATAGAATAAATCTGTTTTTATATGTAATAGCCTTGCCTTTACTGTTGCCTGTATTAGAATAAAATTAAACTACAAAAATTGTACTGACATACTTAAAAAGCTATTTGCATTAAATAGAAAAACAAACCCCAAATATTCTAGCACACTGCACCTAAGGCAAAACCTTTAAGTATCTTAGTTCCTTATAATAATAAAAAAAACATACGCTCTTAAATATAAAATAAAAAAATAGAATCAATTTGACGACTTGTCATGAACACAAAGAACATATTCGTTGAACACTACAAAAACAAAAACGAAAATAATTTACATATTCCTTTCACCAAGATTATTACTATGTTATAATCTGTCTTCTAATATTCCCAATACCACAGAGAAAGAGAGCCGGCTTAACTTTCTCATGTCATAAGCGTTACCATACACGGTGACACCATAACCCTTTAAGATATACGTGACCTGCAGCTTAGAATGACCTTTTAATCGGATAAAGAAACTCAACTCGGGTGGTCCATGTATTCATTGTTCTTTTGGGCTTTTATTACTCACGAAACCACACGGAACAAAAAGGTTAGCTTCTCTGTTTTTTATTGACTTCGAGAGCACTGCTCGAATTTTAGAGTTATTCAGTTTCAATAATTGGATGCAATTGTCATGAAGATTCGGCGTCGTAAACGCGATGTAATACATTATGTAATTGGGTTCAAAATGGCTTTATGTCATGCAGGATAGCTTTTGTTGAAATAGATGTGAGAAGAGTATTATAGAGTTGGAGGAGGATCTGAATTTTTTTTTATTAAATTATTACAGTTTAATGAGATGGTTATATTACTTGGTTAATTATATATATTTATATTTCAGTTGACTTATTCATGAATTGCAAATTTAAAAACTCTGTTTTTTATATCAAATGTGTATATATAATCGCAATAAATGTCTTCGAGATATTTTTTTTTGAACATTTAAGTCTCAATTCCAGGTACTTTGGGTTTTTTTCAATGTAATTCATAGTAAAATAAAATCAACTGATTTAAGAGTAAATATAAAAAAGTATTGATAAAATTATTTAATGGATTTGGTTTTTAAGTTGTCATCACTCTGGAGTTACATTAAGACCATTGACCACAAACTTCGAAACACAGAACCTTGGTAAAGTAAACAAGAGGACACCTAATCTGGTGCCTCCTTCTCAGAAATTCCACGATGTATTATGGAAGGACTCGTCTCAGTTGAGCTTCAAAATATTCAGCAATAGAATCTTGGGTGGAACTCTTTATTCGATTTGAATGTTAGTGGCCCTCGAACTCTTGACCATGACAGCTGGTTCTATAATGATTCGTGTTTTATGAAGAATATGACCTTTGACCAGAATTTATTCAGACTTTTGAATCTTACGTACGTTGACTATTATTGGGCTTTTTGCAATTCAGACATGATATTTCTGATAAAGTTCAAATAACAAGATGATGGAACCAAACTTCTTCAAGCTGAGTCCAATAAGGACTTGGATACGATTGATGGTATGCATCAAAATTATGCATTACTGCCTTTGTAAAAACCAGAATTTTAATATGCAAACCAGTATAATATATAATCATAAAATATTGTTTCTTACACTACTTACTTTGTATACTCTACTCTTGATGGGCAGATTCTTTTCGTGAATATTGTATTTGTTTTTTTCATAAAATGCTTTACAATAATAAAATTTGTAATACGTGGAATTTTTTTAAGTGTAATTACTTTGCATCAATTAATTGGCTTCTTCCTTACTTTTAGGTATCAAAATGATAATCTCAATAGTATTATTTCATAAAAAAATTATGAACTTATTTTTTAAAAAATTAAATTATTTTTGCCCTCATAAGCAGTGGGATCTGGATATTTATTTATTATTCCACTGCTTTGAATGTTATCTAAATAGTATGTTAAATATCGGAATCTTTAATAATCAAAATATCTTATTTAAATTTTATTGATTGTTTTTTTAATTGACATTTTCCAATTAGTTATTTTAAGGTTGATAACATAATACAACTACAGAGGGTGATCGGTTAACGAACATAATCCGTTCCATGACTGTGTTCGCTATCCGAATTGTTCGTTAACCGATCATCGATTCACCATAGACTTCTATGTGAAATCGATTAATTCGTTCTGGAGAACCTAAAAATTAAATTTTAAAAAATGTATAATTTCTCAGTAAGTTTTTTTAAAAAATAACACATACATATAGTCTTGCATATTAATCAGTCCTTTTCATTTTTTGCTTATGGGGCGTTGAAGAACACGTCCAATGTCGATTGCTTTTCTCTCTTTTTCAGGATTTTCCAGAAGTAATTAATAGCATTGTTGTTGTAAAAATCCCCAACCCTAATGACATCAGCTTGGTTTGGATGCCATAATAAGATCATTGCTCTGACATCCGCTCACTTTTTCAAAAGATCTTTAATGGCAGATGTAGGCATTGGTCCTCTTTCGTCTTCCTCTTGTTCAAAAGGGGACACATTTTGCCGTGTTTCTTGGTGTTTTTCATTCAAAATTTCTTAGAGCTCTTCATGTCCCATTATGTGCTCTTCTATGTCATCCTCGTTCACCTACAATTCCAGATCTCTAGCAGTTGTCAAAATTTCATCCATAATTTCAGGGATGTATCCCTGATCACCTCCGAGTATGCGTTCGTTGTCGAAACACAAAAAAATCTTTCTTGAAAGTGTTCGTTATCCGATCACAAAAATCTTTCGTGAAAGTGTTCGTTAACCGATTACCCACTGTACAAAGAACATAATGTAATAATAGATGCATTCGTTAAATAAAAAAGCTATCTGTACAAGAATTTCTTTGAAACTTCTAATTCGTGATAAAATATTTTCTACTTTCTTAATAAAAAACTTTACTGAACACAAAGTTTAATTTATTTTTTTAAAGAAAATACATACACACATGTTTAATTGACTTTTTTCAGTGAAGAAAAAACATTAATAAAACTGAAACAGGTATTATGAACAATTTTTTTCCTCAGCGTAGTTTGGGAGTGTCGTTATTCAATCTATTGAAATATTTTGAATCATGGATCGATATTCATAAATAACCCGGCAGATTCAAAATTATGAATGATTTATCTATGTAAATATCTGATTACATGTATAGACACATGATCCAAATATTATTTTCAATGTATGTTTCAAGGATCTGTAGGACTGTCAAGGACACATCCAACCATATATGTACAAAAAAATCGCACAATCGATTAAAAATAACTTGCCTACTCTTTCAAAATAAATGGAGAGTAATAAAAACGATTTGGAAATAAATTTCTGTAAGGGTGGTCCATGCTACTGAATCACGAAAATGCTCCAGATGTAGAATGCCCTTTTACCTTTGTATTATCATAATTTGAAGCTATGACCTCGCCTCCGGATATAAAACAATTTAGTTTACATTGCTTCCAATTGTTATGTCTTCATAAAAAGACATCATTATAATTGTTAATTCATTGTTGTAATTGGGCGTTTCAATTTGGGCTTTTAATGTCGCTTCAGGAATCGATCTCAATTATCAAAAGTATAATTTCGTATCTGGTTTTTATCGTGGTCGTGACAAGTTATTAAAAACCAGCGATTTTATGAAGGAAATTATTCCTTATTTATGTCAATCTCATTTGTCGATTTAGTTCTGTGTCGATTGAATTGATAGATGGAAAAGATTATGCTGATTATTAAAATGATAAAATTATTTTAGATGACGTTGCTTCTGTTGGTGGTATTATAAAGGCAGGATTCTTTGCTAAAAAATGTGTACATTTGAATGAATGGAATGCAGTGCGCTTACTTGTACCGATATATTGGATCAAGGGTGGCCAACCCGCACCACGCGTGCCACAGTGTGAAATTTTTTAAAAAACTGAAAAAAAGAAGAATAAATTACAATTTTTGCCCCAATTTTATCGAAATGCGTTTTTTTAACGAGAAAACTCCTTAACAATTTAATTTAAATATATAATTGAATTACAGTAGAAAATTATGGTGTAGATCTTGGGTCGGCAAACTATGGCACGCGTGCCACATGTGGCACGCGGTACAATTCTCTGTGGCACACTGCACCACTTGACCAATTTGTCAGTTTTTGAGTGGATGAAAACTGACAAATTTGTAATGAACCTTATTTGACAATCTTCAGAATTATGAATTTTTACAGAATTACGAAAAAATCTGAAAGATAACTCTAGATAAATTTACATCTATTTTGTAAATTATTGAATGCACGTTGCTAGAGAGATTTAATTATTTAAAGAGAGAAAATTGCATGTTAATTTCCGCTTTTGGTTCTGCATGTCACAGTAAAAAACCTTTCCTCATGTGAAAAGTATTTGGAGCACGCAAAGAAATTGTTTAACAAATGAATGCTTGAACCGTGTCAAACTGAAAGTTACACATGGTACCCTTGATTTTGCGATATGAAAGTAGAATGGTTTAATCAATAGGTTCATATTAAAGTTTATATTTATCTTTTTGTTTAACTGTAATGAAGGGAAATGATTATATTTTAAGTTGTGTATTTCTTATTTTAATACACTTGTTTAAAAATACATAATATATGTACAATGCTTATTTTTCATATTTTTGTTGAAAAAATAGTTATATTTCATGCTGTTTATTTTTATGTTTAGAAATATTTTTAATTGATGCAAAATTAATGTATAATAAAACTATAAATCCAAATTATTGACTTCTATTCTTTAATTCTGCATGCATTATCGCGGTAATCGAATTGTTTCAAAAGTGTTCTACTCTGTGGCACGCTGAATGATATTGATAGATTGGTT
Source organism: Trichonephila clavipes (assembly GCA_019973935.1). Classification (NCBI taxonomy): domain Eukaryota; kingdom Metazoa; phylum Arthropoda; class Arachnida; order Araneae; family Nephilidae; genus Trichonephila; species Trichonephila clavipes. The sequence goes on from BMAU01013744.1 coordinate 2,232,624, forward strand.
TGGCACGCCACAACTAAAAGGTTGCCGACCTCTGGTGTAGATAATATTCCTTTACTGTAATGGGGGCTGGTATTAAAAAGAAAGTGCAATTCGGAATTTGATGGAGCATGTTTTAAAATATCTGGAGGAAAAGAATAGACTATCAATTAATAGATTGCTGCTCTAGAATGAAGAGTGGCGATAGGATTTATATATATATATCTTTTCTTACCAATATTATGGTACATATAAATAATTTTTAAACTTACGATTACCGTTCTTCTATCCTAGTTGGGCATGCGTCTTCTTTTGAGAACAAACTTTTACTTTTTTTTCTCTCGAGCTTGGAAAAAAAAAGATTAACATATTTTACAATAATGCAGGAACAATCTATCAAAGTTATAAAGCGCCTCGCTAATATTCATTTAAAAATTTAGTAACCATATAATTAACCAATCTTTTAAGGCATCCGAACATGTTGAAAATGACCAAATTCGGTGAAGACACATATTTTTGTTTTCTATTTTATTGAATACAGCTATCTTTTGGCTTTACAAAACATACTTTGTTTTGTTTTTACGCTACTTTAAGGCCAAGCTACAATCAATTTTATTAAGTTAGAAAACCAGAAGTGGGTCTTTGATCTACCAGAAGTGGGCCTTTAAATTGTTTGAAATCTATCATAGCGAGTCTGATTACTCAAAATATTATATTACAAATGTATTTCTATAAAACTTTTTGAACCTGATATTTATGCTACTTTCTAGAGAATGCACTAAAATATTTCTTATTGTATGAATATTTTTTGAGTTAGGGCTTGTTATTTAAATAATGATCTCATAAAGAAAATGTGATTTTTCTTATAATGTTTACTCAATCAGCTCTAAAATTTTCAAATTTCAATAAAACATTAGAATTTTAGTACATTCTCTAGATAAATGCATCTAGATTGTTTTGGTAATACTTTTACTAATATAAGCTTATTACTTTTTTCTCTAATTGCTTTGAAGTTTTACAAAAAAATTGCTAAAATTTCACTTATAATTGTGATTTTTGTGAAATTTAGGCAATTTATCTTAAATATTGTTGATTAAATATTAGTATTTATTGGTATTGAGTCCTAAAAAAGCCTTTATAATGTTTAAATATGTTATTTTGTCAAAAAGTACTCCGAACGTATTCGGATATCTTTTAAATACACTATTTTCAAATTTCCATATTACTTAAACTATAAAAGCGTACTATTTGCGTAACAATCCTATAATAATTAATATTTTTTCAGCTTTTCATAATTTGTTGGAAAAGTTGGAAATGGCACGTATAATTTTTTTTTTTGTCAGATGGTGGCACTCTTCCCAAAAAGTTTGGCCACCCCTGTATTTGGTAATAAAAAAAGTTGGAATGTAATTTTGGTATAATTAATACCCACTGCTCATTAATTAGATTTCAATTTTTCAAGATATTGTTATAAAATTAAACTAAATCTAGAAAAAATATTTTAAATAACAGTAGCTATATTTTGATTTAAGTTCGAGTTCTTAAGTCCTTCCCGGGGCTCGGGAAGGACTTATGAGTCCCGGTTAAGCTGGACTTAACCAGATTTTCTGGTTATAAATTTCAATCCGCCAGTGCCAAGGGAGCCCGTAGATTTTCTGCGCCCAGGGCCTGAAATGAGCTTAAACCGGCACTGATGAAAACTGTCCCTCTTGTAAATTTGGGAATAGATTTATTATAATTTTATAATAATTATCAACCAATTCAATTAGATTTTGAAAGCATGTATGCGCTTATATATAATTAGTTTTTTTAGGAGATTTAAATGAGAAAATTTCTCTGAATCATTTCAGTATTGTTAAGGCTTAATGTGTTTAACGCATATTTTTGATATATGTTCAAAAATATTTCACCCTTTTCCCATGAAATTATATCCTTTTATAACATCATAATAATCGGAGCTGATTAATTGCATTGCATAATAATAATTTTTACAAATTTTCATGAAAGCTTTGAAGGTAGAATCCTATATAAATGGACCAACAGAATTGTATAAAGCAATTATATTTAAGCATTCATTAACTGCGCGTGTTTTATGTTTTAAAAATTAAGAATAAATAATGAAATTAAAAAAAAGGAAAAAAAAATATCCTACTGAAAAGGATAAATACATTGATCAATTTAATACCCCACAAAACAGCAGGTTGAAAATGATTCAGTTTTAGATAAAAAGAAATTTTATTTTTTACATTTAAACAGCTCATAAACTATGATATAATTAGTATACGTTGGGTGCTTAAAAATCATGCTCTAACCGTTATAAACATGAGTATATATTGTTTTATAAAAAATAATTATAAATATAATGAGGCACAATAAAGATAAGCATAGTTGACTTAAGCTTAGATAATATAGCAATAATTCTCCACTTCCCGCATCCCTGCTTACAGCAAATATTTGCACGAAATATTATGAAATGCATTTTCTTTAAAAAAAACTATAATTGTTTTAAAAATATTTTGAAATGTTTTTAAAACTCCTCGAAACATATCTTTCAGATTTCTTTTGGTTATTTCAAATTAAAAAAATGAAACTCCAATATCTTATTAAAAAACCCTTCACGAAATGCTAAAAAAATTAATTAAAATTCTTAACCATCAATTTCCTAAAACTAGAAATACCCAATCTTCTTAAAGAACATACTCAATCATTTTCCTTCGTGGTTGCTGATTCGTTTTCCCCAATAGCATGACGGGGGTCATCTTTCCTAATACCTCAACTACGTGAGGTGTTGTTTGACAAATTGACAGCCATTCCTTCTTCACCTGAGCCTTCTTACGCAAATGATGGAAGGTAACACAAGACGCCCGCCAAGGTTATGAGATTTCACCCTTGGTTCACAAAGAAGTTCGACAAGTTTGAAGATGATTTGCAATCGGAATAAAGTAATTCGATAAGTGGAAATGCAAATTAGTCAGGGTTATTAAGGTCTGTCTGAGAAATAAGAATAGGGCTTGACGAAAAGTAAAAAGCAAAGAGATCTGCTTAGTCAATACGTTGTTGCACTGAAATGGGCACATACGTCACTTTTTTATACCACGCTGAAAAGATTTATATATTCGAAGAGTTGGCTGATATCGAGTTTGGATCTTGTTTTTTTTAAGGCATATGTTTTCAACGTATCATTTATAAATTAAATTAAAGGTGGATTACTTATTCATAGGAATACAAATTGGAAAACAAATGGTTGATTATGAGAATAGTTATTTCAGTTAAAAGAGCTACTCTGTCTTCACCAAACATCAAAGTATGGGATTTATTAAGATTTTTTTAAAAATTATCCGGCTACGTTCGGAACCATGATTTTGCAGAATCGTACAAACAAAAATATATATTTTTTTAATATTTAGTGTCACTTAGAACAGAATACTCGTATAAAATTGTTTTAAGAATATTAATACAATAAAAAATTGTTTTAAAGCAAAATTTTGCCAATAAATAAATAACATAGAATTACTTATTTTCAAAACATTCTCCTTTTATAGAAAATGCCTCTATAATAATAATATTTTGCCAGATCTCTGTACAGAACCTGAGCTAGGATTTTTGAAATACATAATTTAGAAATGGATTTATCCGTGTTTTAATACATCAGAGTAGAGAAATTTTAACAATAAAACACCGATAATTATTTCAATTGGTAGTAACTCTGAAAATCATGTGGATTTTTCAAAAACTGTGGTTCAGGCTGTATAGAGCAGTTTTAGTTATGCATAAGCAAAATACTCTATTATTGTAGAAGCATTTTTCAGAAAAGGAGAAAGTTTTGAAAATAGGTAATTCCAAGTTAATTTGTTACCAAATTATTCCATTTAAATAATTTTATAATTTTTTATTGCAATAATATTCTTAAAACGATTTTATAAGTGTATTCTAATCTGAGTGACACTAAATTTAAAAAGCAAATATTTGTTTGTACGCTTTTGCAGAATCACGGTTCCGAACATAGTCAGATACCTAAAAAGGAAAAATAACTTAATATATTATATATTAATCTTATTTCAACTTACCTAATATACATTGTATTTTATAATACTATATATTTTGAAGAGGAGCATTCATTTGTTCCCTGTATTCTAGGCATTCCACGTAATACGTTCAAATATTTTTTTAAAAAATATATTCTTTAGCAATGTATCAAAATTTTAAGGGTAGCGAACAATAAACGCATGTGCACATTATAAACAAACAGTCTAAGGGTATTTTTGTATCAAAAAGAGTTCCGAGGTCTTAAAACCAAGTGAAGTCACTCTTAATACTATATTATATGTGTAGCAAAATGCTTCAAAGTATGTGAACTATTACAAATGCAGTTGTGAACTCATTTAAATATTAAAAGCTATCTCTTTTATGTAGTATACAGTCTCTTTTTTTTTCATGCAATTTTTTAAAAATGCTAACAATAATCCCCTATGAAACCTTATGACACGTAAAATGAAGTTGCAAATCATTTTGCAAAAAACAGCAATTCTGTAAAAAAGATTAGGAAGTTTTTGCGTTGCACTCCTATCTGAAATGCAAGCTTCAAGAACAATCTCTTGCCCTGAGCATATAGTGAAATAACTCTGTTCTAGAAATCACACGAAGCAATTTCTCTCCAGAACTAAAAGTAAATTCAGTGGCGCAACAGCCCAAAGAGGGCCAAGACCTACTGTGCCCATCTCGGTTTTCATGACCTTGGGTACCAAGGTGCATGAACAGATGTTCCGATCAGGTGGTCAGTCTCACGCGAAGCCTGGAGAGACATGTGGCATGGAAGCGCGATATGCCACCACTCAGCCATTAGGCTTCATTTCACCCTAAACTGAATGCAAAATTACAAGTTATTAGCAAATACTTAATATGATTCTTATATTGAAATTGATTTAAAATTTGAAGCATTCTCCACCGCCTTGGGGTACTATTGGAGCGGCCTTTTTTACTATCTGAATATATCGTAGACAATCACTTTACAAAAAATAAACATTAACAATAAAGAATAATGGATTGCAATGGAATAAATAATAGAAACTTTATACATAAACTCCCGGAATCAATTCTCAGCAATTATATATATTTTTTCACCGACATGACATGAGTATAAACTTTGAAGTAGTTTATATACAAGTTAAATTCACACAAATTTCTGTTATAAAATCCAAAATTATAAAATGATTTTGGAGTTTTAAACTCTCCTTCCTTTGAGCAACATTTTTTTTCATAAAAAATATCTTTCACAAGAAATTCTATCATTTATATTATTTAAATTAATAGAAATTTTCTTTTCTTTTACTTTTAATATAAAGAGTGTTTTTTTCCAGGTATAAAAATTTAAGTTGGCATTACTTTCCAAGATGGCGAACCGATTTAACAGCTGTCAAGTGATTTATTCTCAGTTTGGTTTGGCAATTCATCAAAACGATCATCAAGCAAGGCGTAGATTCGTCGAATGGGCCCAAAACGAGATTGCCGTTGTTCCCGATTTTCATAAGCGAATTTTGTTTAGCGATGAAGTGCACCTCTGGTTGAATGGCTACGTCAACAAACAAAACTGCCGCATTTGGAGTGAATCTAATCCACAAGTGTATGTCGAAACACCGTTACATCCAGAAAAACTGACTGTTTGGTGCGCTTTATGGGCTGATGGAATCATTGGTCCGTACTTCTTCAAAAACGATGAAGGCCACAACGTTACAGTCAATGGTGATCGGTATAGAGCCATGATTACTAACTTTTTCATTCCTGAATTGAACAATCATGATGTCCAGGAGCTGTGGTTCCAACAAGACGGCGCAACATGTCACACAGCTCGTGCCACAATCGATTTATTGAAAGACACGTTTGGTGAACGCCTAATTTCACGTTTTGGACCTGTGAATTGGCCTCCAAGATCTTGTGATTTAACACCGCTAGACTATTTTCTGTGGGGCTGTGTAAAGTCATTGGTCTATGCGGATAAGCCACAAACGCTTGACCAATTGGAAGACAACATTCGCCGTGTTATTGCCGATATACGGCCACAAATGTTGGAAAAAGTCATCGAAAATTGGACGTCCAGATTGGACTACGTCCGAGCCAACCGTGGCAGTACTATGCCAGAAATCATATTTAAAATGTAATGCCACAAGATTATCTTTCGAATAAAAAAAAATTCATGTCAATCGAATAATAAATACATCATTGTTTTATTGCAATTTAAAGTTCTATACCTCTAAAAAAACACCCTTTATATGAAGGGGGAAAAATAAACGAAAACGAGATAATAAATTCGACATTAATTCTTTCAAAATATACAAAATTAAATGAGATATAGGTTGATGAAAAAGAACTAATCAGCTGTGTATTATAAAATTTTGCTTCGAATCGTACATCAGCTTAAGAACACAATATCGAATAAATAATTATATTTTAAAAATAAGTAATAAAAAAGGAAGAAAAAATACTCTACATCAGCATGCTTTTAAAAGGAACCAATGAAACGAAAAGCAAAACGACATCCAAAAATCGATCCAACGTAAACTCAACTCGTTAACAAGATTAGAAAAAAAAACATCTGCCTTACTATTCAAATCTGAGAGAGCAAACGGTTTACCACACTGCAACACGAATAAATGCAAAAGGATATCGAAAATCTCATCCTCTACCGTTTAAAAGATCAAAAGAGAACATCACTCATCTCTTCTGATAAGTATGATAGTACACAGATAAAAAAGAAAGAACCATTCAAAAATATTCTGATTTGTGCAAAACCAAATCCATTTTAATTTAAAAAATGCGATAATGAATATTGATTTTCGGTTTAGTTCTGGCTGGCAATGCGATTTCACGAGTAATGAGAGGCCAAGAAGAGGCGTTGATTACAGACGAATCAATGTTTTCTTCATTTCTCTGGAATTTATTCTAGCCTTTTCTGAAGGAATAGTCATTGTTTATTAAATAAAGTGCACTAGTCGGAAATGAAGGCGTTTATTTTCGCCCCGCAAATGGGAATTCCTAATCCACACTGGGAGCGAAAATCGTGCGCTTTATTAGCCGCTAGGGGAATAAATCGTCTTCTTAATAGCTCGGGCAGAAAAAAAAATCATTACGGCATGGAGCAAAAGGAATAAGAAGTGAGTTTTCTTTTCTTCTTTTTTTCTTTTAACTTCTTAGAGATTCCTACAAAATTGCTCTTTTCAGACATTCAGTGAGGTAAAAAAGACAGTGATTATCAAATAGAATCAAAGTGCGGTATCTAAAATACGCTCCTTTTTTATTTCAAAATAAGAATGATAAATATATTTCTCGAATATATTAAGCTAATGTGGCAATATTGCGTGATATTAGCACGGAATTAGTTTTGTATATTACTGTTATCATTTTTGAAGAATCAATAAAATATCATTTTGTTCTATTTTTAAATTCAGTTATTCAGTTTAGTGTTAAAATTTGTCTGTCATTTCATTGTACTGTATTTTATTTTATTAACTTCATGTAACTTTTTATTACCATTAATTATACTTATTTGTCTTTCCGGTTTGTAATGCAATTTTCTATTGCACAAAATTTCTTTCTCAATACATTTTTTTGTACGGCATTTCTTTGAATTTTTCTACTGTCCTTTAAAATATGCAATGGACATTTTTTTTTCCTGCAAGGAATATATCAATGTGTATTAATTGCAAAGCTTAGCTTAAGCAGGAGCATACTCAAGGGAGGAGGGGCGGAGTTTAACTTTCTTATATACGCCACTGACAACAGATTTTTAATTTTTACCATAGAGATTATGTCTCGGTGTTTTCGTTTGCATGTTTCTTAGAATGTAACCTTTCCCCACGCTAGAGGCCAATATACATTTTTGTTCTTAAGCATAGCGAGGATCAGAAATTCTAAAATAAAAATGTGAATAAAGATTAATACATTAAAATGTTTTTGGTACATGGAATATTTCAGTACATTTACATTATAAATATGAAATATTTCCATATAATGTTTTAATTATTTCGTCACATTTATGGAATATTTCAGTATATTTTTTTAAAATACAATTCTAGGAAACCGTTTTAAAGACTGAATCGTTTTCAAAAAGGCATGAATTACTTATATAAAAATAATACAGTATCCACATAAGAGTAAAAACAATATTTTTAAGAGGAACAAAAGATACAAATTTACAAAAAAAAAGAAATAGAGGATAAGAATAATATTTATTATATTAGAATATTTATATATATTTATCATAGAATAAGAATAACAGAAAAAAATAGAAATGTAATGAAATGTTGGAGGCGGGGATATAGATTTTTTGTCTGAAACACATACATACACATATGTGTGTGTTTTAAGTTTTTATACTTCTTTAATAAATACTTGATTTACTTTTCAAAGTCTTGTAATACGGAATATAGTTTTAAAAAAGCTATCTGAATATACACTGCTCAAAACAATTAGGGGAGCAAGCAAAAAAGTGAAGAAAACCGTGTGAGACAGCCGCGTATTGGCATACAATGCATAGTACACGCATATCAATGCGCAATACAGAAAAAAGGCGTAAAAAAATTTGGAATTAAGCTTTAATTCTTTGAAAATATGGAAAAAACATGAAAAGATGATTTAGGGCAACAATTTGGTTACATGTAAACGATAAAAAAAGGTACTGTTTAGACATGATGCATGAGTTTTAATAGGGCGTGTGGTCTCCTCGAACAGCTAAGACTGCTGCACACCTGTTTGCCATGGATGCGATGAAGTTATCGATCAGACTTTGGGGAATACTGTTCCACTTCTCAAGAAGTGCAATCTCCAAGTCTTCGGACAGTAGCAGGCGGCCTTGGTCACGCAGCAATGTGTCGTCCGAGCATGTCCCAAACATGCTCAATTGGATTCAGGTCAGGAGAGCACGCTGGCCATTCCATACGCTGTATTGTTTCAGCTTCAAGCATGTTCTCCACCAGACGAGCTCTATGTGGTTGGGCATTGTCATCTTGGAAAACAAAGGAATCTCCAATGGCTCCAGCGTAAGGGATGACATAAGGTCGAAGTATCTCGTCTGCATACCTTCGGCCTGTCAAAGGGCCATTCCGAATGATATGCAGGTCCGTACGTCCGCCTATGCTGATTCCACCCCATACCATCCAACCTGCTCTTCTGTATTGTGACCTTTCACGAACGAATGCGGCGTTATTTCGAGTGCCCCTGTCCCTCCATACAAGAACATGTCGGGTGTCACACTCTAGACTGAATCGGGACTCGTCTGTAAACAGCACTTGGCTCCAATCATTTTGCTCTCAATCTCGATGTTCAGCAGCCCATCTTCTTCGGGCCGCACGGTGGCGTGGGGTCAACGGAATGCAGACCATTCGCCTACGTGCATAGAGCCATCCCTCATGAAGCCGATTACGTACTGTTTGGCTGGACACCCTTCGTCCTGTTGCCAAGAGCAACTGTCTTTGCAGCTGCGTAGCATTCTATGTTCTGTTTCGACGGGCTGTTAGCTGTATATACCGGTCATCATTTGATGTAGTGGCGCATGACCGACCTGCCCCTGGTCGACGTCTAACATTTCCTGTTTCTTGGAATCGATTCTACAGCCTTGCAACTACACTTCTGGCGACTCCTACAGCGTCCGTGACACTACGTTGTGTTTGCCCGGATTCCAGTTTTCCTATAACATGCCATGCCATGGGGATTCCGGTAAATCACGTTGTTGAGACATTCTCAAGTAACCTTGTCTCAAAAAAAAATACTGCTCAATCGAATTTCACAGTTAAGGCAATAAAACAGACGTTTCTGCAACATCCCGATTTCTGCCCTTATCTCCTTTTTCTGGTTTTTGACGTCATGAACTTTGATTTGCATATAAAATTTTCTTTTTCCGTTTCCTGGTAGGCTTTACATTATGGATGATTCATTTTATGTTACTTATTGGTATACATCTTTGCTTACTTTTGTTAAAATCATGTGCTCCCCTAATTGTTTTGAGCAGTGTATAATGGATTATTACTTGTTTAGATATTTCATGTAAAATTTTCAATTTTGAATTACATATACTACATTCTTTCTACTGCAATATTCTGTGAAATAACATTTTCATTTCTGTGAATCGATAAGATGAATTCCAACTCTCCTCTGAATTGCACATTAATACAGGAAAAAAGAAATTAGATTAAATATTCGTTGATTTTATCTTTCGATATTTATATATATATGTTCGTATATTTTCTAGTTCTACTCAAAAATGTGTCTAGAATCTGTATATAGAATTATTGCTGTCGTAATTTCTCCAAAAATTTCCAGATAAAACAATCTTTAATTTTAATGGTTTTATTTCAAAAGAGAGATATTTTTTAAAAATATTTCTATCTGCGATCTTCTAGAGACATTCGAAGAGCACATATTTTTCTTCAGAGTTTTAAAAAAATACAATGCCCACCAGTTTAGAAATAATATTTGTATGAATCAGAAAACTTTTAAATAATGTTTAACATGTACTTAGTAATGTTTTTGAGAGCTTTTGAACTGATCTAAATAATCATTTCGTGTGTAATAGAAATAAACAGTAAAAATACGAGGAAACCGAAGGCATTTAAAGGCAAATTGAAATCAGCTCTTTTGTAAGGTTTGAGCAGGTAATATTCTTTATTTCGGGAGTAAAAATATAAATTAATTTAACGTAAATAATTTGATTTGAATTTTTAAAATATTTATCAAGTTTTCTTCAAAATTTATTTTAAAAAAATCCTTCAAATTTAATGTTTAAAATTTGTATTTTCCTCATCTGAAAAAGAATAAAATAATCTCCATTCTTCAAAGTATTGAAACTCTCTAAAATATTATAGCAAATTTTTATCATTAAATAGATTTTGATTATATTACAGATCTAACAAAAAAAAATTGCTTCTATTCAAAATATTTTCATACTTACTAAAAATAGTGCGAAAAAAATTTACGTTAACGATGGTAGTTATACTTGTTACTATAAAATTTTGAAAAGAAAAAAAATGAGCTAAATATGTCTTATGTTATTCAGGATTCTCGAGAAGAAAAATTCAAGATTAAATCCTTAACTTTACGACATCCAGAATAATACAGAACTTATTCAACCGAACAATCACAAATAAATATTATTCATCGCTTTGGTAACGAGAATCAGTCATAATCCTTCATAAGTCCCCACACAGTCGATTCTTATGAGAATAGAATAAAAACTCTTTTGAGGGATAAAAACAAATTCCTTCCAAGGTTTTAAGATTTCGAACCCACAAGAAGTATACTCGGAACTTTCATTTTTATCCTCTTTATGAGTTGGAAGATAGATTTATTCTGTTTAAAGCGATTCAGATTTGTAGCTTGCCGTGAAAATAAAGCAAAATACGAAAGGGTTTACGAAAGAAATGAAAGTCGTACGAACTGTTTGGATTCCCATCCAAATGCCAACTTTCTTTTTCAGAGAGGTGGACTTGAGAATCAGGATAGTTTTTCTGTAAGAAATATATACATAGTTTCTTGCCACAAAGCTAAATCCACTTCAACGGAAACGGACGCATTTCCTTTTATATTCCCGTCGATCTATTATTTGGTTTGTACTTGCTGGAGCGGAATTTTATGTTTACAGAAGAAAAGCTGACTCGTAGAGAGATGTAATACGTAGTTTTATTAATCAGTTACAGTTCTTTAAATACTTGAAACGCATTGAAATTCCCATAGAATTCTAAAGGAAAAGTTTTTCGGAATAATGGAATAATAGAATATACAAAGCTTTGAAGGGCGTATTTTGCTCAAGTTGAATACACTGGATATCATCTTATTAGAAATACTTCTGTGTTAACCAAATGCATTTCCAGAAAGCGCATTTTTAAGCTTGAAATATTTTTAAAAAGAAACTCGCGAATAAAATGTCATAAATTCTCAGAAAAATATAAGAGTATTTTTTTTTTATTTTTCAATATAAAAACTAATGTGATATACAATTATATTCCAAAAAGGAGGGGGAGGGGCACTTTATGCAGGCGTGAAATGAAAAAGCAAAATTGGATGAAATTTAACATACGGTAGAACCTATTTTCGTGAGGCCTTTTTTATGCGATTTTACTTTTGTGCGATCTTTTTTTTTATGCGGTGTATGAATTTCAATGCCTTTGGCGCCACTGTAATGTTTTCTATCTATTTACTAGTGGCGTAACGGAGAATGTTTCGACCTCCTCTTCCCCCTGAAAATCAGGTTTCGCCTTTAATATTTTATAAATAGGGTAAATACGTATTTAGCGTCAGTCAAGCCTTGGGCACCTAGAGTCCTGCCCCCAAGACAAGACGCAATGGCTTTGGCTCCACTGTAATGTTCTCTATCTATTTACCAGTGGTGTAACAGAGAATGTTAGGACACCCCCTCCTGAAAGTCAGGTTTTGCCTTTAATATTTTATAAATTGGGTAAATACGTATTTAGCGTAAGTCAGGACTTTGGCCCCTAGAGTCCTTCCCCCTCCCCCAAAATTCGGGGTTGTACGTTACGCCACTGAAATTCAGACACTTCAAGACGCTCTGTTCATTTGTTATAAACAGTCTCCCAAAAATGCGCATTCAGTTGTTTTCTCTCAAGGCTCTAGCAGCCCGCGCTTGATTGAAGATGAAACTTTCAATGACAGTGACATTATCAATAATTTGATAGATTATGAAGACGGTCAAGAGAAAAACTCGGATTCTTTGAGAGTGGATAAAAATAAGCAGGGATCCAGCTTTCCAACAAATTTGAAAAGCATTTTCTTCAAATAGATACCAATTAAGAAAGGATTATAAAATTCCAAAAAGGGCTTCAATCATGCATATTTGGTGACACCTTACAAGCAACTGACTACCAGACCTTCGTCACAAAAAGCGTATCTTTTACTTTATGTTGCCAAAAAACAAATCAATTGAAATTGTACCTTCAAGTGACGGAAGCGATTTTTTAATCTAATTCATTACAGGCTTTGGAATACGATGAGTAGCAATGAATAATGTATGAGTATTTCGAAACTTATCCGTGTATATAATGAGAAACTATATGTTTTTAAAATATTTCCATGTGTAATATTTAATTATTTATTTGGTTATGGACACGCATAATTTCGTAAATAATTGGCACATTTTACAAATGCGACTTCTTTTTATGCGAGCCTATCCACCGCATAAGAAATCTATTTCCCGAACAGTTCGTTTTAAAGAATACGGAATATTTTTTTCTTATTTTTATGCGATCCCTATCTACCGCATAAAAATAGGTTCAACTGTACTTAGAAACAGTGGCGTACGCAGCCCACTTTTATGCGGGAGATTTACATTTTAAAAAAAGACACACGAATATATAGTTGAAAGCACCGTGAGCATAGTTTTTATGCTAAAAATTAAAAATTCCTTGTTTTGGGAGGGATTTGATCCTCAAAACCCCTCCCTTGTGTATGACACTGCTTAGAGAAAGCTAATTGTAGTAATAAAGGAACTATAGGTTGAGATTTATGAGAATGACATACACACACACACAAAAGACATTCTTCTTATCGCTTTAAGAACAGAAAACAAATGTCTAAAAGTGGGATGCTAGTAGGCAGTAAGGTGCAATGCGAGCATCACAGCAACGTTTATGCTAGGAAAGACAATGCGGATAAATTTCAGTGAGAAATTCTACCACTCCTGCTCAATAATGTCCTTTAGGGAATCTATCGAGCTGAAACCTTCCACACAAATACGTCTTGAACGCACTCAATCAGGTTTAAGTCCGGAGATCTTGTTGGTCGCTGCATACGCTATATTAGCCCTTTACATGTTGAGAATGGAATGACCTCATTCTAACTATTCTAATTAATAAGATTTTAACTCTCAATTACTTTCCTAAAGCTTGGAAAGAAGCCATTATTTTTCCTATCCTTAAGCCAGGTAAAAACAAAAATATTCCTTCTAGTTATCGACCAATTTCCTTACTTTCCACCTTAAGTAAAATCACAGAATCTATTATCCTGACTAGACTCAAAGAATTTCTCTATATTAACAATATTATCTACCCTAATCAGTATGGTTTTACAAATAAACTCTCTACCCTACACCCACTTTTGAATCTAACGGAAGCAATCTCAGAGGGCTTTCAAAGTAAAAAGAGCACCGGCGCAGTATTTCTGGATATCCAGAAAGCCTTCGATCGTGTGTGGCTTACTGGTCTTACTTATAAACTTATAAATTATAAAATTCCTCCTCCGCTCGTTTTTCTACTTCACTCGTACAACTCTAATCGCTCATATCAGGTTCGTGTCAAGGATACCTTGTCTACAACTAAATTTATTAACTGTGGAGTAGCACAGGGCAGTCTGCTTGGACCCCTGCTGTTTAATCTTTACATTAACGACATACCAGAATACTCTCTCACTAAACTAAACATGTATGCAGACGATACAGCTGTGCACACTACATTTAAGAGAATCACATCAGTCACTTTTGCTCTAAACAAACACCTTAAATTGCTAGAAAATTACTATGACCGGTGGAAAATCAGCATTAATGTTGAAAAATCCGCCGCCGTATTATTCACTAAAAAACGTAAAATTCCACCACCACCTAAAATGTACAACACCACAATCCCATGGTCTCAAAGTACTAAATACCTTGGTATTACATTTGATAAAAATCTCACTTGGAAAACACACATTCAAAACACGCGGAAAAAATTCCGGAAATTAATGTTTAAACTTTTCCCCCTAATTGGCCGGAATTCGGATTTATCTAGAAATAATAAAGTGCTTTTATTCACAGCCGTTATGCGTCCCATATTATCTTATGGGTGCCCAGTGTGGGGATACGCCGCTAAAACTAATATCAATATCTTAGATACTTTACAAAATTCAACAATCCGAATGATCGTT